>CM038680.1:705394036-705567737 GCA_021605205.1 Aegilops longissima | reverse complement strand
ATCAAGCGGGGCGTGGGTTTTACCTCCATCAAGAGGGCCGAACACAGGTAAACATCATGTCCCTTGTCTCCTGTTACCATCCGCCTAGGCGCGACAGTTCGGGACCCCCTACCGAGATCCGCGGTTTGACACCGACAATCGGCTATGCGTTAAGGTTGCCATAGATTTCGACTTTTCCTGTCCTGGGTCTCGGGCAAGCCATTCGTCTCGGATGTTGTGCTGGCAAGGCTGCAAGGGCCTCGGCGTCCGGACGATCGACTATTTGATTTTTCTTGGTTAGGAACCGTGTCGAATTATCGGCCAATTCCTGCCGCTTGTGGATTATGTGGCTTAGGTCATCGGCGTCTCGGTGGTCGCATAAGTGCCACTGAAGTTGTCAAGGAATGCGGATTCCAGGTCCTCCCAACAACTAATTGACTCTGGCGGCGTGGCTGTTAAGCCAATGTCGAGCTGGTCCTTTAAGCTTGAGCGGAGGTATTTGATGGCGTGTAGATCATCACCACGGGCCATGTGGATATGAAGGAGATAGTCCTTGATCCATACCGCAGGATCTGTTGTGCCATCGTATGATTCGATGTTTACTGGGTTTAAAGCCCTCGATTTGATGATCCATTACCGAATCGCGTGAAGCATAGTGGGTGTGCGGTGCCCTGTACTCGGCTATATCGCGACGCAGCTTTCGAGACGAGCTTGAGTACGTTGTATTCAGCCTGGCCGTACTTATCATGTCGGCGTGGCGGCCAGCGTCCGCGTGACACGGGCGCCCACGCGATCCGTAGATCGATCTTGTTTGCCTTGCCTTATTCTCCAATATGTCACGTAGGTCTGCTAACGTCTCCCGTACTCTGGTATGTTTTGGCGGTGCGGGTGCGGCTTGAGTCGAGGGCCCCAAGGCCTCTCTATCGCGACCATGGGGTGGCCGATCGGGGCATCGTCACGCTGGTGATGTAGGTTTAGTTGCTTCCTCCTCAAGTTGGGGTAGCAGCTCTCGCTTTGGGTAACTTTTGAGGGCGCTCGAAGTTTATACTCTTGACCTCCGTGACTTCGCTCGGTCCATCTGTCGGCTAGCATGTCTTGGTCAGCTCTAAGCTGCTGCTGTTTTTTCTTGAGGCTGCTTGCCGTGGCCATAAGTCTGCGTTTGAAACGCTCTTGTTCAACGGGATCCTGGCACGACGTAATTACGTCGTCGTGGAGGCTTGCGTCGTCTTCGGAGGGAGGCATATAATTGTCGTCCTCAACCTCTGCGTCGGCCGCTCTCTTATGAGGGCTGGTTCTTCTGTCCTCCTGCACCTTTGAATCCTGCCTGAGAGGGGTTGTCTTCACCGCTGTATGGCGTGTTGTTATCTCCGGTGCCGGAATCGCCGTTTTTGCTTGGGCGGGACTTAGAGCGGCGCCGCTGATGTCGGCGCTTGGGTTGCTTCTTGGAGGGCTCATCCTCCGTTTGTTCTTCGCCATCCCCTGTTTTGGGGGTGTCCACCATGTATATGTCATATGACAGGTGGCTTTCCGATTCCTATAGGTGCTGGTTCTTGGTCTTCTCCTTCATCGGCGTCCATACCGTCGATGTCTTGAAGTCAAAGTTGAGCACGCAGTTAGATCGTCGACAGTGGCTACAAAGTGGGTGGTGGGTGGGTTTGAATTTCTTCGTCAAATCCGCATCCCAACCTGCTGACCATAATCCGCCAGGCTCTCCGACAAAGAGAGAGTTTAGTGAATCCAGGATATCACCAAAGGGCGAGTGTTGAAAAGGCGTCTGCGGCGGTGAAATCCATGACCGAGCCCAATCGGGTTCGACCGGAAGGGGTGCGGGATATTCGGAGTCCGGAACGGAGTCCGGAACGAATCCGCACCTTGGAGTCATGGGCCTTGCAAAGGACTAGGCTGGTATTTGGCTCTATCGCCGTAGAGATTGCGGAGCCTGGGGCGGCGATCAACCGTTCGTCCCCGGCTAGCGCAGTCAGCTCCGAGCTAATGGTCGGAGCGGACATCTGAGCGGCACTCTGGGTGCTGTCCGGCGGCAGAGCAAGATCATGCCCATCGGGACAGCAGCAGCGCTGCGTGGCTGCTCGAATCCGTCGAAGACCAAGTCCCGCGGATGTCAGCCGTGTAGTTTAATCTTCAAACCTGACCTGATGGCCGGGGCGTAGCTTCGATCTGCTCCATATGGCCAAGCAGGTTGGCCCGCAGATCTTGAAGCCGCCCGAATCTGAAGATCTGTCCGGGAAGGAAAGTCTCACCCTGGACAGCGTCGTGGTTGATGATTGAAGAAGCCATCGGCCTCGGCGCTGGCGATATAGAGGAACTCTCAATGAAAACACCAATATCGGTGTCAAAACCGGCGGATCTCGGGTGGGGGTCCTGAAGCTGTGCGTCTAGGCGGATGGTAACAGGAGACAAGGGACACGATGTTTTTACCAGGTTCGGGCCCTCTCGATGGAGGTAAAACCCTACTCCTACTTGATTAATATTGATGATATGGGTAGTACAAGAGTGGATCTACCACGAGATCGGAGAGGCTAAACCTAGAAGCTAGCCTATGGTATGATTGTTGTTAGATCTCGGACTAAAACTCTCCGGTTTATATAGACCTTTGAGAGGGCTAGGGTTACCGAGTCGGTTACAATGGGAGGAGATCTTCATGTCGTATCGCCAAGCTTGCCTTCCACGCCAAGGAAAGTCCCATCCGGACACGGGGACGGAGTCTTCAATCTTGTATCTTCATAGTCAGGAGTCGGCCAAAGGTCATAGTCCGGCCATCCGGACACCCCTAATCAGGACTCCTCAATCACCATCGTCCGCGCGACACCTTGATCTCCATCGTAGCATCGTTATTGTTTCGCCACCTATTGCTTCTCGACTATCGCTACGGCTTAGTGATAAAGTAAAAGCAATCACCGAGAGCGATTGCATTGCATATAATAAAGCGACAACCATATGGCTCCTGCCGATTGCCGATAACTCTGTTGCAAAACATGATCATCTCATACAATAAAATATAGCATCACGTCTTGACCATATCACATCACAACATGCCCTGTAAAAATAAGTTAGGCGTCCTCTACTTTGTTGTTGCAAGTTTTCGTGGCTGCTCTACGGGCTGAGCAAGAACCGTTCTTACCTACGCATCAAAACCACAGCGATAGTTAGTCAAGTTAGTGCTGTTTTAACCTTCTCAAGGACCAGGCGTAGCACTTTTCGGTTCAAGCTGAAGTTGGAGAAACTGAAACCCGCCAGCTACCTATGTGCAAAAGCACGTCGGTAGAACCAGTCTCGCGTAAGCGTCTGGCGTAATGTCGGTCGGGCGCTTCATCCAACAATACCGCCGAACCAAAGTATGACATGCTGGTAAGCAGTATGACTTGTATCGCCCACAACTCACTTGTGTTCTACTGTGCATATAACATCTCGCATAAAACTAGGCTCGATAACATTGTTGGGGGCGTAGTAATTTCAAAAATATCCCTACGCTGCACGAGGTCATGGTGGTGCATAACAGCGAGAGGGAGAGTGTGTCCACGTACTCGTGAGACCGGCGAGAAGCGTTAGATCAGCGCGGTTGATGTAGTCGTACGTCTTCACGGCCCGACCGATCAAGCACGAAACTTCGACACCTCCGAGTTCTAACACACGTTCAGCTCGATGGCGTCCCGAGGGAGTTCGGACTAGGGGTGTCCGGATAGCGAACTATCATCATCGGCGGACTCCAAGACTATGAAGATACAAGATTGAAGACTTCGTCCCGTGTCCGGATGGGCTTTCCTTGGCGTGGAAGGAAAGCTTGGCGATACGGATATGTAGATCTCCTACCATTGTAACCGACTTCTGTGTAACCCTAGCCCTCTCCGGTGTCTATATAAATTGGATGGGTTTAGTCCACAGGACAAACAACAATCATACCATAGGCTAGCTTCTAGGGTTTAGCCTCTCACGATCTCGTGGTAGATCCACTCTTGTAACACATCATCAATATTAATCAAGCAGGGCGTGAGGTTTTACCTCCATCAAGAGGGCCGAACCTTGGTAAAACATCGTGCCCTTGTCTCCTGTTACCATCCGCCTAGGCGCACAGTTCGGGACCCCCTACCGAGATCCGCGGTTTGACACGACTTTGGTGCTTTCATTGAGAGTTCCTCTGTAGCCGTCACCGATAGGCTCGATGGCTTCTTCGACCATCATCAGCAGCGCGGTCAGGGTGAGACTTTTCTCCCGGACAGATCTTCGTATTCGGCGGCCGCCTTTGCGGGCGATTAAGCAGCCATCTGGAGCAGATCGAAAGCTTCGCCCTGGCGTCGAGTCAGATTTGGAAGTTTGAAATTCACGGGCGACATCCGGGGACTTGATCCTCGATGGAGTCGAGCCACAGCCGAAAGCATGCCGCCTTTATCACGGCGAGCATGATTTAGCTCTGCAGCGGACGGTGCCACAGGAGGCCGCTTTCGAACCCGCTCCGATCTTCAATTCGGGCGGCTGCGCGGATCGGGGCGGATGGCTGACACCGCCTCGGGGGCTGCAACCTCTGGCGATAGAGGCGAACACGATCTTGTCCCTCATAAAGCTCGCTACTCGAGTGCGGACTCCTTGCGGACTTGAACCTCCGCGCCCCTCCGATCGAATCCGATTGGCGCGGTCATGGAGTTCACCGCAGCGGACATCTTTCAACTCTCACCTTTTGGCGACATCTTGAGTTCGCTAAAGTACCTCTCGTTATCAGGAGAGCCCTGGCGGACTGCGGTCGGGGCGGTTGGGATCTTGAGCGACGAAGAAATTCAAAGCCCACCCACCACCCACTTTGTAGCCGCTGTCGGCGATCTAACGACATGCTAGACTACGACTCGAAAACATCGGCGGTATGGACAACGATGCGGAGGCGAACAGAACCAGCGCCTACGGGCTTTGAAAGCCACCTCATCATATGACATATACATGGTGGATATCCCAAAGGATGGGAATGGCGAAGGAGCAGAGGAGGATGACCCCTCAAGAAACAGCCAAGCCCGGCGTCGACGCCGCTCTAAATCCGCCACAGCAAGAATGAAGATTCGGCACCGGAGATAACAATACACCGGACGGTGCGAAGACAATCCACTCCAGCAAGATCCAGCGCGGGAGGATGGAGGCGCCAGCCCTCACGAGAGGCGGCGAGAAGAAGAGGTAGAGGATTATATGCCTCCCTCCGGAGGCGAAGCAAGCCTCGGCGGCGATGAATTCGTCGTGCACGAGGATCCCGTCGAACAAGGCGTTTTAGGCGCGGGCTTATAGCCACGGCGAACAGCCTCAAGAAAAAGCAGCAACAACTTAGAGCTGATCGGGATCGCTGGCAAGCAGATGGGTGAAGTCCTCGCGGCGAAGAGAATGAGCTCGAGCGCCCTCCAAAAGCTACCCTAAGCGCAAGCTGCTCCCCGATTAGAGGAGGAGGCTTACGAACCCGCATCACCAGGAGACAATACGGCTGACCGACCACCCGTGGTCGCGGCGGAAGGCCTCTAGGCCCTTCACTAGAACCGTGCCCGACATCGCTCAAAAGCACACAGCCACAGAGGCGCTCGGGACCAGCGGGATATATTGGAGGACAAGGCAAGACTATCAAGATCGATCTATGGATCGCGTGGGTGCCACGATGCGTGATGACAACCGTCGCGCGGACACGATAAGTCGGCGGGCGAAAAAACCAGACAAAGCTCTTTTGAGCTCCGTCGTGATATCGCCCGATCTGAGGCGCCGCACCCACTATGCTTCACAGGCGAAGTAATGGATCATCAAATCCCGAAGGGTTTAAACCCGTCAATATCAAATCCTATGATGGCACAACAGACCCGCGGTTTGGATGAAGACTATCTCCTTCACATCCACATGGCCCGTGGTGGCGATCTTCACGCCATCAAATACCTCCCCTCAAGCTTAAAGGACCAGCCCGACATTGGCTCAACAACTTGCCCAGAGAGTCAATTGGGAGCTGGGAGGACTGGAAGCCGCATTCTCGATAACTTCCGGGGCACTTATATGCGACCACCGGACGCTGATGACCTAAGCCACATAATTCAGCAGCCAGACGAATCGGCCGGACAATTGGACACGGTTCTTAACCAAGAAAAACCAAATCGTCGATTGTGGGATCACGGAGGCCCTCATGACCTTCAAGCATAACATCCTGACAGTGGCTTGCCCGGCACCTAGGACGGGAAAAGCGAAATCCATGGCAGCCCTCACATCACTCATGACCGCTTACATGCGGGTGAGGACAAGCTAGCTAGCACGCAGCAACAACCTCAGCAAAAATTCTGGCAGTTCGGACTTCAAGGACCGAAATGGCAGGCAGCGATGTAACAAAACAAAGCGCCGCGTGCGGCGACAATATTGAGATCTGGCAATCAATGCGGATTCAGAGGCTCTAAACCGGTCAGCGGAAAAAGCCATTCAAAAGAACTACTCCGGGTCCGTCAATTTGGACCGAATACTCGACCGCTTGTGCGGATACGGCACCCCGAAAACCAGCTAACCACACCAGCAGGGACTGTTGGGTATTCAACAGGCAGGCAAGTTAATTGCGAAAACAATGACAAGGGCTTCATAGCGATGGCGAGGATGAGACCCGACCTCGAACAATAGAGGATAGAAGGGTTTCCCCCACAGTGCGGACGGTGAACATGATATCGCAACACACATACCCAAAAGGGGCGGAGCGTGCACTCGAGGGATGTCTCGCGATGGAGCCAGTTGCCCAAGTTCAATCCATGGTCCTCCTGCCCGATCACTTTTAACGAAGGACCACCCCACTAGCATCCGCCACGGCGGATTCGCCGCGACAGTCTTAGACCCAATCGTCGATGGATTTCACCTAACCGAGTCGATGGATGGCGGCAGCAGCCTGAACCTACTTTACCGGGATACGGTCGCAAAATGGGCATAGACCCTCAAGGATTAAACCTACCAAAGCGACCTTTAAAGGCGTCATACGGGTGTAAAGCCAATTGTACAGGCTCAATTACACTGGAAGTGGTCTTGGATCCCGGATAACTTCGAGCGAGGATTAATCTTGACATAGTCCCGTTCATGGCGGCTATCATGCCTTGCTCGGACGTACTGCGTTTGCAAAGTTCAACGCGATGCCGCACTTCGCATACCTCAAGCTCAAGATGCCAGGACCTCGAGTCATCACGGTCAGCGGAAACACTGAGCGTTCTCTCCGCGCGGAGGAACATCTGGCGGCTCTCGCGGCGAAGTGCAATGCAGCCTCTTAAGGCAATTCTCGAGTCCGGCCGTTAAGCGGCGGACACAGCTAAGCGCGCCGGAGTAACTTACAACAAGACCACAGCACGTTCGAAGCGCAGCGTAGCAGTCGGCTAACCCAGCTCTGCGAAGCGTCAAAGCAGGTCCCAGCGTACACCATTATGCTCGAAGATACCATGGGCATGGGGAGAGGGCACGACCACGATAAACCCAGACTGCGGCTCAACCACACCAGGGGCTCTCAAGTGTGTCGTTCCTTTTTCTTTTCTTTTTTACCTTTTACTTTTGACCCACATGACTCCGTTTGTCAGAGGCCCTGTCCGGCAGCAGACCTGCCGAACTCACGATGCAACAGCCGGGGAAGGATAAAGGCTACAACGAATATCTGGTGGCCTCCATTACGAGCATTTTATACACCAATCTGCAGCCTACCCACGGAGAGGACATGTTTAACAGTCCCATACCTTGCTTATCGAACTATTTGTATCGTTCGCATTAGTAGCAACACTTATTGAATAAAACAATGCAGCACCTTTTTGCTTATAATTGCATTTCTTTTTCATACATACGTTCATTTACGGCATGTTGCATCCATTACACTTTAGTACGGCTAATATACACCAGGGCTTATGTTTCCCACATTATGGTATGATGAGTCCGAACACTTTCACAAGTGCGGCACCCCGAACTTATAGCACTATATGCATCGGCTCCGAATCATATCTTGGGTCAATAGCTGGGTTTGCCGGCTCCCATGTTTTGGTACCTTACGTTCCGTTATATCGGCTAAGGTAGCCTTTGGGAGAACCACTGCGATTCTGCCCAGTTGAGCTGGGTTAACGCCTCGATGGAGAAAGCTAAAACTGACCGTCATGATGAGGCGAGCGATCGTTGTTCAAGAGGTTTTGCGAGTCCTTAAAGACTTATGCCGCTTAGAGCGAGTCGGATACTGTCCGGCCAAGGCGTGGATAAGCGCCCCAAATTGACCTTCCGAAGACTAGGGCTTCGCCGAAATTTAAAATTATAAATTCTGTGGCTAAGTGAGAGTGTTCAAGCATTATAAGTCCGGTTGCCTTGTTACGCTGTGTTGGCGCCTCCTAGATGGACCCAAAAATGGGAACAAGAGCGCTCAAGTTTATCCCGAACACCCCAGCACTTTTCGTGGCATGGGGCTGAAGCCGACGACTTGCCATCTCTCGAGGTTTGATAAACAGCCGCCTGAAGGTAATATTTTAAATTAACAAGCGTTGCTTAGCATATGAACTAAGTTTTCAGCGCACAGGATAACAAAATCTGAGTCTACTCAAATATTACATCTTTGGAGCACTCACCGCAATAGTGCGGGCGCCCTTCAACACACTCTTATAATACATCTCGGGCGTGTGATGCTCCTTGCCCTCGGTGGCGGGTCCGTCCACGAGCTTACAGGCATCCATCTTGCCCGATGCACCTTCTTGCGGGCAAGTGCCCGACAGGCACCCTCAATACAAGCGGAATGCTTGATGACTTCTACCCACGCACGCATCCATCAGCCGCGCACAGGGCGAAGTAGCTCCCAGGCATGGCCTCCTTAGGCCTGGCCGAACTATGAGGCCCTTCATGGCCTGTTCGGCCGCCTTGTGGAGCTCGGCCAGCTGCTTCAGCTGGTCGCTAAAGGCACACGGATGTCCGGCCTCGACATCTGAGACCAGAAGACCTTCTCCGTCGAGCTCCCCTCCTCGGCCCGGTAGAATGCGGCAGCATCGGACACGCTGCGAGGAAGATCTGCGAACGCTCCTGTAGAGCTCCGAATTCGGGTAAGCAACTGGTAATTAACACTCACATGCTTACTTTGCACGAAAAATGCCTTACCCGCTGCTATTTTCTTCACCGCCTCAATCTCCTGGAGGGCCTTGAAGGCTTCGGCCTTAGCGGCTTTGGCACTCTCAAGAGTCGTTGCAAGCTCGGACTCTCGAGTCTTCGAGTCACGCTCGAAGCTCTCATGTTTTTTCACGAGATCCTGGAGCTCTTGCTTATTTATCTAGGAGGTTGTTGAACCGGAAATTCCAACCGACCCTATTGTCGATAGGTTAAATTTAGTTGAAGAAGAAAACAATTTCTTGAAGGAAAAAAATAAAAAAAACTTGAGGAGGAGAAGATGATATTGGAGTTGCATGTTGCGGATGTAAATCGATGATCACAGGATCAAGATGGATGCAATGCGCTTGAAGATGAGAAAGATTAGAAAATATGCCATTCATACCGAGGCTTGGTATCATTATGCCGTTGGATCAGTTGTTACCTTGGTTGCGATTATGATCGTATTTGTTTTCGCATTGAAATGTTTTACATAGTTTCAATGTATGGTTTAATTAATTTAGATGCTCTGCAGAGCTTTATGTTGTTAGATGAGAACTATGTATGTACTTTGGTTTTTATGTGATGATGAACTTCTATTAATTTGGTCACTTAATTATCTATTCATGATGTTACGTAATGATTTTGACACATAATTATATATAATGCACGAGATGAACCGGCAATGGATGTACGGTGGTGACACACCTCCGAGTACATTAAGGCGTGCATGATTTTCTCGAAGTGGCTGAGGCAAACAAGCAGAATGGTTTTATGTGTTGTCCATGCCCTATATGTGGGAATCACAAGTCTTACTCGACGGAAAATCCTTCACACCCACCTGCTTTACAAGGGTTTCATGCCACACTATAATGTTTGGACGAGGCATGGAGAAATACGGGTTATGATGGAAGACGGCGAGGAAGAAGAGTACGATGACAACTATGTGCCCCCTGAATACGGTGGTGCTACTGAACATCAAGATGCAGAGACGATGTGCACGATTGTGCTGGAGCAGGCGAAGCTGCTGAAGATCAAGAGGAACCAGACGATGTGCCCGATGATGATGATCTCCGCCGGGTCATTGTCGATGCAAGGACACAATGCGAAAGTCAAAGGAGAAGCTGAAGTTCGATCGCATGTTAGAGGATCACAAAAAGGGTTGTACCCCAATTGCGAAGATGGCAACACAAAGCTCGGTGCCGTACTCGAATTGCTGCGGTGGAAGGCAGAGAATCTGTGCTGATAAAGGATTTGAGAAGCTCTGAAAATAATGAAGAAGAAGCTTCCAAGGATAACAGTGCCCGACGGTACATACGCAGCAAAGAAGGTCGTATGCCCTCTAGGATTGGAGGTGGAGAAGATGCATGCATGCCCTAATGACTGCATCCTCTACCGTGGTGCCTACAAGGATCTGAACGCATGCCGGTATCACGGTGCATTCTGATATAAGATCAGACGAGATGACCACGGTGATGTTTGGCGAGCCTCCCGGAAGAGGGTTCTGCGAAGGTGATGTGGTATGCTCCTATAATACCACGGTTGAAGCGTCTGTTCGAAGCGGAGAGCATGCCAAGTTGATGCGATGGCACAGTGAGGACCGTAAGAAAGGCGGAAGTTGAGAGCACCCGGTGACGGGTCGTGATGGAGAAAAATCGAGAGAAATCTGGGATGAGTTTGCAAAGGACCCAAGGCGCATGGTTTACTTTAAGCGCGGATGGCATTAATCCTTTCGGGAGCGAGCAGCAATCACATCACTGGCCCGTGACTCTATGTATGTATAACCTTCCTCCTTGGATGTGCATGAAGCGGAAGTTCATTATGATGCAGTTCTCATCCAAGGCCCTAACGACATTGATGTGTACCTAAGGCCATTAGTTGAAGAACTTTTACAACTGTGGAATGGAAGCGGTGTGCGTACATGGGATGAGCACAAAAGGAGGAATTTGACCTAAAGGCGTTGCTGTTCGTGACCATCAACGATTGGCCGCTCTCGGTAACCTTTCAGGACAGACAAACAAGGGATACCACGCGCACGCACTGTTTACTTGACACCGATAGTATATACCAGGAAGCTGCGGGAAGAATGTGTACACAGGCCATGGTCGATTTCTTCCGACCAACCATCAATGTCGAAAGAAAGGCAAGCATTTCAAAGCGAGGCAGATCACCGGAAGAAGCCGCCATGCGTGCCGGTGATCACGTACTTGCTATGGTTAATGATTTACGTAATCTTTGGAAAGGGTCGGCGGACTAGCTGTTCGAATGGCGCTGAGAATCACGCACCCATGTGGAAGAAGAAATCTATATTTTGGGACCTACCCTCTGGAAAGACCTAGAGGTCCGCTCTTGATCGGCGTGATGCACGTGACGAAGAACCTTTGCGTGAACCTGCTAGGCTTCTTGGGCGTGTATGGGAAGACAAAAGATACACGAGGCACGAGGGACCTGCAACGCTTGCGAAAAAGAGGGCATGCCTCCAAGCGATATGAAGGTCCTGCCAGCTACGCTCTTTCGAAGAGAGAAAGAAATATTCTTTCAATGCCTGCTCGATATGAAGGTCGACTGGCTTCTCGTCGAATATAAAGGGAATAATAAATATGCGGAGAAAAGTTCCGAACCTAAAGTCTCATGACTGCCACGTGATTATGGCGCAAGCTGCTTCCGGTTGCATTGAGGGGCTTCAACGGAAAAGCGTCCGATTAGCCATTGTGAAGCTATGTGCATTCCTCAATGCAATATCTCGAAGGTGATCGATCCAGAAATCGTACCAGCGCTAAGGAGTGATGTGGCGCAATGTCTTGTCGGTTTGAGCTGGTGTTCCCACCATCCTTCTTCAATATCATGGCGACGTCCTAGTTCATCTAGTCGACGAGATTGTCATTCGGGGCCCATATTTCTACACAATATGTACCCCTTTGAGAGGTTCATGGGAGTCCTAAAGAAATATGTTGTAACGCACTAGGCCGAAGGAAGCATCTCCATGGGTCATCAAGCGAGAGGATGTCATCGGGTTTTGTGTTGACTTCATTCCTGGCCTTAAGAAGATAGGTCTCCTAAATCGCGGTATGAGGGGAGACTGATTTGAAAAAACACGCTTGGAAGAGACTCAATAATATGCGAGGGACGGATATTCTTGGTCTCAAGCACACTACAGTTCTCTGAGAACTCTACCTTGGTGACCCGTATGTCGATGAACACAAGAATAGTCTGCGCTCCAAACACCGGAGGCGGTCGACGATCGGATTACATGTGAACACATCGGGACTTTCAGCAGTTGGTTGGAAACACGTCTCGGAGGTGACAGCACTGTTTGTGATGAGCTGTACTTGTTGTCCGAGGGACCATCTTCGACTGTAATGATTTGGAAAGGATCTGAGATAAATGGGAATACATTTTACGATTGACCAAGATGAAAAGAGCACCAACCAAAACAGCGGTGTCCGCTTTGATGCAACAACCGACAAGGGAAATGACACATATTATGGTTACATAGTAGACATATGGGAACTTGACTACGGAGTAGATTTTAAGGTCCCTTTGTTTAAGTGCAAGTGGGTCAATCTGTCGGAGGCGGGAGTGCAGGTAGACCCACGATGCGGAATGACAACGGTGGATCTGAAAATCTTGGGTACAGCGACGAACCGTTCGTCCTAGCCAATGATGTGGCACAGGTTATCTATGTGAAGGACATATCTACAGACCGAGGAAAAGAAAAGATAAGGAAGCGAATACATCATACAATGAGACAAAGCGCCACATAGTTCTTTCGGGAAAAGGGACATCACGGGAGTGGAGGGCAAGACAGACATGTCTCGAAGAGTATGAAAAGTTTCATGAAATTCCCCTTCAAAGTCAAGGCTGATCCAAGCATCCTGATAAGCGATGAAGATTATCCATGGTTCTGGCGCAATAAGCAAGCGACACAAGCGAAGAAAAAGTGAAGACTTTCTCCATAACTATTATGATGATACCATGCCAACTTTGTAACAGACGAGTATGATACCATTGTCCGTTTTGTACATGCACATGCTATGCCAACTTTTTCAGAGTTCATTTGAAAACTATGAATTTGAAAACCTCGCCAACCGAAGGGCGCTCACACCGGTTTATAAGCCCGTCCCTCTACACACCGTTTTGTTGTAAGCAGAAACAAAATAAAATAAATAAAGCAACAAAGAAAACAAAAAAAGTGTTTTCAAATTTGAAAACTAATGGCACTAACAGAAAGTTTATAATTTTTCTAAAACTAAAAGCAAAAAGAATTAAAAAATAAAAAAAAACAACAAAAAATAAATAATGCAGAAAACAGAACAAAAAACTGAAAATAAAATAAAAATAGCAACAATAAGTATTTTGTTGTAAGTAGAAACAAAATAAAATAAATAAAGCAACAAAGAAAACAAAAAAGGGTTTCCAAATTTGAAAACTAATGGCACTAACAGAAAGTTTATAATTTTCTAAAACTAAAAGCAAAAAGAATTAAAAAATAAAGCAAAAACAACAAAACTAAATAATGCAGAAAACAGAACAAAAACTGAAAAAAATAAAAATAGCAACAATAAGTATTTTGTTGTAAGTAGAAACAAAATAAAATAAATAAAGCAACAAAGAAAACAAAAAAAAGAGTTTTCAAATTTGAAAACTAATGGCACTAACAGAAAGTTTATAATTTTTCTAAAACTAAAAGCAAAAAGAATTAAAAAATAAAGCAAAAAACAACAAAAAATAAATAATAATGCAGAAAACAAAACAAAAAAATTGGAAAAAAATAGTGCCGCCTACTGGGGCCCCACGGCCTGAATACGACTAGAAACCCTACATGGGCAAGGATTCAGGCCCGCAGGAGGCCAAGTAGGCCCACAGGCACATAGCTAGTGACAGATTAGGCCGAAGCTGCGGTTGAGAGGAGCTCGAGAGGGTGGGCGCAGCAGCGCTTATAAACCACTCTCGAGCTCTCTCAACTAGCGAGGTGGGACTAAACTTTTGGGCGCGGGGCAGCACAAGGCCTTTGGTCCCGGTTGGTGGCACCAACCGGGACCAAAGGCCGCCGCTTCCCGCCCTTTGGGCTGCTGAAAATTGGCCTTTGGTCCCGGTTGGTGGCACCAACCGGGACTAAAGGGGGGCATTAGTCCCGGGTCGTGGCACCAACCGGGAATAAAGGATTTGCTATATAAGCAGCACTTAGCAGTTTTCGACCAAATCACCCACTTCTCCCTCGACGCCCCCTGCTCCTCCTCATCGCCGTCGCCGCCGCCCTAGCTCCACCTTGTTGCCGCCGCCGCCGCCATCGACACCGTCTCGTCTGTTCGTCGCCGCCGCCGCCGCCACGCCCGTCCAGCTGCTTCGCCTTCGCCGTCGCCGCCGCCCCCTGCAGCACAGCCTGCTCCGTGCCCCTCCCATCCGCGCCCCTGCTCTCTTGCTGCGCCAGGCCGCCCCTGCCTCTTGCGCCGCCGCCGCCGCCCCTGTCCCTGCCCAGCCACCGCGCCGCTGCCCCTGCCCTGCGCTGGCGCCAGCGTGCCGCCCGCCGCCCTGCCTGCAGAAGATAGATTTATTTTGATTATATTTATATGTATGGGTATATATATATATATATATATATATATATATATATATATATATATATATATATATATATGTGTGTGTATATCTGTTTATATGTCCTTTTTTAGATTTTTGTTTTTGCATTTTTATAAAATGTATATATGTATATATATATGTTCTCTGTGTATATATATGTTCATGAATATATGCAAAAGATAGATTTTAGAAAAATAGTATTTTTTCTGTTCATAGATTTTTTGGTGATATTAATTATTGTAAATATGCAAATGTTTGTATATTCATATGAACAATGAATTAGGCAAAACCTTTACTTTTTCTAAAATTTATATTTGATCATTATTTTTTTTAAAAAACAAGCAATACTACTTCATGTATTTTTAAGAAGGAAGAAGAAGAAAAAGAATGAGAGGAAAAGGAAATAAGAAGAGGAAGAAAGGAGAAGAAGAGGGAGAGGAAGAAGAGGAGAAATAAATAAGAAGAAGAAAAAGAAGAAAAGAAAGAGGAGAAGAAGAAAGGAAAGAGAAAAGAAGAAAAAAAAATTTCTTCTTTCTATTTTTCTTCTTTCTCTATTCTTCTTCTTCTTCTTCTTCTTCTTCTTCTTCTTCCTTCTTCCTCTTTTCTTCCTTTTTCCTTATTTTCTTTCTCGAGGGATAAGAAGAAAAAAAGAGGAGAATAAGAAAGAAAGGAATAGAGGAGAAAGAAGAAACTTTGACACGAGGGGGGTGCGATACCCCTCCCCGTTAACATTATTTTCCCATGTATATGTATGTTGCGTCGTTGTCGATATAACGAGGGTGTCGAGGATCGCCGAGGGTCGAGGGTCGGGAACTAGGGTAGAGGGTCGAGGGTCGTTAAGGGGTCAAGGGTCGAGGGTTCCTATAGTGTCAAAGTGTCAAAGTATTGAAGAAATTATGGCTTCATCATTAGCGAAGTAACCATGGCATGATGGTGCGAAGTCCTCAAAGTTATACGGAATGGAGTCCCGGATAGGATAATTTGCCTTTTTATGCGAATCTCAGCAAAGGCCTTTCAAATAACGATATTGGAAGGTTCTTGCTGAACTTTGTACCAAAAGCGAATTATCCTATCTGAGACTCCGTTCAAAATAACTTTGAGAGCTTGCACCATCATGCACTACTTCGCCTAATGATGAAGACATGGTTTGTTGAATCCTTTGACACTAGGCAACCTCCCGACCCTCGGCGATCCTCGACCCTTGACCTCGACCGCTCGGCGATCCACGACCCTCTACCCTACATCATGGCGTCGATGCCCACGTCACTTGTGGGACATAGATGTAGTGTTCAACGCGGACCCCTCCCGATAGCTTCAACACGTGGGGGGGTCGATATTACCCCTCCTAGCTTGAAGCGTTCGAGGCCACCCCTAACCCTTGAAGCGTTGTGAGGCCACCCCAAACCCTAGAGAAGCAGCGTCGAGGCCACTAATATGATTCCTTATTGTTATTAGCTAGCTAGTTCTACGTTTGCCACTAATATATCCATATCTGTCATGTTTGAATAATAATTGCCATGTTGTAAATATTTTTAGAAACTATGGACACCCCCGAGACGAAGCACAAGAAGCGTTGTTGAGGGACATAATCGCACAAGGAAGTGATGTAAATCGCTCGTTGATGTTTCTCAACGACAACGATGGTCTGGAAGGGAGGGTGAAGAAGCAGCTGGCTATGATTTACATGGCTCCGATGACCCAATGCCGGTGCAAGAAGGAGAGGGTGAAGAAGTAGACCGTGAGGACGGCTCGGTGATCACCAAACCGAGTCCGCCAGGTATATATATTAGTTAAGCCTGTGCTGACTAGCTCTCGTCTTTGTTTTGGTATGTACACATATTAATTAACTCTCGTCTTTGTTCTTTTTCTAGCCCTCGGATCGAGCACAACCGGTAAAGAGGCGAGGCCGAAGAAAAAGTTGAGCTCGGATGAAAAGTTTGAGATCATACAAATCGTCTTGTGACGGCCAACCGATTGAACCCTACCGGACAAAGAAGGCATTTGTTGCTCAGTGCGGGGTTCTCGTTAGGGACAAGATCCCGATCAGCATCCACCAATGGTATAATCCTAAGAACGAAGACCCTGAGGTGTCTTGTGTCAATGATATGCAGAAAAATGATCTTTGGACTGAGCTGAAGTCAAATTTTACCCTACCGCTAGAGGATGATCCGGAGAAGCCAGTAATAGAGCCATTAATCAAGTCTTTTGCTCTTAAGAAGATGGCAGAACTATTCAGGAATTGGAAGAAAGAACTCAATACGTATGTCGAAAAAAATGAGACACCAGAATTCAAGGGCAAATATGAGAAGATCAGAGATGACTGGCCCGCATTTGTGGCCTACAAGACATCGGAAAAGAGTAAAAAGATGTCGGCGACAAACAAGAGAAATGCTGCGAAGAAGAAGCTTCACCATCGCACGAGGTCAGGTGGCTACCTCGTAGCCCGGCCTAAGTGGGCCAAGGCTGAGAATGATCTCATCAACCTTCCGAACTGGACGCCTCCACCTCCTCCTCCTCCTCCCGCGAGTCGGGGCACTCCGCCTCCTCCACCGCCTCCTCCTCCGTGAGTGACGATCAGGGCACTCGGCCGGCTCCTTCTCCGGCGTGGCGGCACTCCGCCTCCTTCTCCGCTGCACCGCACGCGCTGAGCAGCCAGCCTCCTCCTTCTCCGCCTCGTCGGCAAGGCGGAAGAGACCCGCCACCGCTCCGGCTGCTCCGCGGCGTCGTAGTCCTTCTCCTCCGCCTCGTTAGCAAGGAAAGAAGACATCCGCTCCGTCTGCTTCTGCCGGCGTCTAGCAGTACAACCAAAGGCGGGAGGAGATCTGATTCGGTCCTTCTCTGAAGACTCGGAGAAGTTACCGTCTGAGAGGAGCGAGGAGGAAAGCGAAGATCGCGCAGACCGAAGTGGATGACTGGTTTCAAGGGTTGAAAGCAAAGAGACATCCACCTCCGGAGGAGAAGATAGATCCGGTCAAAGCGAAGTGCACTCTGGCTGCCCCGACAAAACCACCCAAGTCTCCGCGAAAGGCAACTATGAGCGCATTATTGGAAGGCATTTGCGAAGCGGAGAGGTCGGGAAATGCTGTCGATGATCAAAGGATGAAAGAACGACGAGCTGGGAAACAAATTGCCCAGCTCGGCGAACAAGCAAGCAATCGTGCCCCCGCTCAAGGTGCCTGCTAGCGACATCGTCGATCCGAGGATGGTGCCGGTTATGGCAATCCTGCAGATTACCTGCTTGACGATGTACATTATGATTTCTTGGAGGTGCAGATACAAAGATCTGATGCGGAAGCCTCTCGTCAAAGATGAAAGCTCTCTATCAACGATGATGCGAAGATTGCATGATTGGTACATGAAAACCTGCAAAGAGTCCGAGGGAGGAGTACTTTGTATGTGAGAGTTAAAAGGAGCATGACCTCCTTGGAATTGAACTGTTGCCTATTCCATTTGAGGAGTTCTATCAGTTTTTCAATCAATTGGCCCTCGATAAAGCAACGGTCACCTGCTACTGTGCGTAAGTAGTACTACTTCTATCATTAAGTATCTCTATATAACTCAGCTCTTTCATTGCATGTATTTATAAATATCCTCACTATATTATGCAGATTGAAGATCGCCGAAATGAAGAAAAGACAAGTGGGTGATATTGGGTTCATTAACACATATCTCATAGATGCAAATGAGGTTAAATATCGTGCCAAAGAAACCGAGGCCAACTTTCTACGATCGTTGGAAATAAATGAACACAAAAATATAATACTCTTTCCTTACAACTACAAGTGAGTGTTCTTGTCTTGTGGCATATTCGGTTTCCTTATTAGTCCAGGTTATAGTAATGTAATATTGATGAGTTATGCATGCGTGCGCAGGTACCACTATATTCTCCTAGAGATTAAGCTTGAGCAGGGAGTAGTAACTATCTTAGACTCGAGATGAAAAGATCCCAAGGAGTATGCGGACATGACTGAAATGCTCGAGAAGTAAGTTAAATCGATCATTATCCACCATATCAGCAACTTTGTTAATTTCTGATATCAAGTAATTGTTTTCTTTGTATGGCAGGGCTTGGGAAAATTCACCAAAAAGCTCGGGACTACCGAAGAAGCTGCAATTTAGACACCAGTAAGTACTATATAGTAGCATATTCCACGCGCATCTCCTAGTGATTCAAGCGCTAGTTTCATCAATACCATTTAGCATGCTTGCTAATTATCAGTTTGATTGACCTCTGTTTCTTGTAAAGTGGTTGTGGCAGGAACAAGGGAATGATTTCTGTGGATACTACGTTTGCGAGTCCATCCGCCACACGACCTGTGAGAGGGGCTACTCCGACAAACAATATGAAGTGCTTTAAATAAAAATATTCATAATTTTATTTTATTACCATCATTTGTGTTGAGTTTCATTTATTCATATATATATGTATGTATTGACCCCTTTCTTAAAATTAGATGTTTCGGAAGCGGGATGAACTCCTAGCACCAGATCGCATGCGAGCAATTCAAGAGGAATTGGCGGCATTCTTTCTTGACCACGTGATCGCTGAAGACGGAGAATACTATATGGACCACGCGTCCGTATAGTAAAAGATAATTATTGTATATATGTAGCGGTAGTGTCGGATAGATATACGAGAACTTGTTGTTCGACCAATCTCTCGGAGAAGGAGAGGTGGTCGATATCACTCTCTCTGTATGCATATATGTTCATGACGATCTTACATTTTGCTTAATTACTAGCTAGCTAGCGTGTCTAGCTAGTCCTCTCTATATGTATGTATAGTACGTAGCGTCGACCAAGCACGGACAAAAGAGAGGACACTTTTCTCTATTAATTAGCTAGCTATAGCACAATATATGAAACACCTAAATTAACCCCCAAAACCCCCAAACCCCCCTTTAAAAAAACAAAAACCACAGCCATAGAAATGCTGACGCGTGGATGCCTATTGGTCCCGGTTGGTGCCACCAACCGGGACCAAAGGCCCTCTGCATGGGCTCGTGGGCAGGCCACGTGGAGGCCCATCGGTCCCGGTTCGGATTGAACCGGGACTAAAAACCAGGGTATTAGTACCGACCCTTTAGTCGGTTCATGAACCGGGACTAAAACCCTCACCAACCGGGTCAATAGGCCCCTTTTCTACTAGTGCTGCTACATCGACTTAGTAGCAGCGCTTTCTAAAATGAGCGCTACTGGTAATTAGTAGTAGCGCTTCTACTAGCACGCGCTACTACTATTATTCCGTATTTCTTTTTTATTTCATGTTGTATTCATACACCTTTATACAAGTTTTCATACCACAGCAATTTAGAGAATGATTTTACATCATAATGAGTTATTACATCAGTGGGAGAAAGAACCGTGGACTAGTTTCAGGTGGATGGACATCCACTTGAAACTAATCCACGGTTCTTTCACCCAATGATCTAATAAATATCATCATCATCATCATCATCATCATCATCATCATCATCATCATATCATTAACAACTTATCATCATAATACATCATTGTCATATAACACCTCCTCATGATAATCGTTTTCATCAATGAGAAATCACATACAAGTTGGTCATTAGACATAATCACAACTACTCATCATCATCAACTCTCATAAACATATTGTACCTCATAACCTACTACATTCTCTTAGGACCTAAGATATTTTCTTGGGTAAAATAGCATAAAACAAGATATCCCTGACTCTCCATTATGGATAATGGAGATTATCCTGTCTCCAATCCTTGCCTTTCGCGCAATGTTGCTTCCAAGAACCTCCTTACGAATGTCCATACATTTCTTCCATTCTTTGATTATCATGTGTTCACCGTTTTTAGAAACCCGGTATGCACATGTGTGATTCGTAGGATGACATGGCTGTATGTTCAAAACATTCAGGCGACCATTCTGATACATCTAATGAGGCACACAATCCATCGGGATTTTCTGTTGAAAAGCATAGTAATAACTTCGTGGTTAGCAATGTATTTCAGTTTTAGAAATATGCAAAAGATGCATGGATGTCGTAACAGTAAAAAATCTTACCAAGAAATCTCCATGGAAGTTATCGTTGTTCAACATGTGCACCAGTGGCACGTATTCACCATAATTTGGAGGAGTTCGATAAAAGGCATTGTAATTCTTAATGTCAGTACAATATGCGGCCAGATGATTTTTCTCTTGATAAGTTAACTCAGAGCCATCGGTGTAGTTGGTTCTGTCTACCATCTTCCGCACACTCCTTGAAGCATGAAAATAAGCTATCAATTGAAATAAGCTGTCAACTATTTTGAAATAAGAAATATAAATCACTTAATAACTATATTTGAGGAACTCACATAGCGGAAGAATTGGAAGCGTATCAACAAGAACCCAAATGTCCAAATTATCTTGGTCGATTTCAGGATCACCAAGATCCATGGTGACAAACATACCCTCTTGAAAATCATACATCTTGCCAAGTGCTTCCCAACCCGGGCAACCAAAATGGGACACGCTCTCAGAATTGTATAGATTTACCTCAAAATCCATACCATGATGGGTCCTTAGGTTAATTTTCTTAGTTTCATTCCTCTCATGATCTTCAAAACCCATCCTCTTCAAGACATAGCGTCTTGCATGGCATGTGATAAGCTAGTCGAATTGTAAAAGACGAAAATTACACGTTGAAGTAGTAGAAGTCGAGCTTAATTACGAAAACAACACTTAGTGTCGTAGCGTACCATTTCACAATCGAAGGCCTCCTCGAGCTTAATGCTGAAGCGCCGATTGTCGTCCCGTGAGGCCTGTCGCAGAAACCAGGTTGTCGCCGCACTGAGGAGCACTCGAGGGACCTTCTTCGTCGACGACATTTCCTATGTTCATAATTCAAAGATTAAACTTGTACAATTAAATATATGTACTACAAAAACTAAATTAGATCATTGTTATTCATCACGGGTTGACTATGGGTCTGTCGAGTCTTTTCTTGAAAACCCTCAGCTCACGCGGTGTATATATTCGACCGTCGGTGATGGTAGCTCCTCCTTTCGTTCCCGAGTGCATTACAACAAATGGTCTAGCACATGGGAACGAAGGAGAAGCTACCCCCACGACAACAGTCGGGATTCTTCGTCCTCTCACATATGGTGGATACTCTCCCTCACTGATTCCTCTCTGACATGTGCGACCATTGGTGATGGTCGTTACTCCTCCTTCCCCTAGTGCATAACAAAGGTCTAGCACCCGGAGAAGAAGGAGAAACGACCCCCACGACAACAGACGGGATTCTTCGGCCTTGACAGTCTTAAAGTCAACCTGAAATATCGTTTAATTATGTTTCTAGAAAACCCAGGCCACTCGATATTTCCTACATATTCTAGCACAAGTCATGCCAAAATTCATGGAAAATTCCGGCATGACCTTTGCTAAAACAGGACATATCGAGCACCTGAAATTTGCCGGAACGGAAATGAATCAACACTCCGGCAAAACATAGGCCACTCGGATATACATGTTTTTATCTACATAGGCCTATTTGAGCAACACAAGATATACATGTTTTTATCTACATCATATCTTATAGGACTAATATTGACATGGAGATTTGGAGGGTCTCACCTCGAGGTCGGAGGGGGTCGGTGACGGGGATGATGGAGGGGCTCCTTGATTTCTGCAAAAACAAAAATCCTATAAGTTATCACTAATACATCCCGAATAGTATCATACATATAACATCACTAATTGCTTAAACTAAAAAAATAACAACAAATATGGCATGTTCAACTAGTTCTATTAATTCAACTAGTTCTTACTAAAAATAAACTTACTAGAAATAGAAATAAACTAGTTCTTTCTAAAAATAAACTAATTCAACTAGTTATATTAATTTTCTTACTAAAAATACATTAGTTCTATTAATTCAACTAGTTCTTACTAAAACCAAACTAGTTCAACTACTTTATTAATTTACTTACTAACTATTTTAAAGACTTACTAAAAACAGTAAAAAACTACATTAAACAATAGTCAAAACAGAAAAAAAAGATGGAGGGAGGAGGAAGAAGAGAGAGGAGGAAGGAGGAGGCCGGTGGGATCGGAGGAGGGAGGGGCGGGGGGGTTGGAGGAAGACGAGGAGGGGCGGGTGGAGGGGAGGGGGACGGAGGAGGAGGAGGAGGGCGGGGGTGGAGGGGAGGCGGCGGAGGAGGAGGAGGCGGCGGAGAAGGAGGAGGAAGGGGCCGTGGGAGGAGGCGGCTGGAGGATGAGGGGAGGAGGAGTATCTCGGCGAGGAGCAAGGGCGGCGGACGACGGGTTCAGGCCTTGCCGGGCGAGAGCGAGTGAGAGGAGAGAGTGAGTGAGAGGGAACTGCACCGCACGCTCTAGGATAAGGTAAGTAAGTAGTAGCTTGTTTGAGAAAAGCGCCTCTGCTAAGAGACGTGTCGAGAGGCTGGCGGGCTTACCCATAAGTGCTAAGTTTGTCTAGCCAATCGCGCCAGTCCAAGTATAGCAGCAGCGTTCTTTGGCGAAGAACGCGCTACTGCTAAAGTAGTAGCAGATGGCGCGGTTTATTTAAAATCGCTACTACTAAGTAGCAGTAGCGCCCTGTTTTGTCCAGCGCTACTGCTAAGATGATGTGTATAAGGTTTTCCCTAGTAGTGTGTAGTTAAACGTGCCTTGTTAATTATTTTCAGTACTGCACACTATGTTAGTTCAAGTATGAACATTTCAGCTCAATTTCACCAATAGCAGCTACAAACTTATAAAACATGACTTAGGATGCTATTAAGCTTGTTGCAATTAACAGTTGTATGCATTTTTAATCTGTCCCTTACTACCGTGCTACTCTCTGCAATGAGATATACTAGAGATGCTGCCCATTTGCTATTTTTGGTGGATGCTAACCCTGTTGTAGTTAACATGCCTTTCCATGTCCTTACGCAGGGCCATAACGGGCGATGTTGTTGTTTTCCGTTGAGGTTAGCTGCATCCCAAGTCTTATAGTACTTTACATCATTTGTGCAATTGCAGTTTAGCTTCTAACATTTACTTGCTTCTTGTAGGTACAAATGTCAACAGCACTGATCCACGCTTCAACCCGGAGGAACACCTCGCCTCCAATGTGGCCAACTTGGGGGGGGGGGGGGCTCTTATCCATATGAAGTGCCCCAGCAACTACCTCTCAGGACTTACCAAGTATGAACTGACCTGAATCTTACCAATTCCAGTTGCAATGGCCATGTTCTGTACGATTGATGTAGTAAGCACATGGCCATTCTCTGCTCTAGCAGCACCTGCCTTACGATGTTTAAATCTGTCAATTCATTTCTATCAGTACCAGTTTCAAAGGCTATACTAGGTTGTCTGTTGTAGTAAACAATTCTATCCATTTTTAATCCGTCCCTTTACTACCGTGCTACTCTTTCGCAATGATGATATCACTACAGATGCTGCCGTTTTATTACCATTTGCTATTTTTGGTGGATGTTAATCCTGTTGTAATTAATATTGCATTTCCATGTACTTACACGGGGCTACAATGGGCGACGTTGTTGTTTGTCGTCGAGGTTAGCTGCATCTCATGTCTTATACACCATATGTTTCTAAATATAAGTATTTTTAGCGATTTCAATATAGACTACATACGGAGCAAAATGAGTGAATCTAGATTCTGATGTAAAATATGTCTATATACATCCGTATGTAGTTCATATTGAAATCTCTAAAAATACTTGTACTTAGGAACGGAAGTAGTTGTATTTTACATCATTTGTGCAATCACAGCTTAGCTTCTAACATTTACTGGTTGCTTGTAGGTACAATGAGCGGTACTGATCCACGCTTCGATCCCTTTTGCATATGGGGCAATGACATATTCATGAACAAGCGTCAAGTGAGGAAACTAAGAAAAATTGTTAGGCAAAAGAGACAGGTGATGTGAATTAAGCTCTTTATTAACACTTTGTCCAAGGCAGCAGTGAAATTTAGGATGGTAAGTAATGTGTTGCCTTTTCCTCCTGCCCATAACAAGTTACTCTATTATACATGAGTATCTGAAAGTTTTATCTTTTCAGTGGCTTTTGAAGCAATTTACCGATGATTACCTTGCAAACTACATGACCAGAGTGGAGGCAACTAAGGTTAAAGTATATAATTCATACCATGATAATGGTCTAGAAGTCTTCCTGAAGGCGGTGAAGGATGGGTGGGCGATCATCACAAGGGATTGGACAAAAGTTGTTCGTGCCTATGAGGTAGTACTATGAAAGTCCAACCACTGTTTAGCACAAATTTGGGGCTAACTAATGATATTTCCAATCAAAAATAGACAAAGTTCATGAAAAAAAACTTGATAAAACATTAGCCCTTTTTCCCTTATTATTAATCACCAAAACCAATGGACACTTACAATGCTTTTTTTAGATGTGATGCCCCCTTTATTAAGAGTTCTGGCCGACATCAGTGTTCAAAGAGTCGAAAATATATCAGGGGGAGGGGGTACAAGGAACCATGTCTTGCATAGCTCATGAATAGAGTCTTCCTTTGCTAAGATCTGAGACACTCCATTTGGCGAACATCGCGCCAACCGAACATCGTAGGCTTCTCTTGTATTGAGCAAACCTTAATCTCCTCAATGATTGGTCCATATACTGAATTGTCTCTAGCCTCTACATTGAGCTATTTTTTGAAACGAAGGCTCCTCCAGAGGAGCCCGACTTTGAATTAACAAAGCCATCAACCGGCCAGGAGTACAAGAGCAAACCACGAACAAAGCAACGGCTAAAGGATACAAGGGAGAGAGAAGAGCAGCTTACTATGCTACTTGTTGCAATGCAGAGAGCGGGGGAGATGGCGTACGACATGGACAGGGGGATGCTCGAGATCATCCACGACGGAGGCGACGAAGGAGGAGGGGGCTATGTGGACGGGAAGGTGGAAGACTCCGATCCCACCCAGTCCGGCAACTACCAGCAGCATCAGTCATATACCCAGACGACCACACAACAGTCCTACACCCAGACTGGCGATGGCACACGACAATGGAGGAGGCAGACGCTGAGGCTGCCTACGTGGCGGCGACGGCGACGGCACCTCCTTGATCATGGAGTAGCTTGCTGGGATTGTTGGTCCGGCAGGGTAGAAATGCACGGACTGCCGGACTGATATTCTTTTGGATTTGGACATAAAAACTAAGCACATTTTGCTTTTTTTGGTTGTGATCGGGGATGCGATCCGGCACTGGTGTGTGGATCAGCGTTTGAATTTGAATTTGCTGACAGGCATATACATGCTAGCGTTGGATGGCTGCCTCCCGTATCCGTGTACGGATGCAGGAGAAAATTTACGGCTTGCCCTTGGAGATGCCCTAAGGGATCATTTGTTTTTTTTTTTGACGTGGATCGTTTGGTTTTAGGAAGGTGAGTTTTATTAGCTGTGGGTAATCCACCGATTTATCTACCCGTAATCATTTTTTTTTTTTGAGAACACCCGTAACCAATTGCTAGGTGCAGCTCGGTTAATTGAACTGTTGGACACGCTCTGAACCTTGTGTTTCTGAATGCCTGAATATTCGAGTACGTACGTACGTCCCGCGAACTCAACCAAATCTGGGACTCTCGCGAACCACAAAAGCATTGGTTCTGAATGGGTACTCTGGGATTGAATTTGATGTGGGACTCTCGCGAAACCTTCACCGAACCGGACAGCTACTGATGCCTTCCTTTTATACCGGCCATATGTGACGTGAACAATTAATATGAACGGCTTGCGCCGCCTCCTCGCCCGGCTCCTCCGCCGCGAGCCCATGGCGGCCGTCCGCGCACGGCAGCCTCGGGTGCCGCCCGGGTACCACGGCCACCACGTCGCTAGACCTGCCATCCGTCCACGACACTACTGCGCTTCGCCGTCTAGCCCGACCACACTGACCCGCTTGGGCTCCCGTTGGTACCACGACCCACGGAAGGTCGCCGCGTCGGTGTCCGTCGTCGCTGCCGCCATATGCTACCAGTCCCTCGAGGTGATTCCATGGACCAACCGCGCGCACTTCATCTTCCTGTCCCCTCAGTCGGAGCGAGCGCACGGACTCGCCGAGTTCGCCGACTACAAGCAGGAAGTGGCCTTCAAAATCCTCGGCCCGCGCCACCCTCACAGCGTCCGCGCCCGTCGCATCGCCGAGAGGATCATCCACGCCGACATCGACGACACTGTCATCCTCCGCGTCGCCAGCAACCGGCACAAGGGAAAGGCATGGCTACCTCCGCCTCAGACGAGGCATCTCCATGGGCTCGATTGGGAGGTGATCGTGGTGGACCATAAGGGCAACACCGGCGCGTACTGCACGCGCGGCGGTAAAATTGTACTTTACACGGGATTGCTAGACCACTTCAAGACCGATGGTGAGATTGCATTTGTCATCGCTCACGAGGTAGATCCGTTGGACTAATGAGTTCATCTCATGTTTCCTTCATTTTATGGGATTATTTTCAGGTGGGCTCAAATTAACATTCACATCTTTTTCTTAGGTTGCGCACATCATCGCAAGGCACGAATCTGAAATCAGCTCGACCAAGTGGGTGACAAAACCCCTCTATTATTACTTCCGGCGAAGGTACATCTGCTTCTCATTTCACATATTATTGTTCATGTCGATTTATATTGTACATGTAACACATAAATACCTTGTATGGTCAGAAAAATGAGTGCTCATGTATTCTTTGACAAAAAGATCCGATGGTATGTGTTGTTACCTATGTAGGACGGAAACAGAGGCAGATCACATTGGAATCCTACTACTCGCTGCCGCTGGTTTCGATCCACACATGGCACTCACGTGCTTTAAGAAGAAAGCAAAGCTGGTACAATTTGTAACATTCAAAGAGTACTATTTCTCCACTCATCCTCCATACCAGAGAAGATTGCAATTTTTGTCGCAGCCGAAGATCATGAAGAAGGCACTTGAACTATATAGAGAAGCCACTTCCATTAAAGATAGTATAAAGCGATAGGTACCAGGCGTTTTATGGAGATATCAAGCAGAGATGAATCTAGATTTGACATAGTTCAGTTTCCATTTTGAGTTCTTTACAGTGTCCCCAAAGTTAATATGGGCCATCCATGTATGCCAATCTATTGGTTAAATTCATCTGATAATGCGACACAATTCTACGGGAGTACCATCACCTAAGAGGGTACCTGCGTTCCAAGGGTAAAGTTGTAGCTTTGATTGAACAATTGTGTAGTGGGGAACTAAATTGAACTACAAGAGGAAATTTACCAGTTTTTCATTTGATTTGTGATTATGGTCACGGGGGAATTGTGTTTGATTGATGATTCCTTCCACTAAACGCTAGATCACCATTCGTTTGTTAAACACAGTTCTTTTCGCGTTTGATATTGTGGCCGACACAAACAATTTTGACAATCTTATGAGAGATCCTCCTGCAGCTTCTCAATGTCCCATGTTCTTGTGGCCGACACAAACAATTTTGACTCCAAAACATGAGCGGTAGGTGATTCCATGCACATCGGTCTTAGCATATGATCCCGTGGTAAGTTTTCTTGCATGATCCTGGTATTCCTTGGCGTAGTACATCACACCCTTCCAAAATTCCTCTCTAAACCTGTCAAGATGAGCTTGCAAGGGCCGCTTCCGAGGACATTCAGATCGTGCCTTCAAAAGTCAGATACTTTATGAACTAGATGATTCCCCGCGCGTTGCAGCGGGAATTAGTAGCTCAAAATTCCTCTTGCAAGTCATGGTCAAGAAGATGTCAGGCTTCCCGTATGTATGGACAATTGCCATGGCATCCATATGCCTCTTCTTCATGTCACGTTCGCCACCTGGGTATGTTCCAGGGAGCACTATCCTTGTCCCAACAGTGCTTGCTCGCGTCTCCCTCGATGTGATGGCATCAACAACTCCTTTATACAAGTCGGCCCGATTCTGCGTCTGGTTCTTCCTGTACCACCTCAACCGACAACTCTCAATCTTGACATACATGTCGGCCGCCCATTGCTGCAGTAGGCGTGCTCCATAGAGTATGGGATTGAAGATCGCAGGCCGTGTCTACAGCATGTAACAGTAATAGTCTCTAACAGAGACGCACAACCTGCTATTCCCCTCTGCATGTGATCGACTACCATCAGAATGAGGATATATTCGAGAAATATTATATTATTTGAAACAAAATGGGACGCATAAGTCATACCTGCATCCTCCTCATCATCATGGACCAGTTGAGGATGTAGTACAACCTCCCAAGGAACATTACGTTTAGGTAGCTTCGGATGCCAACCTAGTTCCCCCCTTGGATAGAATAGGGGATAAGACAACGGGTCATATGCCCCGGAGGTCACACGTATACTGTGCCTTTCATTGTTGTTACCACAAAGTGTTATCCTCCGGTCAAACCTTTTTGCTAGGTCGTTGCCCTCAACCCAAATTGCAGCGACCTCTGATGACAACAGTCTATTATATCTTCTTTGGTCAAGCCTCTTATCGGTGTTTAGGTCTATCCTATAATCATCGAGGTTGTCCTTGTGTGCACCCAAACTCCTAAATTGCTGGGAGTACGGGTTTTCTTTGAGTATGTCTACTAACTTCTTCACGACATCCTGGTCTAATTGCTTGGTGGCCGCCTTACGATGAGTTATGGTTGGGTCGTCATCATAGAAGTATAACTGCAGATGTTCTGGGCGGGAGCTTGGGCCGAACGAGTGCACATTGTGGTAGATAGTGCCGTGTGACCGAAATGTCTACACCCCAGACTTCATGTTTGTGTAGTTCTCATCAAGGCTGACGCCAAGGGTTGTGAAGGCGAAATACCCGTTGAAGAACCGTATGTTCTCCCGAAAATGTCTAGAATCTGCATCCATGCTGGACCATAGCCTCATCAGCTCTGGGACTGGTTCCAGTTGTTTAAGTTCGATCTGTCCATTGCGACAGCAGAACCCGTCAGTCTCAGACACAAACTTTTTGGCCTTGCAGTGTTTGTAGTTTTCGTCGAGCTTCAGGATGTGAGTGCTGTCTGGGATGTTTGTGTAGACAAAGTCTAATGGATCAACTTCGCTAGGTATAGCAGACAACATGCTCGTTTCATCGTCATCCTCAATTGTGTCATTATCGGATCCTATTAGCATTTGTTGGGACATGATGTTCAAAACAATATTCACAAATAACTATAATTACAATAAAGCTCCACGACTTCCAAGTTCCGAGTTGACCATACCTTGATCGCGAAACATGTAGAACTCCTCATCCATCAAGTCGGATGGTGTCGGTTCATCGCCCATGATGGGGTCTCGGAACACATCGATGTCGTCTTCATTATAGTTGTGGTGAATGTGACAATAGACAACATCATGTCAGAAAAGGGTTGATGAGACTGAGCATAAATACCGGACAAAAGCATTTTCATACCATTGGTGCCAACACCGTAATTCGGCATGACTGGCGGAGGGTCGCCATCCGATGAATCATCTTCGGCGCCCAACCTGAGGGGTATTCCGTGGCATTTGGATGCGGGGCATTCAGAGGTTAAGTTTGCTAGGTCTGGACGTGGAAGAGCAAGGGATTCTTTGCACGGGGTGTTTTTTCCTTTTAGCATAGCTGGCCTTCCTTTCTGCACTTGACTGCCCCTTCTCAATCACCGACATGCTTTTGCAGCGTTGCACGTGCTTCCCTCGTATCTTTTCATTCAGATCTTCTCTGTCGTCAACTGTTAGTTCATCCTTTTTCTTCTAATAACATGCTCGGCTACGTGAGTTTCTCTGCTCCCTCTTAGATCAGTCATTGTCATGCGTAACACCAGGCGCGTCTAATGATGAAGGGGGTAATGTTGCTTCGTTGTGCAAGAAGTCTGTATAGTTTGTGCCATCATCAGAGGTGAATTTATGAAAAAAGTTGTGAAAACATCATTACAAGAATCTGATTTAGGGACTAATGAATATTAGAACATTCACTATCTACTCAAATACAAATCATGTGCATTAAGATCATATGACTTGACGGTATGCTTCGTGCCTAGTGGTCGCTAAAAGAATATGTTGGTTGGTCTTAACAAATCTTTGTACGTCAACGTGATACTAAAGGTAATATTTTACGATGTAGATAGTGGTTGCACATTTCCATCTCCTTTTATCTGATCCTTTTTCCTCCGATAAGAAGCTCTCCTCAGTGCATTCCTATGATCTCTCTTGCGCTCTTCATCGGTTATTTGATTTATTTCTTCAAGGACATTGATGCGACCTCCTGGTGTCATTCAGGGCATACAAATAATGTAGAGAGTAAAACATAATCTGACCTCAATTCGTGACATCTTACGCACAAGTTGATTACCTTGTTGATCATTGTCATTAACCAGACCAGATGAGACTGTAGGTGTAGTAGTGAATGCTGAATCATTATGGGACAATGTTGTATAGTCGGAGCTAGTCGGGTTGTCTGGTTAAACATGGTTTATAAAACATACTCAACACTCAATGGTTAAGACATGAATTGAAGGTACTAAATATTATTGTTAGATCATTTAAATCTTACCAGATAAATTATGGTCCCGGAGTTTAACTTCTTGGAGACCCGATCTTTCTTCCGCCGATAAGAAGCTCTCCTCAGGGCATTTCTATGGTCTCTTTTGCGATCTTCTTCCATTTTTAGAGGGTGACCTCACCTGATTCAACTTGCGTGGTCAGTATTCTTACTTGATATACCAAGGGGACGCTGACCTTGCTCTTTGATATACCAAGAGTACTTGATGTACCTGGTATCGCATTAGCAGGTTGACGAACATTCGTGATATCACCTAGGGTACGACGTTGAACAATGTGCCTATCGTCTTGCTGTTTTTTCAAACCCTATGACTTGCTAATGCGATAAGATGCCCGCCTCCACGCGTTGTTAAGTTCCCTATGATCTACAAGATGAATCAAACTTATGAGAGTTAGTGAATGAAAAAAGCCATAGCATGTATTAAGGTTATATTTACAACTCACCTAGATCACATTCATACCACATATAAGAAACCAGCTTAACAATTTATATGCCGCAAAGATTAGTTAGCTAACTGGCATTAAAAAAATTACCAGAATTTGTCAAGGAGGGCTGATGAACCTTTTGCAACAACACATTATCCTGGTCCTTTTTCTTTTGATAAGCAGCACGCCTTTGTGCGTTGAACTGATCCTTTGTGTTGCCAGCGTAACCTATGCAAGTGATATCGTCTGCAACATGTCAAAAGTAATAACTACAAAGCCCATAAAGAAAAATCATAATTGATGGATGATGGATCCACTACCAAATACGTCAGTATGGACATTCGAATTCCCTTTTAGCTTTGTCGCACCATCTATCTCATCGTTTGAAGGTTCACAGCCTACAACTTTCCAATAAAAAATAAATGCGGTATGTTGTACATGAAGGTGAACACCCATAATTATAAGTTATGGCATATGATATTTGGATGAGTCAGTACCATATGTAATGCGGCCATCTCCAATAGAGCCAGAATCGAGAGTTAGATTACTCGAAGCCAACAACGTAGCATCACGATGATTTCCAACCCGTAGCGATCTGTAGACATGTAACAAGTAGGGAAAGAAAACCAATGATATATATGATAAAATATATGCAGCTAACACTCTCGGCATATGAAATGCGGATGAGTGAGTACCATATTCATCTGTGCAACATTCCACTGTTAGTGTAGTCAGAGCCGACAATGAAGCCTCATTGTCCTCTCCAACCGGACACGTCCCTTCTGTAGAGTTGTAACCAGGATGAATATAAGGCCAATGATACAGGTGACAATGTATGCGGCAACAAAACCACACAAGCATTATACCTGGAACCGTAGCATAAGTTTCATCATCATTTCGAGCTACGGGTATGATGCTTGCATTGTTATCTTTAACATTTCTCACGCTTGAAAGGCCTGCAAAACATTATGCATATAGCTTCTCAATATCATACATGCGCAGAAACGCTAAAGTAGCACTTTATGATAGAAATGCAGCATACCCGTAGTAACGTCCGCTTCTGGTTGCTATTCAACTGCCTTGCTTTTCGAATTACCCATACGCACCTATGTAAGGGCAGTACACTTACATTAGATGACTACAAGCAATTTCAATTATGATCCTGCTGTTTGCATGTAAACTGGGTGATATATGCCTGACTGGATCTATGAAATGGCACAAACTCTGCTATTTACTATTTTTGTCATACCAACTTTTTTTTATTCAGTTTATTCAAATGATGGTCACCTTGAACTGTTTTAAAGATTGGGGACTTATACATATTGATAATGCACTCAAATTCATATTACTTAATTGTGTCTCCTCAACAAATGTCCACTTGGTATATCAAGTAATTGTAAATGCAATCAATACTACATATGTTCACTATTGCATGGAAACCACATCATCTATTTTCCATAAGTGTCCTAACTTCCACTTGTTTCTGTCACTTATTGCTGGTGAATTTGATGTGAGCTGGAAACTCGGTAACCGTTGTCAGTTGCTGCTTCTGATGACCCCGACACCGAGGTAAATCACCACCTTGCAAACTCTTAAAGTAAGTGGCAGTTATGTGATGATACAAATACAAGCAATTTCAAATATGATCCTGCTATTTGCATGTAAACTAGGTGTCTATGGCACAAACTCTGATAATATGGTTTCCCCTTGATATATGTCTGACTCGATCTATGAAGTGGCACAAACTCTGCTATTTTCTCTTCTAGATGGTAATCTGGAACAAGTTTTAAAGAGTAGCATCATATGTCAGTATGTCCAGCCTTATTACTTGATTCTTATTACTTGTTTGTTGACTATTGCATGACAATCACATCAGATATAATCCAAATGATGTCCATCTGGAACTGTTTCAACTGTATAATATGTTTGAAGCCTTATGCATATTGAAAGTGCACTAAGTTGCTTGGTATAGCAAGTACTTCAAAATGCACTCAATCATACGTATTTGTGTCCTAACTACCTTTTACTTGTGTCACTTCTTGCTTGTGATGATCTTGAGAGTTGCAAATTCGGTTCTTGCCGATGGTGATACATCTCCAATGTATCTATAATTTTTTATTGCTCCATGCTAATTTATCTACTGTTTTAGGAAATATTGGGCTTTATTATCCACTTTTATATTATTTTTGGGACTAACCTATTAACCGGAGGCCCAGCCCAGATTTGCTGTTTTATGCCTATTTAAGTGTTTCGAGGAAAAGAATATCGACGAGTCAAAGCGGAACGAAATCAACTGGAGAAGTTATTTTGGAAGGAAACCCACGATGGACTTGGACCCCACGTCATATGATACGGAGGTGCTCACAAGGGGGGGGCGCCCACCCCAGGCGCGCCCCTACCTCGTGGGTCAGCGTAGCTCCACCGACGTACTCCTTTCACCCATATATACTCTTGTACCCTAAAACTTCCGAACAGAAGATAGATCGGGAGTTCCGCCGCAAGCCTCTGTAGCCACCAAAACCTCTCGGGAGCCCGTTCAGGCACCTACGGGGAGGAACCCATCACCGTGGCCATCTTCATCATCCGGCGCTATCCATGACGAGGAGGGAGTAGTTCACCCTCGGGGCTGAGGGTATGTACCGGCAGCTATGTGTTTGATCTCTCTCTCTCTCTCTCTCTCTCTCTCTCTCTCTCTCTCTCTCTCTTGTGTTCTCTCTCGTGTTCCCTCTATGGCACGATCTTGATGTATCCCGAGCTTTGCTATTGTAGTTGGATCTTATGATGTTTCTCCCCCTCTACTCTCTTGTAATGAATTGAGTTTCCCCTTTTGAAGTTATCTTATCGGATTGAGTCTTTATGAGAACACTTGATGTATGTCTTGCCGTGATTATCTGTGGTGACAATGGGATATCATGTGCCACTTGATGTATGTTTTGGTGACCAACTTGCGGGTTCCGCCCATGAAACTATGCATATGGGTTGGCACACGTTCTTGATTCTCCGGTAGAAACTTTGGGGCACTCTTTGAAGTAGTTTTATGTTGGTTGGATGAATCTGAGATTGTGTGATGCATATCGTATAATAATGCCCACGGATACTTGAGGTGACAATGGAGTATCTAGGTGACATTAGGGTTTTGGTTGATTTGTGTCGTAAGGTGTTATTCTAGTACGAACTCTTTTATAGATTGATCCGAAAGAATAACATTGAGGTGGTTTTGTACCCTACCATAATCTCTACGTTTGTTCTCCGCTATTAGTGGCTTTGGAGTGACTCTTTGTTGCATGTTGAGGGATTGTTATACGATCTATCTATGTTATTATTGTTGAGAGAACTTGCACTAGTGAAAGTATGAACCCTAGGCCTTGTTTCCTATCATTGCAATACCGTTTACGCTCACTTTTACCGTTAGTTACCTTGCTGTTTTTATATTTTCAGATTACACAAACCTTTATCTACCATCCATATTGCACTTGTATCACCATCTCTTCGCCGAACTAGTGCACCTATACAATTTACCATTGTATTGGGTGTGTTGGGGACACAAGAGACTCTTTGTTATTTGGTTGTAGGGTTGCTTGAGAGAGACCATCTTCATCCTACGCCTCCCACGGATTGATAAACCTTAGGTCATCCACTTGAGGGAAATTTGCTACTGTCCTACAAACCTGTGCACTTGCAGGCCCAACAACGTCTACAAGAAGAAGGTTGTGTAGTAGACATCAAGCTCTTTTCTGGCGCCGTTGCCGGGGAGGCTAGGTAAGTGAAGGTATATCTTTAGATCTTGCAATCGAATCTTTTTGCTTCTTGTTTTAGCACTAGTCTAGTTTATAAAATAAAACTGCAAAAAAAATGGAATTGAGTTTGTCTCATACGCTTCATCTTTTTAATATCTTTCGTGAGTATGATGGAAAAGAAAATTGTGCCAAAGTGCTAGAAGAAGAATTACATAGAATGCTTGGCATAAAATATGTGAATGATGAGCATGATTGCAATGTTGATAGTATGAATTCCTTGAATATCCATGATGCTAATGATATGCAAAGCCACAAGCTTGGGGAAGCTATGTTTGATGAAGATGATATTTTTTGTCCCCCAAGCTTTGATGAGCACATTTACTATGATGAAAGCATGCCTCCTATCTATGATCATTATTGCGATGACACGTATGCTTTAAAGAATAATGATAACCATGAAACTTGTCATCTTGATCTTAATTTTCAATCATATGATAGTTATTTTGTTGAGTTTGCTCCCACTATTATTCATGAGAAGAAATTTGCTTATGTGGAGAATAATAAAATTTCTATGCAAGTAGATCATGAAAAGAATGATTTAGGTGCCGGTTATATTGTTGAATTCATTCATGATGCTACTGAAAATTATTATGAGGGAGGAACATATGCTTCTACATATTGCAATAATATCAAGTTTCCTCTCTATGTGCTTAAAGTTTTGAAGTTATGCTTGTTTTACCTTCCTATGCAAGTTGATTATTGTTCCCGTAAGTTGTTTGATCACAAAACACCTATGCATAGGAAGTGGGTTAGACTTAAATGTGCTAGTCATATTCTTCATGATGCTCTCTTTATGTTTCAATTCTTATCTTTTATGTGAGCATCATTGAAATCATAATGCCTAGCTAGGGGCGTTAAACGATAGCACTTGTTGGGAGGCAACCCAATTTTATTTTTGTTCTTTATTTTCGGTTCTGTTTAGGAATAAATAATCCATCTAGCTTCTTATTATATGTGGTTTTGTGTTTAATTAGTGTTTGTGCCAAGTAGAACCTTTGGGAGACTTGGGTGAAGTCTTTATGATCATGCTGTAAAAAACAGAAACTTTAGCGCTCACGAGATTAGCTAGAATGTTTTACTGGAGAGTGATATTTAGTTGATTCTTTTCGAATATGATTACTAGAAAAATTCCTCAGGTCCACCAATTTATTTTAGAATTTTTGGAGTTCCAGAAGTTTGCGTTAGTTGCAGATTACTACAGACTGTTCTGTTTTTGACAGATTCTGTTTTCATTGTGTTGTTTGCTTATTTTGATGAATCTATGGCTAGTAAAATAGTTTATAAACCATAGAGAAGTTGGAATACAGTAGGTTTAACACCAATATAAATAAAGAATGAGTTCATTACAGTACCTTGAAGTGGTGTTTTGTTTTCTTTCGCTAACGGAGCTCACGAGTTTTCTGTTAAGTTTTGTGTTGTGAAGTTTTCAAGTTTTGGGTAAGATTCGATGGACTATGGAATAAGGAGTGGCAAGAGCCTAATCTTGGGGATTCCCAAGGCACCCCAAGGTAATATTCAAGGATAACCAAGAGCCTAAGCTTGGGGATGCCCCGGAAGGCATCCCCTCTTTCGTCTTCGTTCATCGGTAACTTTACTTGGAGCTATATTTTTATTCACCACATGATATGTGTTTTTCTTGGAGCGTAATTTTATTTTGATTTGCTTGCTGTTAATTAGATTAATGTTTTGAATCTTTAGTTTCAATAAAAAAGTCAAGGATAGCCTTTGCCATGCTTATTTTGCAAGTATACATGTTGCTGTTTGAAAACAGAAAGTTTACCGCTGTTGCAAAAATTCTCTAGAAAAGTCACAGAGTGGTATAATGTTGAATCTTTTTGTATATTGAGCTCTGATAAATTTATTACAGTGGGAATTTTAGTTCATAATTTTTGGAGTTAGGAAGTATTGATACTCTTGCATTCTTTACAGACTATACTGTTTTGACAGATTGCTGTTATGTTTGCATTGTTTGCATATGTTTGCTTGTTTAATGATTATATTTGAGGATAGGAGTATTAAATATGCAGAGGCATTTATTATTCAATGTTGAATAATAATGTTAGTGATTTGTTACAGTAGAAAATGATAAGGTTTTGCATTGGTTTATACTAACCCATCTCACGAGTTCTTGTTGAGTTTTTTGTGAATGAAGCTTTTGATAAAAAGAGAAATCATGATATGAGAGGAATTAAGGAGACACAAAAGTTCAAGCTTGGGGATGCCCAAGGCACCCCAAGATAATATTTCAAGAAGTCTCAAGCATCTAAGCTTGGGGATGCCCCGGTAGGCATCCCACCTTTCTTCTTCAACAACTATGGTTAGTATCGGTTGAGCCTAAGTTTTTGCTTCTTCACATGAGTTGTGCTATCCTTGCAATGTAGTTTTCTTTAGATTTGCTTGCTGTTTGAATAAATTACCAAGATCTGAAATTCCTAAATGTTAGAGAGTCTTCACATAATTGCGTAATTATCCGACTACTCATTGATCTTCACTTATATCTTTTGGAGTAGTTTGTCATTTGCTCTAATGCTTCACTTGTATCTTTTAGAGCACAATGGTGGTTTTATTTTTAAGAAATAGATGAACTCTCATGCTTCACTTATATTATTTTGAGAGTCTTAAATAGCATGGTATTTGCTTAAATAATCATAATATGCTAGGTATTCAAAAATAGTAAAAACTTTCTTATGAGTGTGTTGAATACTAAGAGAAGTTTGATACTTGATAATTGTTTTGAGATATGGAGGTAGTGATATTAAAGTCATGATAGTTGGGTGATTATGAATTTAAAGAATTCTTGTGTTGAAGTTAGCAAATCCCGTAGCATGCACGTATGGTTAAATTTGTGTAACAAATTTGAAACATGAAGTGTGTTGGAAATATGCCCTAGAGGCAATAATAAATTAGTTATTATTATATTTCCTTGTTCATGATAATCGTTTATTATCCATGCTATAATTGTATTGATAGGAAACTCAGATACATGTGTGGGTACATAAACAATACCATGTCCGTAGTAAGCCTCTAGTTGACTAGCTCGTTGATCAATAGATGGTTACGGTTTCCTGACCATGGACATTGGATGTCGTTGATAACGGGATCACATCATTTGGAGAGTGATGTGATGGACAAGACCCAATCCTAAGCCTAGCACAAAGATCGTAGTTCAGTATGCTAAAGCTTTTCTAATGTCAAGTATCATTTCCTTAGACCATGAGATTGTGCAACTCCGGATACCGTAGGAATGCTTTGGGTGTACCAAAGCGTCACTGGCGTAACTAGGTGGCTATAAAGGTGCATTACGGTATCTCCGAAAGTGTCATTGGGTTGGTACGAATCGAGACTGGGATTTGTCACTCCGGTTGACGGAGAGGTATCTCTGGGCCCACTCGGTAGGACATCATCATAATGTGCACAATGTGACCAAGGGGTTGATCACGGGATGATGTGTTACGGAACGAGTAAAGAGACCTGCCGATAACGAGATTGAACAAGGTATCGTATATCTTGACGGTCGAATCTCGGGCAAGTACAATACCGTTAGACAAAGGGAATTGTATACGGGATCGATTGAGTCCATGACATCGTGGTTCATCCGATGAGATCATCGTGGAACATGTGGGAGCCAACATGGGTATCCAGATCCCGCTGTTGGTTATTGACCGGAGAACGTCTCGGTCATGTCTGCATGGTTCCCGAACCCGTAGGGTCTACACACTTAAGGTTCGATGACGCTAGGGTTATAAAGGAAGTTTGTATGTGATTACCGAATGTTGTTCGGAGTCCCGGATGAGATCCCGGACGTCACGAGGAGTTCGGAATGGTCCGGAGGTAAAGATTTATATATGGAAGTCCTGTTTTGGTCACCGGAAAAGTTTGGGTTTTTTGATAACGCACGGGACCACCGGAGAGTCCGGGGGTCCACCAAGTGGGGCCACCAACCCGGAGGGATCGTGGGCCAAGTGTGGGAGGGGACCAGCCCCAGGTGGGCTGGTGCGCCCCCCACAAGGGGCCCAAGGCGCAAGGAAGAGTGGGAGGGGGCAAACCCTAGGGCAGATGGGCCCTAAGGCCCACCCAGGCGCCTCCCTCTCTCCTCGGCCGCCACCCAGATGGCATCTGGGGCTGCCGCCACCCTTGGGGAGGGAACCCTAGAGGGGGTGCAGCCCCCTCCCCCCCCTCCTATAAATACATGAGGTCTGGGGGCTGCCCAACACACGAGAGCCTCTCCCTCTTGGCGCAGCCCTGCCTCTCTTACTCCTCCTCTCCTGCGGTGCTTGGCGAAGCCCTGCTGGACTACCACGCTCCTCCATCACCACCACGCCGTTGTGCTGCTGCTGGACGGAGTCTTCCTCAACCTCTCCCTCTCTCCTTGCTGGATCAAGGCGTGGGAGACGTCACCGGGCTGTACGTGTGTTGAACGCGGAGGTGCCGTCCGTTCGGCACTAGGATCTCCGGTGATTTGGATCACACGACAATCGACTCCTTCAACCCCGTTCTCTTGAGCGCTTCCCTTAGCGATCTACAAGGGTATGTAGATGCACTCTCCTTCCCTCGTTGCTAGTTTCTCCATAGATAGATCTTGGTGACACGTGGGAAAATTTTGAATTTCTGCTCGTTCCCCAACAGTGGCATCATGAGCTAGGTGCATTGCGTAGATTCTTTGCACGAGTAGAACACAAAGTAGTTGTGGGCGTTGATTTTGTTCAATATGCTTACCGTTACTAGTCCAATCTTGTTTGACGGTATTGTGGGATGAAGCGGCCGGACCGACCTTACACGTACACTTACGTGAGACAGGTTCCACCGAGTGACATGCACTTGGTGCATAAGGTGGCTAGCGGGTGCCAGTCTCTCCCACTTTAGTCGGAACGGATTCGATGAAAAGGGTCCTTATGAAGGGTAAATAACAATTGGCATATCACGTTGTGGTTTTGCGTAAGAAAGCGTTCTTGCTAGAAACCCATAGCAGCCACGTAAAACATGCAAACAACAATTAGAGGACGTCTAACTTGTTTTTGCAGGGTATGCTATGTGATGTGATATGGCCAAGAAGAATGTGATGAATGATATGTGATGTATGAGATTGATCATGTTCTTGTAATAGGAATCACGACTTGCATGTCGATGAGTATGACAACCGGCAGGAGCCATAGGAGTTGTCTTAATTTATTGTATGACCTGCGTGTCATTGAACAACGCCATGTAATTACTTTACTTCATTGCTAATCGGTAGCCATAGTGGTAGAAGTAATAGTTGGTGAGACAACTTCATGAAGACACGATGATGGAGATCATGATGATGGAGATCATGGTGTCATGCCGGTGACGATGATGATCATGGAGCCCTGAAGATGGAGATCAAAAGGAGCAAAATGATAATGGCCATATCATGTCACTATTTGATTGCATGTGATGTTTATCATGTTTATGCATCTTATTTGCTTAGAACGACGGTAGTAAATAAGATGATCCTCATTAAAATTTCAAGAAAGTGTTCCTCCTAACTGTGCCTTGTGGCGAAAATTAAATGCGTTTCAAGCACCACGTGATGATCGGGTGTGATAGATTCTTACGTTCACATACAACGGGTGTAAGCCAGATTTACACACGCGAAACACTTAGGTTGACTTGACGAGCCTAGCATGTACAGACATGGCCTCGGAACACAAGAGACCGAAAGGTCGAGCATGAGTCGTATGGTAGATACGATCAACATGAAGATGTTCACCGATGATGACTAGTCCATCTCACATGATGATCGGAGACGGCCTAGTTGACTCGGATCATGTAATCACTTAGATGACTAGAGGGATGTCTATCTGAGTGGGAGTTCATAAGATGAACTTAATTATCCTGAACATAGTCAAAAACCCTTTGCAAATTATGTCATAGCTCGCGCTTTAGTTCTACTGTTTTAGATATGTTCCTAGAGAAAATATAGTTGAAAGTTGACAGTAGCAATTATGCGGATAGTAGAAGGCTAATGTCCTTAATGCACCGCTCGGTGTGCTGAACCTCGAACGTCGTCTGTGGATGTTGCGAACATCTGACATACACGTCTTGATAACTATGTGATAGTTCAGTTAAACGGTTTAGAGTTGAGGCACCAAAGACGATTTCGAAACGTCGCGGAACATATGAGATGTTTCGAGGGCTGAAATTGGGATTTCAGGCTCGTGCCCACGTCAACAGGTATAACACCTCCGGCGATTTTCTTAGCCTGCAAACTAAGGGAGAAAAGCTCAATCGTTGAGCTTGTGCTTAGATTGTCTGAGTGCAACAATCACTTGAATCGAGTGGGAGTTGATCTTCCAGATGAGATAGTGATGTTTCTCCAAAGTCATTACCACCAAGCTGCTAGAGCTTCGTGATGAACTATAACAAATCAGGGATAGATATGATGATCCTTGAGATATTCGCGATGTTTGACACCGCGAAAGTAGGAATCAAGAAGGAGCATCAATTGTTGATGGTTGGTGAAACCACTAGTTTCAAGAAGGGCAAGGGCAAGAAGGGATACTTCATGAAACAGCAAATCAGATGCTGCTCTAATGAAGAAACCCAAGGCTGAACCCAAACCCGAGACTAAGTGCTTCTGTAATAAGGGGAACAACCACTGGAGCAGAATTACCCTAGATACTTGGTAGATGAGAAGGCTGGCAAGGTCGATAGAAGTATATTGGATATACATTAAGTTATTGTGTACTTTACTAGTACTCCTAGTAGCACCAGGGTATTAGATACCGGTTCGGTTGCTAAGTGTTAGTAACTCGAAATAAAAGGCTACGGAATAAACAGAGACTAGCTAAAGGTGAGCTGACGATATGTGTTGGAAGTGTTTCCAAGGTTGATGTGATCAAGCATCACACTCTCCCTCTACCATCGAGATTTGGTGTTTGCGTTGAGCATAGACATGATTGGATTATGTCTATCGCAGTATGGTTATTCATTTAAGGAGAATAATGGTTACTCTGTTTATTTGAATAATACCTTCAATGGTCTTGCACCTAAAATGAATGGTTTATTGAAATCTCGATCGTAGTGATACACATTTTCATGCCAAAAGATATAAGTTAGTAATGATAGTACCACTTACTTGTGGCACTGCCATGTAAGTCATATTGGTGTAAAACGCATGAAGAAGCTCCATGTTGATGGATCTTTGGACTCACTCGTTTTTGAAAAGTTTGAGACATGCGAACCATGTCTATGGTGTATACGCATGAAGAAACTCCATGCAGATGGATCGTTTGGACTCACTTGATTTTAAATCACTTGAGATATGCAAATCATACCACATGGACAAGATGACTGAAAAGCCTCGGTTTTGAGAAGATGGAACAAGATAGCAACTTGTTGGAAGTAACACATTTTGATGTGTGCAGTCCAATGAGTGCTTGAGGCATCTGATGAATATCGTTATGTTCTTACTTCACGGATGATTTGAGTAGATACTGAGTGTATTTACTTGATGAAACACAAGTCTGAATTATTGAATGGTTCAAGTAATTTCAGAGTGAAGTTGAAGATCATCGTGACAAGAGGATAAAATGGCTATGATATGATCGTAGAGATGAGTATCTGAGTTACGAGCTTTTGCACGCAATTAAGACATTGTGCAAATTGTTTCACAATAAATACCGCCTGGAACACCATAGTGTGATGGTGTGTCTGAACATCATAGTTGCACCCTATTAGATATGGTGCGTACCATGATGTCTCTTATCGAATTACCACTATCGTTCATGGGTTAGGCATTAGAGACAACCGCACTCACTTTTAATAGGGCATCACGTAATTCCGTTGAGACGACACTGTTTGAACTATGGTTTAGAGAAACCTAAGCTGTCGTTTCTTGAAAGTTTGGGGCTGCGACGCTTATGTGAAAAGTTTCATCGTGATAAGCTCGAACCCAAAACGGATAAATACATCTTCATAGGGCACCCAAAAACAGTTGGGTATACCTCCTACCTCAAGATCCGAAAGAAAAAGTAATTGTTTCTAGAAACGGGTCCTTTCTCGAGGAAAAGTTTCTCTCGAAAGAATTGAGTGGGAGGATGGTGGAGACTTGATGAGGTTATTGAACCATCACTTCAACAAGTGTGTAGCAGGGCACAGGAAGTTGTTCCTGTGTAACATCCCAAATTTCCCATTTGGAATGTTTTACAATGATAGCTAAGCATCTATGCATATTGTTTGAAATTGAGTGGCATTTGAAGTTTCAGAAGATTTTGAGTTGTTGGAATTTGAATTTGAATTGGCAGTTGAAATTTATTTCAAATCAATGCCTGACAAATACTTGAGAAAAAGTATGAGAGGAGTAAACATGACACTCCAAATATGTCAGATGAAAAGCCTTGCCAAAAAGTTTGAATTCAAATTTGATTTTTATTTGGGATTTTAGAAAATGTTTTTTTTAAGTTTGAGTTTTGCCCCAGGAAAAATGTTCAAATTATAGGGAATATTCCCCTGATCATTTTGATATATATATGTCCTATATAAAATATATATATTTAAATATATTTTCTCTCCCTTCCAAATTCAAAAAAAAATAGAAAAAGAAAACCCAGGCGCCAGCCAGGCCAACCGACCCAGCCAGCACCCAGGCGGCCCACCCGAGGGCCAAGCCAACTGGCCCCGCCACGGGCCAGGCGCAGCCCAGCGCCCGAGCCAGCTGACCCGAGCCCTCTCGCCGAAACCCCTTCCCTTCGGCCAACCGACCGCAACCCCTCCTCTCTCTCCCATCGACACCCGACCCCACCCCTTCTTCCTCCCCAAGCCAACCCAGCGGCCGCCTATTGGAATCCCAAAGAATCCGGGATCGCCTCCCCGATCCGCCCCCTCGCCCAAGTCGACGCCCCCCTATATATACCGACCCCCTCGACCCGTTCCCCCCACTAACCCCTCGCCCGACCCCTCTCCCTCGCCGCAATCCGTCGCCGGAGCTGAGCCGCCCGCCGCCGCCGCCATTGCAACCACCCGCCGCCCCAAACCCCCCCGAGCTCCCCTGACTCCACCATCGACTCCCCCTCGCTCCGCCGCACCCGCCGGAGGTCTCCGCCGTCGCCCCGGACCACCGTAGCCACCGCGCCGTCGCCGCCCGAGCCGCCGTCGCCGTCGACCACCGCGGTGAGTCACCGGAGATCCCCGCCACCGTCCGATCTAAGATCTACGCGTTAGATTAGAAGTAGCGAAGGGGTATGGTTTTTTTTAAATAGATCCAGTTTATTTTGGTTTAGTTAGTAGGTTTAGTTAGACCGGCCCGACTCGGTTTGTTTTCTGTTAACCGCGGGCACGTTTTAGTTATTTAACGCCTGAGCGTTGGATAGGCCCAGTTTTCTTTTAGTTATTTTTTTCGTTTCTGTTTTTAACAGAATAGTTTCAGTTTTGTAAAATCCATACCTTTTAATATACTTAATATTTTTAATTGATTCTTTTTTTGTTAGTTTTAAAATTTGTTGTAGTTTCTGTAGAAAATATGTTTAGTCATGTTAAAATTATTAGAAATTGTTTTATTTTAGATTTAGACAGATTAGTAATTCTGCTATAAAATGAGTTAGAATTATTTTATTTTAGTGATTCTTTTGTCACTACTTTATTTTGACCTACCGTAGGAATTTATTTGGGCATTTTAGATTTAATAAAAAATAGTTTTAATCAAAATCATGTGGTTCTTATTTATTTAACTAGCTACTGTTTTCCTATTGTTTTATTTAGCAAATAATTTTATTTTTCCTATGTGATAGTTTATTTTAGGTTAGTTTCGTAACTTTAGAACAGGAACTTTTATTTACAATAAATAAAATTTTATTTTATTTTTCTTGCTAGGATTGTTATAGGCATAATAGGAGTTCTATAATAGCTTTTAATGTGATTCTTTTTGCTCCTAGTTGCATGATGTTTTCTCTTCTGTTAGTTAGCAAAAACCTATGCTTAGGTTCTGTTAAGAAAAATTTGGTTGTGTAAAACTATTTCTTGGTTGTTGTTTGATGTGGTGAAAACATTGATTTGGATTTCTTCGAACTTTCTTTGGGTTTTGGTTCAATTGTTTTGTGTGTTATGTTAGCATGCTATTATGTTAAGTGATCATATGTTTGCATGCTTATATGATTGTTGTTTGCCTCGGTAGAATTTCCGGAGAGCGAAGCTTGCTACCACGAGTCCCTAGCTTTCGAATATCGTCAGCAAGGCAAGTCATTGATCATATTTTTCTTTATTATACCTATGATTTTATTGCATTAGAATTATACCTCCCCACCATGCATGCAGTAGGAGAATTTGAAGTTATGTTCTTGAGTAGTATCATGAGGTAGGATGAACCCAATTCCCTTGATACCATTGCGGGACGAAGTAGTTTATTTTGCTATGCTCAGAGACGGGTTGGTTGAGTGATTCATAAGGGAGATGTGAGAGTCAAGATGATGACAACCCCATGACTTCAAGCTCAAGATGGACTTCAAAATTCACTCTTGGGTGGAGGGCGGTTGTGGGCACCTGGAGAAAACCAGCGGTTGGCCGGGATGCATGGAGAAGTGCCATGACATCTTTGGAAAGCTTCACCCAGCCACGAAGAGACGGATGTATACCCCATTGACCGGAAGCTTACCTGTGCAGCCGCAAGCCATTATGGGCTCTGGCTTGGTCAACCCTAGGTGTGACTCTAGCCGGACGGTGCTACGAGATGTAGAAGAACGGTAGGATTGGATGGGTACCGGCAGTGGCCAGAGGAACTCTTCGGAAGACCCTGTTTCGTTGTCCCATCTTCAAACACCATGAAGTGCGAAGACTTAAAGGAGGGAACGATTCTTGCGGGTAAAGTGCGCAAACCTCTGCAGAGTGAAGATCTAATCGATTAGCCGTGTCCCCGGTTACTGACAATTTGAGCCTCTGGAACCTGGAGTATTTCGGATATCTCAACACCAAAAAAATTAATAAATTAATTGAGGGGGTTACTTAATAATTGGGAATGAGACATTGGTTGGCGGAACCATCTCAATAACTACCAACATTTTGTAGTATTTGCAAACAAGTCCATTGTTGTAGGGTAAAACTGGCTTTTTCGCAAAACAATGAAACTTAGAGCCCCATAGCCAAATTGCATATAGTGTTAGTAATTTTATTGTTGTTCTATTCATGACTTGCCGGCATATTCAAAATGCTGACCTACACGGCTACAACGTCTTATGTTGCAGAGGAGTATTCCGATCAGGAGTGAGGCTACGATCCACGCTTGGCGATTGCCCTATGGAGTCGGATGGACTCGCTATTCTTCTACGCTTCCGCAGCTTATTTAGTTTATTTCTCATGAGTTGGCCTTCGGCCGAATTTATTCTATTGTAATAAAGACTCGATATGAGAATCGTGTAATAAATTCAGGTGTGATTGAACTTTGATTATTTCATCAATGTACTGTGTGTGCCAGCATGATCTTGGGATGGTACAGCTACACAGAGACTCGACCGATTTTGGGTCGGGTCGCTACAGAGATGGTATCAGAGCACACGCTGACCCTAGGACGTAACCCCTAGGATCGAAAAGCCGTAGGAAGAGACTATTTATTTTATATACTTATCATTCCATAATTCTCCCCTGTTCATTTCTGACTTCTCTCCGATTTTCAACATTCTAGATGGCCGTCGAGTTCACCCCAGTTCTGCTACCGGAGTTTTGCCAGCCAGATGAGACGATGCCTCTCGGCAAGAAGCTGGTTCAGATCATGAAGAAGCTGAAGATTGCTCTGCCCTCAATCACCGGGAAGCCTACCAATGCACTTCCGACGGATACCGGCTACAGGATTGAGGTGCACATTCCAGGGAGGACCTTCGGAGGACATTCAGAGCCCATTGACTTTGAGTTTACCGATTTCAATTGGATCCTCGGAAGAGACATGGCGATTTATCGTGCACTTGGACATCTCCGAGAAGAGTACAGGGCCGAGCTCGACCCATCAGACCTCGCCATGATTTCTTGCAGAGCTAGGAATGGAGATATCATCCGTACCATAGAGGACGACTCCATTCTCTCATATGTCCAAGACTTGGAGTGTCTCCTCAGGAAACGGGAGATCCAGACTCGCCGTAACTCGAAGGTACACAGGAGGCTGTTGTTCCGTGAACTGGAACTGGAAGAGAAAGCACGCGCAGACTTCCTTGACCATGAAGAAGAAATCAAGGATTTCATGGAGAGAGTCGACAAGCTGAAGATGGATGTTGCCGCATTAGAGGAGAAGATGGACTTGGGAGAAGACCTTTTTCCGAGTGGAGATGACGGACCTCTCGTGAGCAATGACCAGGATTATGAAGAGAGCTCCACTAAACAAAGCCGCAAGAGGAGGCGCCGCATCAGAGGACGCCACACCGGAGGACACCGCACCAGAGGACGCAAGGATAATTGATGAAGACATTTAGTCGACCGCCATGTTATTTTATTTTCGTCGATCAGTTAGGCCGTTATTTTCGATTAGTCGTGAGAATTTGTAATCCGAGATTGAACCATGTTTGATTGAATAAATGATTGGTGTGATTATGATTGTGCATTCATATGGGTAATGATATTTTCTCATTAGACCCTTTTTCTATTCTAATTTTCTCATCCACTCCAAAACACCAGATGCCTCCGAGACGTGACCCCGGTCTCAACTTTCCGCCGGAGCTCACCCAGCTGATCCAGCAGCAGAATGCCCTCATGCAGATGCTCATCCAGAACCAGAACAACAACAACAACAACAATCCACCGCCACAACCCCCTGTTGACAACTTGACCCGTTTCCTAAGGCTGAATCCGCCAGTGTTCTCTAGCAACACTGAGCCGATTGTGGCCGATGATTGGCTCCGCAAGGTCGGAAGGGAGTTAGCCACTGCTGGCTGCACAGATGCAGAGAAGGTGCGCTTTGCCGCACATCAACTTGATGGACCTGCAGCATCTTGGTGGGAGAACTACACCGCCACTTACCCCATCGCCACCATCACGTGGGATCAGTTCCAGCAGGCTTTCCGCACCGCTCATGTTTCAGCTGGAGCCATGAGTGCAAGAAGCGTGAGTTCCGCAACTTACGCCAGGGAACCGCATCTTGTGGGGCGAAGCGTGGATGAGTTCAGCAAGTTAGCTCGCTATGCCCCGGATGATGTGGCCACAGATGCCGCAGCAGGAAAAGTTTCTCGAGGACTCAATGACGAGCTGGGAATGCAGCTTATGGTGGCTACCTTCAACAACTACTGGGAGCTGGTAGACAAGGCCACCATACTTGAAGGCAAGCAGCAGCAGATTGATAGCCGCAAGCGGAAGTATGGCAGGGAAGTACAACTCGGGAGCTCAGAAGCCCGTTATGCCCCATACTGGAGGGCATACCCATCACACCCATGGAGGACATAATCATGGAGGACATAACCATGGAGGAAATGGGAACAACCGCAACCCCGACAACAAGTCAGGCAATGGAAACGGCAATGGCAACCAGCATCGTCCTGCCCCGGCTCAGAAGGATCTGAGTCACATCACCTGTTTCAAGTGCCAGAAAACAGGGCACTATGCCACCGACTGCCCGGAGGCCAAGCAGAGGAATGGAAACGGCAATGGAATCTCAGCAAAGAAGCCCAACCCTTTTCCTCGTGCTCAGGTGAACCACATTGACGTGGAGGACGTCTATGATCAGCCGACAACTTGTGGTTGGTAAGTTTTATTAAATTCACATCCAGTATTGGTACTCTTTGATTTCGTGCAACGATTCATTCATATCAAGGGTAGTTGTGGAAAAGTACGGGTTGCCCACTAGAACCCTTAGAAGCCCTCTTCACGCCAGTTCATGCAGAGGTGAAATGATGGCGAGCTTAGGCTGTCATGCAACCTCAACATCGGAAACCACAAATTTCCGCAGACCTCATAGTATTGGAAACCCTGACCTTGGATGTGATCCTAGGCATGGATTGGTTGACAAAGTTTGAAGGAAACATAGATCTGTGCCCACAAGTCGATTCTGCTCACCACCGGAGCGTAAGAGGATCAAGTATGTATCCGCACGTACCCGATGAAGAATCAGTGCATTCCCTAACGGGAGTTGTTCAGAGGAAGTGCCGAGTGCAAGACTTTCCGATGTGTTTTCGGAGGAATTACCAGGAATGCCACCGACGTAGACATTGAATTTCTGATTGAGTTATTGCGGCACAGCCCCAATATCCAAGAGACCCTATCGGATGCCCTCGAACGATTTGAAAGAGATCAAGAATCAAATTAATGAGCTATTGGAGAAGGGATATATTCGGCCAAGCTCGTCACCTTGGGGAGCCCAGTTCTTTTGGTAGAGAAGAAGGATGGAACCCCGAGAATGGTTAGGATTATCGTTCGTTGAACGACGTGACCATCAAGAACAAGTACCCTCTGCCGATGATTAATGACCTATTTGATCAGCTAGTTGGAGCCAAGGTATTCTCCAAGATCGATCTTCGATTAGGGTATCATCAGCTGAAGATCCGTGAAAAGGATATACCTAAAACAGCATTTACCACCAGGTATGGTTTATATGAGTATACCGTCATGTCATTAAGATTGACTAATGCCCCTGCATACTTCATGAATTTGATGAACAAGGTATTTATGGAATATCTGGACAAGTTTGTCGTGGTGTTCATTGATGATATACTGGTTTTTCCAAGAGCGAGGAAGAGCATAAGGAACATTTGCGCCTAGTTCGAGAAACTCCGAGAACATCGAGTTGTATGCCAAGTTCAGCAAATGTGAATTTTGGCTGAAGGAAGTCGGATTCCTCGGACATGTTATTTCAGGAGAAGGAATAGCAGTTGACCCGCCAAGGTTGTATCACCACCGATTGGCGTCACCCACCTCACCAAGGAGATCCGCAGTTTTCTCGGACTCGCAGGATATTATCGGAGGTTTATTGAGAATTTCTCAAGATTGCCAAGCCCATGACGGAGCTGTTGAAGAAGGACGCCAAGTACATTTGGACCGAGGATGGTGAAGCCGTTTCTGTGAATTGAAGAAACGTTTGGTTACAGCCCAAAGGTGCTGATTTTGCGGACATACACAAGGATTACCAGGTATATTGTGAAGCTTCTCGTCAGGGAATCGGAGGAGTACTCATGCAGGAAGGAAAAGTTGTAGCTTATACCTCCCGACAGCTACGACCACACGAGATGAATTATGCCACGCATGATTTGGAGTTAGCAATCGAGTGCATGCACTCAAGACACTGAGACATTTCCTTATCGGAAACCGTTGTGATGTTTACACAGATCATAAGAGCTTGAAGTATATTTTCACGCAGAAAGAGTTGAACCTCAGGCAGAGGAGATGACTGGAGCTAATCAAAGACTATGACATGAAATTGCATTACCACCCAGGAAAGGCTAATGTTGTAGCAGATGCTTTGAGCCGTAAGAGTTATGTGAATACTCTTATAGCGGGAGGATTACCCCAGGAGTTAGTCGATGACCTCGTAGATCTCCATTGGAGATAGTTCGAGAGGATATGTTGCAACTCTGGAAGTTCAGTCCACTTTGGCCGAAAGAATTCGTGAAGCCCAGAAGTCGGACAAGGAAATTGATGAGATAACGAAAATTAAGGATGAATGAAGGAAAAGCTAAAGGATTTCGTAAGGATGAATACGGAGCTATATGGTTCGAGGACCGTATTTATGTACCCAATGATCCCGAACTCAGGAAGCTAATTCTTCAGGAGGCTCATGATTCACCGTACTCGATTCACCCCGGTAACACCAAGATGTATCTGGATTTGAAGGAAAGTTTCTGGTGGACAGGTATGAAAAAGGATATTGCCGAGTACGTAGCAGTATGCGATGTTTGCCAACGAGTAAAGGCGGAACATCAGAAGCCAGCAGGGTTACTTCAACCTTTGCCGATTCCCGAGTGGAAATGGGAAAAACTTGGAATGGATTTTATCACAGGATTACCCAGACCCGCTCAGGTTATGATTCCATCTGGGTAGTGGTTGATCGATTGACCAAGGTAGCTCACTTCATTCCGTGAAGACTACCTATACCAGCGCTAAGTTGGCCAAGATATACATGACCAGGATCGATGTCGCATGGAGTTCCGAGGAGTATCGTGTCAGACAGAGGAACACAATTTACCTCAAAGTTTTGGAATCAGTTGCATGAAACTTTGGGTACGAGGCTGGAGTTCAGTACAGCTTTTCATCCGCAGACAGCTGGACAGACCGAGAGAGTCAACCAGATCCTGGAGGACATGTTGAGACCTTGTGCGCTAGACTATGGGTCTAGCTGGGATGATAATTTTCCATACGCGGAGTTCTCATACAACAACAGTTATCAGACCAGTCTGAAGATGGCCCCTTTCGAAGCTCTATACGGAAGGAGGTGCGAACACCATTGCTGTGGGATGGTGTTGAGATGAAAACTTTTCGTCCCGATCTTATCAGAGATTCAAGAGAAAGTCAAGCTGATTCGAGATAGGCTCAAGGTAGCTCAATCGAGGCGTAAGAGTTATGCCGACAAGAACGCAAGGAAGTAACTTACGAAGTCGGAGACCGGGCATATTCGTGTGTCCTCACTTCGTGGAATCAAGAGGTTCGTGTTAAAGGAAAGTTAGCACCCGGTTCATTGGCCCTACAAAATCCTCGAACGTCGTGGAGAAGTTGCTTACAAGTTGGAATTGCGGAAGGATTGTCCGGAGTTCATGATGTCTTCCATGTTTCTCACTGAAGAAATGCCATGCCGACATGGCCGATATTCCGTTGAGAGACACGGTGCCCTAGAGGCCATACAACTCGACAAAGTGATCTGACTTATGAGGAGAAACCCGTCCGAATTCTCGAGACTGCGAACAGAGTCACCCGCAGCAAGATCATCAAGTTTTGCAAGGTGTGTGGAGTCATCATTCGAGGAGGAAGCCACCGGGAGCGAGAAGAAGACCTCCGCCGAGACCACCGCACCTATTTGTTAGACAACCCGAATCTCGAGGGCGAGATTCATCTTAAGGTGGGTAGGTTTGTAACATCCCAAATTTCCCATTTGGAATGTTTTACAATGATAGCTAAGCATCTATGCATATTGTTTGAAATTGAGTGGCATTTGAAGTTTCAGAAGATTTTGAGTTGTTGGAATTTGAATTTGAATTGGCAGTTGAAATTTATTTCAAATCAATGCCTGACAAATACTTGAGAAAAAGTATGAGAGGAGTAAACATGACACTCCAAATATGTCAGATGAAAAACCTTGCCAAAAAGATTGAATTCAAATTTGATTTTTATTTGGGATTTTAGAAAATGTTTTTTTAGTTTGAGTTTTGCCCTGGAAAATGTTCAAATTATAGGAATATTCCTGATCATTTTGATATATATATGTCCTATATAAAATATATATATTTAAATATATTTTCTCTCTCTTCGAAATTCAAAAAAAAATAGAAAAAGAAAACCCAGGCGCCAGCCAGGCCAACCGGCCCAGCCAGCACCCAGGCGGTCCACCCGAGGGCCAAGCCAACCGGCCCCGCCACGGGCCAGGCGCAGCCCACCAGGCGCAGCCCAGCGCCCCAGCCAGCCGACCCGAGCCCCCTCGCCGAAACCCCTTCCCTTCGGCCAACCGACCGCAACCCCTCCTCTCTCTCCCACTGACACCCCGACCCCACCCCCTTCTTCCTCCCCAAGCCAACCCGCGCCGCCGCCTCGCCGGAATCCCAAAGAATCCGGGATCGCCTCCCCGATCCGCCCCCTCGCCCAAGTCGATGCCCCCCCTATATATACCGACCCCTCGACCTGCTCCCCACTTCCCGCCCGACCCTCTCCTCGCCACAATCCGTCGCTGAGCCCGACGCCGCCGCCCATTGCAACCACCCGGCCGCCCCAACCCCCGAGCTCCCCGACACCACCATCGACTCCCCTCGCTCCGCCAGACCACGGAGGTCTCGCCGTCGCCCGGACCACCGAGCCACCGCGCCGCCGCCGCCCGAGCCGCATCGCCGCCGACCACCGCGGTGAGTCACCGGAGATCCCCGCCACCGTCCGATCTAAGATCTACGCATTAGATTACAAGTAGCGAAGGGGTATGGTTTTTTTAAATAGATCCGGTTTATTTTGGTTTAGTTAGTAGGTTTAGTTAGACCGGCCCGACTCGGTTTGTTTTCTGTTAACCGCGGGCACGTTTTAGTTATTTAACGCCTGAGCGTTGGATAGGCCCAGTTTTCTTTTAGTTATTTTTTCGTTTCTGTTTTTAACAGAATAGTTTCAGTTTTGTAAAATCCATATCTTTTAATCTACTTAATATTTTTAATTGATTCTTTTTTTGTTAGTTTACAAATTTGTTGTAGTTTCTGTAGAAAATATGTTTAGTCATGTTAAAATTATTAGAAATTGTTTTATTTTAGATTTAGATAGATTAGTAATTCTGCTATAAAATGAGTTAGAATTATTTTATTCTAGTGATTCTTTTGTCACTACTTTATTTTGACCTTGCCTAACCGTAGGAATTTATTTGGGCATTTTAGATTTAATAAAAAATAGTTTTAATCAAAATCATGTGGTTCTTATTTATTTAACTAGCTATTGTTTTCCTATTGTTTTATTTAGCAAATAATTTTATTTTTCCTATGTGATAGTTTATTTTAGGTTAGTTTCTGTAACTTTAGAACAGGAACTTTTATTTACAATAAATAAAATTTTTATTTTATTTTTTCTTGCTAGGATTGTTATAGGCATAATAGGAGTTCTATAATAGCTTTTAATGTGATTCTTTTTGCTCCTAGTTGCATGATGTTTTCTTTTCTGTTAGTTAGCAAAAACCCATGCTTAGGTTCTGTTAAGAAAAATTTGGTTGTGTAAAACTATTTCTTGGTTGTCGTTTGATGTGGTGAAAACATTGATTTGGATTTCTTCGAACTTTCTTTGGGTTTTGGTTCAATTGTTTTGTGTGTTATGTTAGCATGCTGTTATGTTAAGTGACCATATGTTTGCATGCTTATATGATTGTTGTTTGCCTCGGTAGAATTTCTGGAGTGCGAAGCTTGCTACCACGAGTCCCTAGCTTTCGAAGATCGTCAGCAAGGCAAGTCATTGATCATATTTTTCTTTTATTATACCTATGATTTTATTGCATTAGAATTATACCTCCCCACCATGCATGCAGTAGGAGAATTTGAAGTTATGTTCTTGAGTAGTATCATGAGGTAGGATGAACCCAATTCCCCTTGATACCATTGCCCGGGACGAAGTAGTTTATTTTGCTATGCTCGTAGACGGGGTTGGTTGAGTGATTCATAAGGGAGATGTGAGAGTCAAGATGATGACAACCCCATGACTTCAAGCTCAAGATAGACTTCAAAATTCACTTTGGGTGGAGGACGGTTGACGGGCACCTGGAGAAAACCAGCGGTTGGCCGGGATGCATGGAGAAGTGCCATGACATCTTGCGGAAAGCTTCACCCAGCCACGAAGAGACGGATGTATACCCCATTGACCGGAAGCTTACCTGCAGCCGCAAGCCATTATGGGCTCGCTTGGTCAACCCTAGGTGTGACTCTGGCCGGACGGTGCTACGAGATGTAGAAGAACGGTAGGATTGGATGGGTACCGGCGGTGGCTGAGGAACTCTTCGAAGACCCTGTTTGCTCATCCCGCCTTCAAACACCATGAAGTGCGAAGACTTAAAGGAGGGAACGATTCTTGCGGGTAAAGTGCGCAAACCTCTGCAGAGTGAAGATCTAATCGATTAGCCGTGTCCCCGGTTACGGACAATTTGAGCCTCTGGAACCTGGAGTATTTCGGATATCTCAACACCAAAAAAATTAATAAATTAATTGAGGGGGTTACTTAATAATTGGGAATGGGACAAGTGTTGGCGGAACCATCTCAATAACTACCAATATTTTGTAGTATTTGCAAACAAGTCCATTGTTGTAGGGTAAAACTGGCTTTTTCGCAAAACAATGAAACTTAGAGCCCCACAGTCAAATTGCATATAGTGTTAGTAATTTTATTGTTGTTCTATTCATGACTTGCCGGCATATTCAAAATGCTGACCTACACGGCTACAACGTCTTATGTTGCAGAGGAGTATTCCGATCAGGAGTGAGGCTACGATCCACGCTTGGCGATTGCCCTATGGAGTCGGATGGACTCGCTATTCTTCTACGCTTCCGCAGCTTATTTAGTTTATTTCTCATGAGTTGGCCTTCGGCTGAATTTATTCTATTGTAATAAAGACTCGATATGAGAATCGTGTAATAAATTCAGGTGTGATTGAACTTTGATTATTTCATCAATGTACTGTGTGTGCCAGCATGATCTTGGGATGGTACAGCTACACAGAGACTTGACCGATTTTGGGTCGGGTCGCTACATCCTGTGGCGCCTACACCAATTGAAGTAGAAGCTTATGATAGTGATCATGAAGTTTTGGATCAAGTCACTACCATACCTCGTAGGGTGACAAGGATGCGTACTACTTCAGAGTGTTACAGTAATCCTGTCTTGGAAGTCATGTTGCTAGACAACAATGAACCTACGAGCTATGGAGAAGCGATGGTGGGCCCAAATTCCAACAAATGGTTAGAAGCCATGAAATCCGAGATAGGATCCATGTATCAGAATAAAGCATGGACTTTGGTGGACTTGCCCGATGATCGGCAAGCCATTGAGATAAATGGATCTTTAAGAAGAAGACGGACGTGGACGGTAATGTCACCGATATGAAGCTCGACTTGTGGCGAAGAGTTTTTCACAAGTTCAAGGAGTTGACTACGATGAGATTTTCTCATCCGTAGCGATGCTTAAGTCCATCGGAATCATGTTAGCATTAGCTGCATTTATGAAATCTGGCAGATGGATGTCAAAACGAGTTTCCTTACCAGTCTTCGTAAGGAAAGGTTGTATGTGATACAATCAGAAAGTTTTTGTCGATCCTAAGGATGCTAAAAGGTATGCTAGCTCCAGCGTTCCTTCTAAGGACTGGAGTAAGCATCTCGGAGTTGGAATGTATGCTTTGATGAGATGATCAAAGATTTTGGGTTTATACAAAGTTTATGAGAAACTTGTATTTCCAAAGAAGTGAGTGGGAGCACTATAGAATTTCTGATGAGTATATGTTGTTGACATATTGTTGATCAGAAATGATGTAGAATTTCTGGAAAGCATATAGGGTTGTTTGAAAAGTGTTTTTCAAATGGAAAACCTGGATTAGGCTACTTGAACAATAAGCATCAAGATCTATAAGATAGATCAAAATGTTTAATAATACTTTCAAATGAGCACATACCTTGACATAATCTTGAAGGTGTTCAAGATGGATCAGTCAAAGAAGGAGTTCTTGCCTGAGTTGTAAGGTATGAAGTTAAGAGTTAAAGCTCGACCACGGCAGAAGAGAGAGAAAGGACGAAGGTCGTCCCCTATGCTTTAGACGTAGGCTCTACAAAGATGCTATGCTGAGTACCGCACTGGTGTGTGCCTTGCCACGTGTCCGGCAAGGGTACAAGAGTGATCCAGAATGGATCATTGGACAATGTCAAAATTGTCCTTGGAGTAATAAGGACATGTTTCTTGATTATGGAGGTGATAAAGAGTTCGGCGTAAAGGGTTATGTCGATGCAAGCTTTAACACCTATCCGAATGACTCTGAGTAGAAAACCGGATACGTATAGTGGAGCAACCATTTGGAATAGCTCCAAGTGGAGCGTGGAAGCAGCATCTACGATATGACATAAAGTTTTGCGAAATACATAGGGATCTGAATATTGCAGACCCGTTGACTACAACCTCTCTCACAAGCATAAACATGATCAAACCCAGAACTCATTGAGTGTTAATCACATAGTGATGTGAACTAGATTATTGATTCTAGTAAACTCTTTGGATGTTGGTCACATTGCGATGTGACCTGTGAGTGTTAATCACATGGCGATGTGAACTAGATTATTGACTCTAGTGCAAGTGGGAGGCTGTTGGAAATATGCCCTAGAGGCAATAATAAATTAGTTATTATTATATTTCCTTGTTCATGATAATCATTTATTATCCATGCTATAATTGTATTGATAGGAAACTCAGATACATGTGTGGGTACATAAACAACACCATGTCCCTAGTAAGCCTCTAGTTGACTAGCTCGTGGTTCATCCGATGAGATCATCATGGAACATGTGGGAGCCAACATGGGTATCCAGATCCCGCTGTTGGTTATTGACCGGAGAACGTCTCGGTCATGTCTGCATGGTTCCCGAACCCGTAGGGTCTACACACTTAAGGTTCGATGACGCTAGGGTTATAAAGGAAGTTTGTATGTGGTTACCGAATGTTGTTCGGAGTCCCGGATGAGATCCTGGACGTCACGAGGAGTTCCGGAATGGTCCGGAGGTAAAGATTTATATATGGGAAGTCCTGTTTTGGTCACCGGAAAAGTTTCGGGTTTTATCGGTAACGTACCGGGACCACCGGGAGGGTCCCGGGGGTCCACCAAGTGGGGCCACCATCCCCGGAGGGCTGCATGGGCCAAGTGTGGGAGGGGACCAGCCCCAGGTGGGCTGGTGCGCCCCCCACAAGGGCCCAAGGCGCAGGGAAGAGTGGGAGGGGGCAAACCCTAGGGCAGATGGGCCCTAAGGCCCACCCCTGTGCGCCCCTCTCTCCCCCGCCGCCGCCCCAGATGGGATCTGGGGGCTGCCGCCACCCCGGGAGGGAACCCTAGAGGCGCAGCCCCCTCCCCTTCCCCTATATATAGTTGAGGTCTAGGGGCTGCCCAACACACGAGTTTCTCTCCCTCTTGGCGCAGCCCTACCTCTCTTCCTCCTCCTCTCCCGCGGTGCTTGGCGAAGCCCTGCAGGATTGCCACGCTCCTCCATCACCACCACGCCGTTGTGCTGCTGCTAGACGGAGTCTTCCTCAACCTTTCCCTCTCTCCTTGCTGGATCAAGGCGTGGGAGACGTCACCGGGCTGTACGTGTGTTGAACGCGGAGGTGCCGTCCGTTCGGCACTAGGATCTCCGGTGATTTGGATCATGACGAGTACGACTCCTTCAACCTCGTGCTCTTGAACGCTTCCGCTTAGCGATCTACAAGGGTATGTAGATGCACTCTCCTTACCCTCGTTTCTAGTTTCTCCATAGGTAGATCTTGGTGACACATAGGAAAATTTTGAATTTCTGCTACGTTCCCCAACAAAGTGTACCTGGCTTGTGCATCCTTATGAGTGGCGGTCGGGGACGAGCGATGGTCTTTTCCTACCAATCTATCCCCCTAGGAGTATGCGCGTAGTACTTGATTTTTGATGACTTCTAAATTTTTCCAATAAGTATATGAGTTCTTTTGACTAATGTTGAGTCCATGGATTATACACACTTTTACCTTTCCGCCATTGCTAGCCTCTTCGGTACCATGCATTGCCCTTTCTCACATTGGGAGTTGGTGCAAACTTCGCCGGTGCATCCAAACCCCGTGATATGATATGCTCTATCACACATAAACCTCCCTATATCTTCCTCAAAACAGCCACCATACCTACCTATTATGGCATTTCCATAGCCATTCCGAGATATATTGCCATGCAACTTTCCACCGTTCCGTTCATCATCATCATGACATACTTTACTTTTGTCATATTGCCATTGCATGATCATGTAGTTGACATCGTATTTGTGGCAAAGCCACCATGCATTATTTTTCATACATGTCACTCTTGATTCATTGCACCATCCCGGTACATCCCGTCCTTGAGTTGTAATCCTTATGTTGTAATCAATAGAAGTGTGATGATCATCGTTATTAGAGCATTGCCCAAACAAAAAAAGAAGAAGAGAAAGGCCAAAAAAAGAAGAAGGCCCAAAATAAAAAATAAAAAGGGCAATGCTACTATCTCTTTTTCCACACTTGTGCTTCAAAGTAGCACCTTGTTCTTCATGTAGTGAGTCTCATATATTGTGCTTCAAAGTAGCACCATGCTTTTCATATAGTGAGTCTCATAAGTTGTCTTTTTCATACTATTGGGAATTTTTCATTATAGAACTTGGCTTGTATATTCCTACGATGGGCTTCCTCAAATGCCCTAGGTCTTCGTGAGCAAGCAAGTTGGATGCACACCCACTAGTTTTCTTTTGTTGAGCATTCATTTATAGCTCTAGTGCATCCGTTGCATGGCAATCCCTACTCCTCATGTTGACATCAATTGATGGGCATCTTCATAGCCCGTTGATTATCCTCGTCAATGTGAGATTTTCTCCTTTTTTGTCTTCTCCACACAATCCCCATCATCATATTCTATTCCACCCATAGTGCTATACCCATGGCTCACGCTCATGTACTGCGTGAAGGTTGAAAAAGTTTGAGATTATTTAAGTATGAAACAATTGCTTGGCTTGTCATCGGGGGGTATAGAAGTTGGGAACATCTTTGTGTGACGAAAATGAAGCATAGCCTAACTATATGATTTTGTAGGGATGAATTTTCTTTTGCCATGCTATTTTGAGAAGACATGATTACTTTGATGATGTCAATATGAACTTTTGTCTTGAATCTTTCGGATTTGAATATTCATACCACAATTAAGAAGATTTACATTGAAATTATGCCAAAGTATCACTCCGCATCAAAAATTCTCTTTTATCATTTACCTACTCGAGGACGAGCAGGAATTAAGCTTAGATGCCCGATACGTCTCCAACGTATCTATAATTTTGATTGCTCCATGCTACTTTATCTACTGTTTTAGGCAATATTGGGATTTATTATCCACTTTTATATTATTTTAGGACTAACCTATTAACCGGAGGCCCAGCCAGATTTGTTGTTTTATGCCTATTTCAGTGTTTCGAGGAAAAGAATATCGACGGAGTCAAACGGAACGAAATCAACTGGAGAAGTTATTTTGGAAGGAAACCCACCGATGGACTTGGACCCCACGTCGAAGATACGGAGGTGCTCACGAGGGTGGGGGGCGCGCCCCCCTGCCTCGTGGGGCCCCCGTAGCTCGACCGACATACTCCTTTCACCCATATATACTCTTGTACCCTAAAACTTCCAGAACAGAAGATAGATCGGGAGTTCCGCCGCCGCAAGCCTCTGTAGCCACCAAAAACCTCTCGGGAGCCCATTCCGGCACACTACCGGAGGGGGAACCCATCACCGGTGGCCATCTTCATCATCCCGGCGCTATCCATGACGAGGAGGGAGTAGTTCACCCTCGGGGCTGAGGGTATGTACCGGTAGCTATGTGTTTGATCTCTCTCTCTCTCTCTCTCTCTCTCTCTCTCTCTCTCTCTCTCTCTCTCTCTCTCTCTCTCTCTCTCTCTCTCTGTTCTCTCTCATGTTCCCTCTATGGCACGATCTTGATGTATCCCGAGCTTTGCTATTGTAGTTGGATCTTATGATGTTTCTCCCCCTCTACTCTCTTGTGATGAATTGTGTTTCCCCTTTTGAAGTTATCTTCTCGGATTGAGTCTTTATGAGAACACTTGATGTATGTCTTGCCGTGATTATCTGTGGTGACAATGGGATATCATGTGCCACTTGATGTATGTTTTGGTGACCAACTTGCGGGTTCCGCCCATGAACCTATGCATAGAGGTTGGCACACGTTCTTGATTCTCCGGTAGAAACTTTGGGGCACTCTTTGAAGTACTTTTATGTTGGTTGGATGAATCTGGGATTGTGTGATGCATATCGTATAATAATGCCCACGGATACTTGAGGTGACAATGGAATATCTAGGTGACATTAGGGTTTTGGTTGATTTGTGTCATAAGGTGTTACTCTAGTACGAACTCTTTTATAGATTGATCCGAAAGAATAACTTTGAGGTGGTTTCATACCCTACCATAATCTCTATGTTTGTTCTCCGCTATTAGTGGCTTTGGAGTGACTCTTTGTTGCATGTTGAGGGATTGTTATACGATCTATCTATGTTATTATTGTTGAGAGAACTTGCACTAGTGAAAGTATGAACCCTAGGCCTTGTTTCCTATCATTGCAATACCGTTTACGCTCACTTTTACCGTTAGTTACCTTGCTGTTTTTATATTTTCAGATTACAAAACCTTTATCTACCATCCATATTGCACTTGTATCACCATCTCTTCGCCGAACTAGTGCACATATACAATTTACCATTGTATTGGGTGTGTTGGGGACACAAGAGACTCTTTGTTATTTGGTTGCAGGGTTGCTTGAGAGAGACCATCTTCATCCTACGCCTCCCACGGATTGATAAACCTTAGGTCATCCACTTGAGGGAAATTTGCTACTGTCCTACAAACCTGTGCACTTGCAGGCCCAACAACGTCTACAAGAAGAAGGTTGTGTAGTAGACATCAATGACCCCGGCGCTGAACTGTATCACCACCTGCAAACTCGTAAAGTGAGTGTCACTTATGTGCTTCGTACCTCTTGTCAAACATGATTCTGCTGTTTGAAATTAAACTGCGTGTCAGTTATGTGCAGATGGAGCTTGTAATACTGTCCTTCCTACCTCCAGTTTGTGTCACTTATGGCTGGTGACGTTCTTGTCAGCTGCAAACTCGGATGACCCCGGCACCAAGGTGAACCACCACCTGCAAAATTGATAAATGAGTGTCAGATTTGTCCATCTGCTGTTTTTATGTAATTTGGTTGAATCACCACCTACAAACTCGTAAAGTGAGTGTCACTTATGTGCTTCGTACCTATTGTCAAACAAGATTCTGTTGTTTTAATTTAAACTGCGTGTCAGCTTTGTGCAGATGGAGCTTGCAATTCTGTCCTTCCTACCTCTTGTTTCTGTCACTACTTTCTGGTGATGTTGTTGACTGCTGCTGTTTATGATGACCCTGGCACCGAGATGACTCAACACCTGCAAACTCCAAAGGTTGGTGTTACTTATGTGCTGACACAAAAACCTGCATATTCAGTTCCAGCTGTTTATATATGTCGGTTATGTGCAGATTTCGCATGCAACGAGAGTCAAAGAATTATGAAGATGCGTCAAAGAGATGTATCTACATGTCCCCAAATTTGTAATATGTTAACACTCAGATTTGTAAGGGTTACTTGTAAGGGTTAAGCGCAATACCTAGATGGAAGTGATCGGCGGCGGCCGCTGCAACAAACGAACGTGGCCAACCTGAGAGGGTCAAGCCAATCCTCGCGATCAGGGGCGGATCACACGGGATCGGCCGCAGATCCGTATGATCAGCACCGGGTCATACGGGTTCTGGCCGACCCAGATCAGGGCCCCTCGACGGGATCGTCCTGTCCTGTCTTTGAACTCGGCTTGCGGCGGCGAAGGGGTTGAGACGATAGGGACGAATGACGGCGAGGGGCAAGTGCAACGAGGGGACGACGATTCGGGTGCGAGGGCTACTATTGGGACGATTTGGTTAATTTTCGCAGGTTAACCTTCGTAGATTTTTTAGGACGGTTTTCTTAGGGCGTTTTCCGTACTGTTTCACAACGGGCCTCGTGGTAGCCTGTCGTTTTTTTGTCGGTCTCAAGGGAGGAAGCGGGGGAATCGGTGGGTAGCGCGAGGTGGGATGGAGGACGAAAATAAACCGTATCTGGTGGGACGAAAATTAACCGGTAGAGACTACTAACTGCTGCATTAGGAGTAGAGATATATGATCAGAAAAATGAGTGCTCATGTATTCTTTGATAAAAAAGACCTGATGGTATGTCTTGTTACCTTTGTAGGACGGAAACAGAGGCAGATCACATTGGAATCCTACTACTCGCTGCCGCTGGTTTCGATCCACACATGGCACTCACGTTCTTTAAAAAGAATGCAAGGCTGGTATAAGCGTACGTGTGCAGGCCGGGTCTCCAGGAGCTCGTGCGTGTGTGTGCGCGGGTGCCGCAGGAAGTAGTTGCTAGGTGCCGCTGGTATAAAAGGCCATGTAATCACTTCGTTCTGGTTGAGCCGTGTGTAGCCATGTAGCCACTGTAAGGAAGAAAAGGAGTGGGACGTTCGTGCGCCCGTGGCGGCGTTCGTACGCCGGCCGGAAAATCCTGTGTCCGTGTTCTTCTTCGTCCACCTTCGTTCGAGTGAGAGGAGAGGTAGCTAGAGGGCTGCGGTTCCAACAATTGGTATCATGAGCTTGGTGTCTTGGGCGTGCTTGCCGTGCCGGAGGCGTGGCAGCGATGGCGGCGCTCGCCGGCGGCTGCGCGATGGAGCTCCGGGCCGTGTGCCGGCCCATGGAGGTGGGCGGCGCTGTGGCTTTCATGGCGCGTGGCGGATGCGGCGGGCGGTGACGTCGTGCGTGCGGCGACCGCGGAGGCCGCCGAGGCGCTGCGTGGTGGCGCGGCGGTGCAGCACGGCATGGCGGCATGGAGGCCGCGGCGGTGCAGGGCAATAAGACGCGGCGGCGAGCCGCTCGCGACCGGTGCGTGTTATGGGTGCGCACTGGACGTGTCGGGCGCGTCGGGACCGCGGGAGTGGACCGCGTCGACGCGCTGGAACTGGTTGCGCAGATCGCGTACGTGTGCAGCGGGAGCGCGGTCCGGGAGCGCGGGGACGTGGGGAGTGCGCGTGAAGGGCACGGCGGTCGCGGAGACGAGGAGGTCGCGAAGGACCTGCGTGGTGGCGCAGAGGTCGCGACGGCTCGGGGCGACAACCGTGAAAGGTGCGTGGCACGGAGGCGCGGCGTGGCGGCTGTCATGGCGGACACGGAGGTGGCACGCGGTGAGCGTCTGGTGCTGTCGGGCTCGTCAGGCGCGTCGGATGCGTGCGGGACGTACGGGACGCACTGGTGCGGTCGGGCTCGTCGGGCGCGTCGGTTGCGCGCGGGACATGCGGGGCGCGGTGGGACGCCAGGCGTGTGTCGCCGGCGGAGATGAAGCTCGGCGAGTGCGCCAGGTCGGGTCCGTGGCGGTGCGACCGGCGTCGATACGCCGGGTCGGGTCCGCGGGCTGGGTCACGGCCATGACGACGACAATGACAGAAGCTACATCAACTCCGGCCATGGCGAATCAAGATTAGGAGAAAAATGTTAGTAGTAATCTTGATTAGTTAGTTGCATGCATATAGTTAGCTGGTTAGTGGCCGGACGTTGAGGAAAGTTAGCGCGCAGTAGATAGGGATGCATGTAGGTCGTTGGCTTGTTAGCTGGATTAGTGCGTACGTGTGCAGGCCGGGTCTCCAAGAGCTCGTGCGTGTGTGTGCGCGGGTGCCGCAGGAAGTAGTTGCTAGGTGCCGCTGGTATAAAAGGCCATGTAATCACTTCGTTCTGGTTGAGCCGTGTGTAGCCATGTAGCCACTGTAAGGAAGAAAAGGAGTGGGGCGTTCGTGCGCCCGTGGCGGCGTTCGTGCGCCGGCCGGAAAATCTTGTGTCCGTGTTCTTCTTCGTCCACCTTCGTTCGAGTGAGAGGAGAGGTAGCTAGAGGGCTGCGGTTACAACATAATTTGAAACATTGAAAGAGTACTATCTCTCCACTCATCCTCCATACCAGAGAAGATTGCAGTTTTTATCACAACCGAAGATCATGAAGACGGCACTTGAACTATATAGAGAAGCCACTTTCATTAAAGATAGCATAAAACGATAGGTACCAGGCGTTTTATGGAGAAATCAAGCAGAGATGAATCTAGATTTGACATAGTTCAGTTTCCATTTTGAGTTCTTTACAATGTCCCCAAAGTTAATATGGGCCATCCATGGATGCCAATCCAATGGTTAAATTCATCTGATAATGCGACACAATTCTACGGGAGTACCATCACCTAAGAGGGTACCTGCGTTCCAAGGGTAAAGTTGTAGCTTTGATTGAACAATTGTGTAGTGGGGAACTAAATTGAGTTACAAGAGGAAATTTACCAGTTTTTCATTTGATTTGTGATTATGGTCATGGGGGAATTGTGTTTGATTGATGATTCCTTCCACTAAACGCTAGATCGCCATTCGTTTGTTAAACACAGTTCTTTTCGCGTTTGATATTGTGGCCGACACAAACAATTTTGACAATCTTATGAGAGATCCTCCTGCAGCGTCTCGATGTCCCATGTTCTTGTGGCCGACACAAACAATTTTGACTCCAAAACATGAGCGGTAGGTGATTCCATGCACATCGGTCTTAGCATATGATCCCGTGGTAAGTTTTCTTGCATGATCCCGGTATTCCTTGGCGTAGTACATCACACCCTTCCAAAATTCCTCTCTAAACCTGTCAAGATGAGCTTGCAAGGGCCGCTTCAGAGGACGTTCAGATCGTGCCTTCAAAAGTCAGATACTTTATGAACTAGATGATTCCCCGCGCGTTGCAGCGGGAATTAGTAGCTCAAAATTTCTTGAAATATGATCAGGAACATATAAGACTATTAAACAAATCAATCATCTCTATAAATAACAAATACTGTTTTTATTTCATAAAAAGAAGAAAATAGAAAATAGTGACTGCATCATTGCATGAGCAGGTGGTTTTAGAATAGGATCCACACCATGAAGACGATTAGAACTGTTTTTGGTGTATATTCTGGCAGATCTTCTGACAACAACAGACCTCTTATATCTTGTAGAACATAACTTGCAAAATATTTACCAAAAGAATCATCAGCACTAAAATAGTATTAGGCAGATAACCAAAGCTATTGACTCCCTTAGACACAGCTTCATTCAGTCCACAGTGTTATAAACAGTCTACCACATGTATGGTTAGCAGAAGAATTACAATCTTCAGAAACGTGCTATTGGCTCTTCTTGGGAAAAAAAGGCAGCCTGCCGTTTGGGCAAGCAGTATGTTGCCATGCCGTGGAGCAATTAAAATGCTACTCGAAATGAATATAAATTAAAATACCAGAATTGCACTACAGAGTTTTACAGTATATGAAATCATCAAACGAGGGAGATATTCTATTTGTTCTACACTTAAACCAACGTGTGATGAAGCAAGATTTTATGAGGAAAAAAAGGTAGTTTTTTTCAGTGGAATTGCAACTTCTTTGATAAACTAATAATTAGAGCCATGCAGATTCCAGAAGTAAATACCTACCAAGCAGCAGTAATCAGTGTGGTGGCAAGCGGCAGAACGAAAGCCATGGCTGGGGAGGACATAATGTAATTCTGGTGGCACATCAGGTCGACGGCTAGCTGTTGCTGCAGCTTGCCGCAGGCACCGCACAGCAGCCTTGCACCATGGGCGTATGTGGCGGAAGGGGTAGTGTCTTCCGTCGAGCAGTTGGCATAGGAGGGAGCGACTGTGATTTGTCGCAGTCAAGCTATTTGCTAGGCCTCGTTATGCCTCCAACGCCTATCTGCACCCACATAGTGCGCCTGCAACACCTCCGCGAGATCCTCGGCCACCTCTGTGGCTATCACCGGTGATACCACCAGCTTCCAGTTAGGCAGTGATTTGCAACATCCTCGTCCTAACGCTTTTATCCACAACTGATTGGTAAAGACTTTTTTAACTGAAAGCGGACAGGACGAAACAGAGGTAGATGGAAAGTTCAGCAAGAAATGGGGAGTTAGGGACCTCGTCTCACCTGATTAATCTGCAACACCCACAAATTCGTGGAATACTATTCATCTTCATGCCTTCGCCTTCTCTCCCTCCATCCATCAATGATGTTTTGGATATGCTTTGAATTCCGCTTGGATATTATTGGGTGGCCACCACCTGAAAATTGTTTGGCGGTCCAGAACTTCAGATCTGTGTTGGTCTCCTTACCATCCTCCTTTTGAGCTTCTCAAGATCCATGGCAGCGGGCGAGGCAGCGATGATGGAGAATGAGTTTGGCCGTGGTCCTCGGAGTGGATTGGGAAGGGAGAGGGGCTGACGAGAGGGATCATCAAAGCTGAGGGAACCGAAGGGGAAGGAATGGCAAGATATGAACCCATAGGGAGAGGAGAAGACAAACATGACAATAAATGGGCCTATGTGGGGAGTACTGAGCGCCGGCGCACCGGCCCAAAAATTCAGCTCGTCGTATGCAATGCGTCGGATACGCTCACGCGTAGCCGTCAGATGCGCCCTATCCCATCGCTTTCTCACCCTCCGCTCTTGTATCAGATCTGAGAAAAAACATTGCAGGTTCATGGCGGCCGCTTCACCGCCGCCGCATCACGCAGCACGCGTCCACGGTCCACCCTCTCCTGTTTGACCTCGCCGTCAACGCTCGCCGTCGATGCTTGCCGTCGACGCCTGCAGCAAAAAAAGGTTGCCGGAAAAAAGCAGCCATCTGCGGAAGCCCCCATTGAATCATTTAAAAAGAGTGATTCCAACAAAACAAGGCTCCGGCTGTAGCAAAAATCGCTGGTCCATTAAAAGAACGAACTCCGATGAAAGCAATTTTTGGGGCTACTTCCAGCAAAAGAACATATGGTTGTAACAAAAATTTGCCGGTCCAGGAAGAACGAACTCCGGTGGAAGCACTTTTGGGGGCTACTTCCAGCAAAAAAAAGATATGGTTGTAGCAAAAAATTGCTGGTCCAGCAAGAACAACTCCGATGGAAGCAATTTTTGGGGCTGCTTCCAGCAAAACAATCCGCCGGTTCCAGCAAACCTGATCCATGGTTGTAGCAGCACCCCGCCAAACTCTAGTCTAACTTGTTGTGGCGACCTCCGCGGCTCGCCCGGGTGAACCCCTACAGCTCGCCGCCGCCACTGGTTCCAGCAGAACCAGTATGTGGTTGCAGCTCCCTCCACAGCCAGTTGTAGCATCTATGTGCTCCATCGTCGGGCCTGCTGGTCGAGGTAGTAGCTCGCTGCTCGTGCCAGGGTGTAGTCGCTGGCGTGCTCGCCGTCAATTCTCGCCGCCGGCGCGCTGAGCAGCGGGGAAACATCAGTAGATGGGAGGGATGGCGGGGCTACAAGGGAACTGTGCGGGGAGCGCGTGGAGTGGGAACGAGAGGAGGAAGATGAGAATGAACCAAGGAGGGATGGATAAGGTTGATTCGGTTTGCACGGGGCCCACGTCGGGCGAGACGTGGCTATATGTGCGTGCGTGTTGTGCGTGACGAGGCACGAAGCCGGCCCAGCGTTCGGCCGGCGCGCCGACGTAAAACGTTTCCCTATGTTATTGGCTTCGTACAAACGGTTAAGAAAAGCAGTCAGGAAGCGGTCTTATTATCTTAGCATAATAAACATCAGGGAGATAGATAGTTGCGAACTTGTGATTGGCTGGTATCTGATGACATGCCATGCTGAGTTGGACCATCTGCATGTTAAGAGAATACCTTGTAGTGGGGAGCAACTTCTTAAGAATGTAAGATTAGGTTCCTTCAAGAGCCTACAGGCTTGTTTAGGAACACCTTGCCACCGTCGCCGCTGACTTGGGGCGGGCTCTGGCCCAGATGAAGTGCCCGAGCAACTACCCCCCAGGATTTACCAAGTATGATCTAACCAGCTCAATCTTACCAATACCAGTTGCAATGGCAATGTTTTGTACAGTTGATGTATTAAGCATGTTGTAGTAAACATGCCTGACACGTCTTAGCTGTTTGCCTACCTTTTTATAGACAACTAAGCCATTCTCAGCTCTGACAGCACCTGCCTTGCGATGTTTAACTCTGCTAGTTGCATTTTTATCAGTACTAGTTTCAATGGCAATACTAGGTTGCCTGTAGTTAAATGTATCTTATTTATTTTCAATACTGCACATTGTGTGATGTTCCAGTATTAACTGTCCAGTCAATTTCACCAATACCAACAAACTTACAATACATGACTCAGGATGCTGTTAAGCCTGTTGTAATTAACAGTTGTATCCATTTTTTTTAATCTGTCCCTTTACTATCGTGCTACTCTCCATGATGAAGATATCACTAGAGATGATGTCGTTTTATTTTCATTTGCTATTTGTGTTGGATGCTAACCTTGTTCTAGTTAACATGCCTTTCCATGTACTTACGCAGGGCCATAACGGGCGATGTTGTTGTTTGTCGTTGAGGTTAGCTGCATCTCATGTCTTCCAGTATTTTACACCATTTGTGCAATTGCAATTTAACTTATAATATTTATTGGTTGCCCGTACGTACACATGTCAGTGGCACTGATCCACGCTTCGACCTGGAGGAACACCTCGCATCTGCTGCCGCTGACTTGGGGCAGGCTCTGTCCAAGATCAAGTGCCCTAGCAACTACCTCTCAGGAATTGCCAAGTATGAACTCACCAGTTCAATCTTAACAATACCAGTTGTAATGACTATGTTTTGTACGGTTGATGTATTAAACATGTTTTAGTAAACATGCCTAACACGTCTTAGCTATTTTTCCAACCATTTTATAGACAACTGGGCCATTCTCTGCTCTGGCAGCACCTGCCTTGCGATGTTTAACTCTGCCAATTGCATTTTTATCAGTACCAGTTTCAGTGGCTATACTAGGTTACCTGTCACTACTAGGGAAAACCCTAGCAGTAGCTCGTGTTTGAATCCTATCAGTAGCGCGGGGTACATCGCTACTAGTAAGGCGCTACAGCTAACGGTTAGCAGTAGCGTGGGCTGAACCGCGCTACTGCTACATCGACTTAGTAGCAGCGCTTTCTAAAATGAGCGCTACTGGTAATTAGTAGTAGCGCTTCTACTAGCACGCGCTACTACTATTATTCCGTATTTCTTTTTTATTTCATGTTGTATTTATACACCTTTATACAAGTTTTCATACCACAGCAATTTAGAGAATGATTTTACATCATAATGAGTTATTACATCAGTGGGAGAAAGAACCGTGGACTAGCTTCAGGTGGATGGACATCCACCTGAAACTAATCCACGGTTCTTTCACCCAATGATCTAATAAATATCATCATCATCATCATCATCATCATATCATTAACAACTTATCATCATAATACATCATTGTCATATAACACCTCCTCATGATAATCGTTTTCATCAATGAGAAATCACATACAAGTTGGTCATTAGACATAATCACAACTACTCATCATCATCAACTCTCATAAACATATTGTACCTCATAACCTACTACATTCTCTTAGGACCTAAGATATTTTCTTGGGTAAAATAGCATAAAACAAGATATCCCCTGACTCTCCATTATGGATAATGGAGATTATCCTGTCTCCAATCCTTGCCTTTCGCGCAATGTTGCTTCCAAGAACCTCCTTACGAATGTCCATACATTTCTTCCATTCTTTGATTATCATGTGTTCACCGTTTTTAGAAACCCGGTATGCACCTGTGTGATTCGTAGGACGACATGGCTGTATGTTCAAAACATTCAGGCGACCATTCTGATACATCAAATGAGGCACACAATCCATCGGGATTTTCTGTTGAAAAACATAGTAATAACTTCATGGTTAGCAATGTATTTCAGTTTTAGAAATATGCAAAAGATGCATGGATGTCGTAATAGTAAAAAATCTTACCAAGAAATCTCCATGGAAGTTATCGTTGTTCAACACGTGCACTAGTTGCACGTATTCACCATAATTTGGAGGAGTTCGATAAAAGGCATTGTAATTCTTAATGTCAGTACAATATGCGGCCAGATGATTTTTCTCTTGATAAGTTAACTCAGAGCCATCGGTGTAGTTGGTTCTGTCTACCATCTTCCGCACACTCCTTGAAGCATGAAAATAAGCTATCAATTGAAATAAGTTGTCAACTATTTTGAAATAAGAAATATAAATTACTTAATAACAATATTTGAGGAACTCACATAGCGTAAGAATTGGAAGCGTATCAACAAGAACCCAAATGTCCAAATTATCTTGGTCGATTTCAGGATCACCAAGATCCATGGTGACAAACATACCCTCTTGAAAATCATACATCTTGCCAAGTGCTTCCCAACCCGGGCAACCAAAATGGGACACGCTCTCAGAATTGTATAGATTTACCTCAAAATACATACCATGATGGGTCCTTAGGTTAATTTTCTTAGTTTCATTCCTCTCATGATCTTCAAAACCCATCCTCTCCAAGACATAGCATCTTGCATGGCATGTGATAAGCTAGTCGAATTGTAAAAGACGAAAATTACACGTTGAAGTAGTAGATGTCGAGCTTAATTAGGAAAACAACACTTAGTGTCGTAGCGTACCGTTTCACAATCGAAGGCCTCCTCGAGCTTAATGCTGAAGCGCCGATTGTCGTCCAGGTGAGGCCTGTCGCAGAAACCCAGGTTGTCGCCGCACCAGGAGCACTCCCCGGGACCTTCTTCGTCCGACGACATTTCCTATGTTCATAATTCAAAGATTAAACTTGTACAATTAAATATATGTACTACAAAAACTAATTTAGATCATTATTATTCATCACGGGTTGACTATGGGTCTGTCGAGTCTTTTCTTGAAAACCCTCAGCTCACGCGGTGTATATATTCGACCGTCGGTGATGGTAGCTCCTCCTTTCGTTCCCGAGTGCATTACAACAAATTGTCTAGCACATGGGACCGAAGGAGAAGCTACCCCCACGACAACAGTCGGGATTCTTCGTCCTCTCATATATGGTGGATACTCTCCCTGACTGATTCCTCTCTGACATGTGCGACCGCTGGTGATGGTCGTTACTCCTTCCCCTAGTGCATAACAAAGGTCTAGCACCCGGAGAAGAAGGAGAAACGACCCCCACGACAACAGTCGGGATTCTTCGGCCTTGACAGTCTTAAAGTCAACCTGAAATATCGTTTAATTATGTTTCTAGAAAATCCAGGCCACTCGATATTTCCTACATATTCTAGCACAAGTCATGCCAAAATTCATGGAAAATTCCGGCATGACCTTTGCTAAAACAGGACATATCGAGCACCTGAAATTTGCCGGAACGGAAATTAATCAACACTCCGGCAAAACATAGGCCACTCGGATATACATGTTTTTATCTACATAGGCCTATTTGAGCAACACAAGATATACATGTTTTTATCTACATCATATCTTATAGGACTAATATTGACATGGAGATTTGGAGGGTCTCACCTCGAGGTCGGAGGGGGTCGGTGACGGGGACGACGGCGGGGATGATGGAGGGCCTCCTTGATTTCTGCAAAACAAAAATCCTATAAGTTATCAATAATACATCCCGAATAGTATCATACATATAACATCACTAATTGCTTAAACTAAAAAAATAACAACAAATATGGCATGTTCAACTAGTTCTATTAATTCAACTAGTTCTTACTAAAAATAAACTTACTAGAAATAGAAATAAACTAGTTCTTTCTAAAAATAAACTAATTCAACTAGTTATATTAATTTTCTTACTTAAAATACATTAGTTCTATTAATTCAACTAGTTCTTACTAAAACCAAACTAGTTCAACTACTTTATTAATTTACTTACTAACTATTTTAAAGACTTACTAAAAACAGTAAAAAACTACATTAAACTAGTAAAAAACAGAAAAAAAAAGATGGAGGGAGGAGGAAGAAGGAGAGAGGAGGAAGGGGAGGAGGCTGGTGGGATCGGAGGAGGGAGGGGGCGGCCGGAGGAGGAGGACGAGGGAGGGGGCGGGGTGGAGGGGGAGGGGGCGGAGGAGGAGGAGGAGGGGCGGCGGAGAAGGAGGACGAAGGGGCGGTGGGAGGAGGGCGGCTGGAGGATGAGGGGGAGGAGGGAGTATCTCGGCGAGGAGCAGCGCGGCGGCGGCGGACGACGGGTTCGGCGCGGCTGGGCGAGAGCGAATGAGAGGGAGAGAGTGAGTGAGAGGGAACTGCACCGCACGCTCTAGGATAAGGTAAGTAAGTAGTAGCTTGTTTCAGAGAAAAGCGCTACTGCTAAGAGACGTAGCAGTAGCGCTGGCGGGGCTTACCCGCAAGTGCTAAGTGTGTCTAGCCAACTGCGCCCAGTCCAAGTATAGCAGCAGCGTTCTTTGGCAGAACGCGCTACTCCTAAAGTAGTAGCAGTAGCGCGGTTTATTTAAAATCGCTACTACTAAGTAGTAGTAGCGCCCTGTTTTGTCCAGCGCTACTGCTAAGATGATGTGTATAAGGTTTTCCCTAGTAGTGTGAAGTTAAACGTGCCTTGTTAATTATTTTCAGTACTGCACACTATGTTAGTTCAAGTATGAACATTGCAGCTCAATTTCACCAATAGCAGCTACAAACTTATAAAACATGACTTAGGATGCTATTAAGCTTGTTGCAATTAACAGTTGTATGCATTTTTAATCTGTCCCTTACTACCGTGCTACTCTCCGCAATGAGATATACTAGAGATGCTGCCCATTTACTATTTTTGGTGGATGCTAACCCTGTTGTAGTTAACATGCCTTTCCATGTCCTTACGCAGGGCCATAACGGGCGATGTTGTTGTTTTCCGTTGAGGTTAGCTGCATCCCAAGTCTTATAGTACTTTACATCATTTGTGCAATTGCAGTTTAGCTTCTAACATTTACTTGCTTCTTGTAGGTACAAATGTCAACAAGACGATCCACGCTTCAACCCGGAGGAACACCTCGCCTCCAATGTGGCCAACTTGGGGGGCTCTTATCCATATGAAGTGCCCCAGCAACTACCTCTCAGGACTTACCAAGTATGAACTGACCTGAATCTTACCAATTCCAGTTGCAATGGCCATGTTTCATACGATTGATGTAGTAAGCACATGGCCATTCTCTGCTCTAGCAGCACCTGCCTTACGATGTTTAAATCTGTCAATTTCATTTCTATCAGTACCAGTTTCAAAGGCTATACTAGGTTGTCTGTTGTAGTAAACAATTCTATCCATTTTTAATCCGTCCCTTTACTACCGTGCTACTCTTTCGCAATGATGATATCACTACAGATGCTGCCGTTTTATTACCATTTGCTATTTTTGGTGGATGTTAATCCTGTTGTAGTTAATATTGCATTTCCATGTACTTAACGGGGCTACAATGGGCGATGTTGTTGTTTGTCGTCGAGGTTAGCTGCATCTCATGTCTTATACACCATATGTTTCTAAATATAAGTATTTTTAGAGATTTCAATATAGACTACATACGGAGCAAAATGAGTGAATCTAGATTCTGATGTAAAATATGTCTATATACATCCATATGTAGTTCATATTGAAATCTCTAAAAATACTTGTACTTAGGAACGGAAGTAGTTGTATTTTACATCATTTGTGCAATCACAGCTTAGCTTCTAACATTTACTGGTTGCTTGTAGGTACAATGAGCGGTACTGATCCACGCTTCGATCCCTTTTGCATATGGGGCAATGACATATTCATGAACAAGCGTCAAGTGAGGAAACTAAGAAAGATTGTTAGGCAAAAGAGACAGGTGATGGGAATTAAGCTCTTTATTAACACTTTGTCCAAGGCAGCAGTGAAATTTAGGATGGTAAGTAATGTGTTGCCTTTTCCTCCTGCCCATAACAAGTTACTCTATTATACATGAGTATCTGAAAGTTTTATCTTTTCAGTGGCTTTTGAAGCAATTTACCGATGATTACCTTGCAAACTACATGACCAGAGTGGAGGCAACTAAGGTTAAAGTATATAATTCATACCATGATAATGGTCTAGAAGTCTTCCTGAAGGCGGTGAAGGATGGGTGGGCGATCATCACAAGGGATTGGACAAAAGTTTTTCGTGCCTACGAGGTAGTACTATGAAAGTCCAACCACTGTTTAGCACAAATTTGGGGCTAACTAATGATATTTCCAATCAAAAATAGACAAAGTTCATGAAAAAAAACTTGATAAAACATTAGCCCTTTTTCCCTTATTATTAATCACCAAAACCAATGGACACTTACAATGCTTTTTTAGATGTGATGCCCCTTTATTAAGAGTTCTGGCCGACATCGTGTTCAAAGAGTCGAAAATATATCAGGGGGAGGGGGTACAAGAAACCATGTCTTGCATAGCTCATGAATAGAGTCTTCCTTTGCTAAGATGTGAGACACTCCATTTGGCGAACATCGCGCCAACCAAACATCGTAGGCTTCTCTCGTATTGAGCAAACCTTAATCTCCTCAATGATTGGTCCATATACTGAATTGTCTCTAGCCTCTACATTGAGTTATTTTTTGGAACGAAGGCTCCTCCAGAGGAGCCCAACTTTGAATTAACAAAGCCATCAACCGGCCAGGAGTACTAGAGCAAACCACGAACAAAGCAACGGCTAAAGGATACAAGGGAGAGAGAGGAGCAGCTTACTATGCTACTTGTTGCAATGCAGAGAGCGGGGGAGATGGCGTACGACATGGACAAGGGGATGCTCGAGATCATCCACGACGGAGGTGACGAAGGAGGAGGGGGCTATGTGGACGGGCAGGTGGAAGACTCCGATCCCACCCAGTCCGGCAACTACCAGCAGCAGCAGTCATATACCCAGACGACCACGCAACAGTCCTACACCCAGACTGGCGATGGCACACGACAACGGAGGAGGCAGACGCGGAGGCTGCCTACGCGGCGGCGACGGCGACGGCACCTCCTTGATCAGGGAGCAGCTTGCTGGGATTGTTGGTCCGGCAGGGTAGAAATGCACGGACTGCCGGACTGATATTCTTTTGGATTTGGACATAAAAACTAAGCACATTTTGCCTTTTTTGGTTGTGATCGGGGATGCGATCCGGCACTGGTGTGATCCACAACGTTGTGTGGATCAGCGTTTGAATTTGAATTTGCTGACAGGCATATACATGCTAGCGTTGGATGGCTGCCTCCCGTATCCGTGTACGGATGCAGGAGAAAATTTACGGCTTGCCCATGGAGATGCCCTAAGGGATCATTTGTTTTTTTTCTTTTTTGACGTGGATCATTTGGTTTTAGGAAGGTGAGTTTTATTAGCTGTGGGTAATCCATCGATTTATCTACCCGTAACCTTTTTTTAGAACACCCGTAACCAATTGCTAGGTGCAGCTCGGTTAATTGAACTGTTGGACACGCTCTGAACCTTGTGTTTCTGAATGCCTGAATATTCGAGTACGTACGTACGTCCCGCGAACTCAACCAAATCTGGGACTCTCGCGAACCACAAAAGCATTGGTTCTGAATGGGTACTCTCACTGGTGGAAAAACAGGCTTCTGTCCAGCCCCATAAGTCGCGAAGCTGTAGGAACCGCGACTAATGGGACCTTTAGTCATGGTTCGAGGTGAACCGCGACCAAAGGCCTGGGCCCAGGCGCTCGGTGGCCAGTGGCGACGTGAGGTCTTTAGTCGCGGTTGGCCAGGACAACCGCGACTAAAGGTTTTCGGCACCTTTAGTCACGGTTTGCCGTGCCAACCGCAACTAAAGCCCTCCCTATATATACCCATCCAGCAGCCAACACTTAGCCATTTGGAGCCATTCTCTTCACAAGTGGGTGTAGGTTTGCTTTTGGTTCCTCTTATGCACATAAGGTGTTTGATGAAATGCCCCAAGAGCATGAAACAAACATGACATGAAGTGTTGGAGCCACACTCCTCGATCGCGGTTAGCAACTTGATGAACCTTTGATGTGTCATTGATAAAATATGCATGTGTGTAGTTCATTGTTTAATTTATATTGTTTGTAGCTAGTTAGTTTAACAAATGCATGATGGTTAATTATATATTTTATATTATAATAATGCAGATGAATCGGCAATGGATGTACGGTAACCGACTCTCCGCGAGTTCACTACGGGTTTGAAAGATTTCCTCGTAGTGGCTAATGCGAACAAGCGGGGGTTTTGTTATCTGTCCATGTGTTATCTGTAAGAATCGAAGGGTTACTCTTCCTCAAGAGATGTTCACATGCATCCGCTTGAAGGGTTTCATGCCAAGCTATAATTGTTGGACCAAGCATGGAGAAAGAGGGGTTATAATGGAAGAAGATGAAGAAGGGATGATTTCATCGATGAAAGCTATCTTGCTCATTTCGGTGATACTTTCATGGAGGATGTGAAGGTGAAGGGAAGGTGAAGAAGAGGCACGTGATGATCCCGCTGATGATCTTGGTCGGACCATTGCTGATGCACGGAGACGCCGCGAAACTGAAAAGGAGAGGAGAATTTGGATCGCATGTTAGAGGATCACGAAAGGCGCTGTACCCGGATGCGATGATGGTGCGAAAAAGCTGGGCTGCACAATGGATTTGCTGAAATGGAAGGCAGAGGCAGGTGTAGCTGACTCGGCATTTGAAAACTTGCTGAAAATGTTGAAGAATATGTTTCAAAGGATAACGAGTTGCCCGCCAAGACGCACGAAGCAAAGAAGGTTGTCTGCCCTCTAGGTTTAGAGGTTCAAGATACATGCATGCATCAACGATCGCATCCTCTACCATGTGAATACGAGAATTTGAATGAATGCCCGGTATGCACCTGCATTGCGTTATAAGATCGAGGCGATGACCCCGGTGACGATGTTGAGGGCCGAAACCCAGGAAGAGGGTTCCCGCCAAGGTGATGTGGTATGCTCCTATAATACCACGGTTGAAACGTCTGTTCACGAACAAAGAGCATGCCAAGTTGTTGCGATGGCACAAAGAGGACCGTAAGTCGGACGGGAGTTGAGACACACCGCAGATGGAACGCAATGGAGAAAGATCGACAGATGGTTCAAAGATTTTGCAGGTGACGCAAGGAACATAAGATTTGCTCTAAGCACGGATGGCATGAATCCTTTTGGCGAGCGAGCTCCAGCCATAGCACTGCCCGTGACTCTATGCATCTACAACCTTCCTCCTTGGTTGTGCATGAAGCGGAAGTTCATTATGATGCCGTGCTCATCCAAGGTCCGAAGCAACCCGCAACGACATCGATGTGTACCTAAGGCCATTAGTTGATGAACTTTACAGCTGTGGGGTGGTGTCCGTGTGGGATGAGCACAAACAAGAGGAATTTGACCTACGAGCGTTGCTTTTCGTAACCATCAACGATTGGCCTGCTCTTAGTAACCTTTCGGGACTGTCAAATAAGGGATACAATGCATGCACGCACTGCTTACATGAGACTGAAAGTGTACATTTGCCAAATTGTAAGAAGAACGTGTACCTTGGGCATCGTCGATTTCTTCCGAAAATTCATCCAGTAAGAAAGAAAGGCAAGCATTACAACGGCAAGGCAGATCACCGGCCGAAGCCTGCGGAATGCACTGGTGCTGAGGTATTTGATATGGTCAAGGATTTGAAAGTCATCTTTGGAAAGGGTCCCGCGGACAATCAGTTCGAAGGGAGCCGACGGGCACGCAGCCATGTGGAAGAAGAAATCTATATTCGGGAGCTAGAATATTGGAAAGTCCTAGATGTCCGCTCTGCAATCGACGTGATGCACGCTACGAAGAATATTTGCGTGAACCTCCTAAGCTTCTTGGGGCGTATGGGAAGACAAATGATACAAAGGAAGCACGGCAGACCAGCAACGTTTGAAAGACCCCGATGACCGCATCCGGAATGGTTTCAAGGTCGTGCCAGCTACGCCCGACCAAAGAAGAGAAGGTCATCTTTTTGAATGCCCGAGCAGTATGAAGGTCCCGTCTGGATTCTCGCCCAATATAAAGGGAATAATAAACATGGCGGAGAAAAGTTCCAAAACCTGAAGTCTCACGACGCCACGTGATTATGACGCAATTGCTTCCGATTGCTTTGAGGGGCTCCTGCGGAAAATGTTCGAGTAGCCATTGTGAAGCTATGTGCATTCCTCAATGCAATCTCTCGAAGGTAATCAATCCAGAAGTTCTACCACGGTTACTGAACGATGTGATCCAATGTCTTGTCAGTTTCGAGTTGGTGTTCCCGCCATCCTTCTTCAATATTATGACGCACCTCCTGGTTCACCTAGTCGAAGAGATTTTCGTTCTCGGTCCTGTATTTCTACACAATATGTTCCCCTCGAGAGGTTCATGGGAGTATTAAGAAATATGTTCAGAACCGTGCTAGGCCAGAAGGAAGCATCGCCAAGGGCTATGGAAATGAGGAGGTAATTGAGTTTTGTGTTGACTTTGTTCCTGACCTTAAGCCGATTGGTCTTCCTCGATCGCGCACGAGGGGAGACTAAGTGGAAAAGGCACGATCGGAAGGAAATCAACGATATGTATGGACGGCCATTCTCTCGATGAAGCACACCACCTTGTGATCGACCAATTCCAGCTTGGTGGCTCCGCATTTTGAGAAACACAAGAATATTTTACGCTCGACAACCCGGGAAGCCTGAATCCTGGATTAGGAAGGCCCACATGGAGACTTTCGCACTTGGTTGAGAAAACATTTAATGAATGACAATGATGTTGTAGATCAGCTGTACATGTTGGCCAAGACACCATCTTCGACTATAACGACTTTCCAAGGGTACGAGATAAATGGGAATACATTTTACACGATCGCCCAAGATAAAAGAGCACCAACCAAAACAGTGGTGTCCGCTTTGATGCAGCAACCGAGAATGGGCATCAGGTCACATATTATGGTTACATAGAGGAGATATGGGAACTTGACTATGGACCCTCCTTTAAGGTCCCTTTGTTCCGTGCAAATGGTTCAAGCTAACAGGAGGTGGGGTAAAGGTGGACCAGCAATACGGAATGACAATGGTGGATTTCAACAATCTTGGTTACCTTGACGAACCATTCGTCCTAGCGAAGATGTCGCCAGGTTTTCTATGTGAAGGACATGAGTAGCAAACCGAGGAAACAGAAAGATAAGAAAACGATCAGACATCATGCGATGATTCAAAGCGCCACATTGTTCTTTCAGGAAAAGAAACATCGTGGGAGTGGAGGACAAGACAGACATGTCAAGATTATAATATGTTTGCTGAAATTCCGCCTTCAAAGTGAACACCGACCCAAGCATTAAGTTAAATGATGAGGATGCTCCATGGACACGGCACAATCGTAAGCAAGCAGGGACACAAGGGAAGAAATGATGTGTAATAATTTATTGTACCAAACTTTGTTGAATGGATCATGTGAATTATATTACCCGTGATGTGTTTGGTGTCCATTTTGAATGATTCGAGATACCACCGATGATACATGAAATTTGGAGTGATTTAGTCATACTCCTGCCTAGGCGATAATATGCATACTGTAGTCTTCATAGCCGCCGTCGCCGTTGTCTTGGTAGTAGTCGCCTTCTAAGTTGCCGCCGCCGCCGCCGCTGCTGTCGTCGCCGCTGCTGTCGTCGCTGTCGCCGGGCGGCGCCGTGGTTCGAATCGAGGGTAGCGCAGGCGGGGATATCGCCGCCGTGATGTAGTCCATGACGCTCTGCGAGTCCGCCATACCACCATAGCCGACGGCCGCCTCGTGGAAGTTCCCAGGAGGCAGACCGTCCTCCTCATACCGGCGAGCGCCTCTCACGCCGATTGATGAAGAAGGCGCCCCAAGTATGCTGGTTATCGGGATGCCGCCGGGATTCATCCGCTGCTCCGGCGTGAGGTCGAGGTAGTAGTGGTTCGTGATGGCCGCCCGGTAGCAGTACCCGAGGGACGGAGGGACTGCACGCCGCCGGCGCTTAGGCTCCAGCCGGTGGGGACGCGGTAGCCCGGTGGACAAGGGTAGTTCGAGGCGCAAAGCTCCTCCACCTGCTGGTAGGTTAGAGTGGGTGCGGTGGAAGCCATGAGAGAGTGATGAGAGATTGTAGAGATGTGATAATGCTGGCCAAGCCGGGCTACATATATGTAGTGAGAAATGGCGGGAAAAATGGGAGCGGGAAGACAGGAGGCGGAAGAAAGTGGCGGGAAGAAAGATGCGGGAAGACAGGAAGAAATGGCGGAAGAAGAGGAATCGAGTTGGTCATCTAACCTTTAGTCCCGCTGGTTGGTGCAACCGGGACTAAAGGTTAGACAGACGCGTGGGTAGCGCATTTACGCCTGTCGGAGGAACAAGACAAAGCAGAAGCGGCGCCGTGCCTATAAAAGGAGCATCGTACGCCAAGATAGAGGCGTGAAGAAATGGCGGAAGACATAGGCGGAAAGAATGGCGGGAAGATCGCCAGAAGAACTTGTGGGAAGACAGAGGCGGCCGGAAGAACTTCTCTGAATTTTTGATATATTATTTGTATTTTAGAATTTTGAAATGAATTAGTTCTATTTTTCTGAATTTTTGATATATTATTTGTATTTTTAACATATTGAATTGAATTAGTTTTATTTTGACATATTATTTGTATTTGCCTCGTAGGGTTTGGAGACGGTTCGTAGATACAAAGGACGAGAACTTTATATGCATTAAATTATGTATGGAAACTTGTTCAAAATTGTATATGGTCATCCGATGATATTGAATATATATTGTATATTCCTCTTGAATTCTTTTTGGTTCTAATTTCAAATTTGTTTGAAATTGTACATTCATATGCATGTATGTAGTACCGTAGAATATGTGAAACTCCTTCAAAATTAAAATAAAGCACAAAAGAAATAAAACAATACAAATTAAACAGAAAACAATACAAATTAAAAAGAAAACAATACAAATTAAACAGAAAACAGGTTTGGGGGGGCTAAAACCCTAAACCTCATGGCCTTTAGTCGCGGTTGGCCAACCGCGACTAGTAGGAACCTTTAATCATGGTTGGCCAGACCAACCGCGACTAAAGGTGGGGCGCTGAACGCAAAAAAACCATAAAAACCCTTTAGTCGCGGTTGGGCAGGCAACCCGCGACTAAAGGGTACCTTTAATCGGGTCTCGCCGCCAACCGCGACTAAAGGGGGGGCTATAAATACAAGGCCTGTTTCGATTCTCGTCTTCTCCGATTCCCTGTTCGTCTCTGCCGCGCCCTCGGCGACGCCGCCGTCGCCCTCGCCCTCGCGCCGCCGCCGCCGTCGCCCTCGCCCACCAGCGCCGCCGCGGCCGGCCTCGGTATTTCTCCGGCCCCGAGCCAGTTATCTCCGCCAACACTCACCCTGAACCCCTCCGCCTCTCTCCCGAGCAACCGCCGCCGCCGCCTCCGTTCCGGCCGCTGCCAGCCGTCTCCCCGGCGCGCTCCGCCCCGAGCGCCTGCTCTTCGTTATGCCTCGCGCGTGGCCTTGCGGCCGCGAGGGTTCCCGGCGCGTCGTCGCCATGGACATCGGAGCGGCCTCCCGCGCGTCTCCGTGTCCTGGCTGTGGCCACACGCCTCCGCCTCTCCTCCTTGTCTACAAGATCTTAACAAACATGGAAAGCACATATCTCCGCGTCGAGCAGCTAAAATAGCGAATAATGTTTTGACAAACTGTTTGAGTTTGTTCTTGTTGGACAGCTTGCAGATGAATTGGGATTTCACAAGACTTAAAATCCGAAAACGAGCAGTTGACTACTTGGTTTCCGGTGGAAATCATAAGGCTGTGTACTTAGCTAGGACGTCGAAAAAGGATTTAGATCTATTATAAAGGTTCATAGAAAGTACAATGCTAGCTAGTTAGGTGTAATAAATAAATTAATAAACAGACAACCCACGTTAAGGTCTACAAGATCTTAACAAACATGGAAAGCACATATCTCCCCTAAAAGTTATAAAAAGTGAAGAAAATTTGAATATGTGAATTTTTCTTGAAATCGGAAACATTTTTTGAAACAACCGGCAAAAAAAATTGAAAACACAAACAATTTTCTGAAACTCCGGAACAAAATTTGAAAACACGAACAAATTTGTGAAAATCGAACATTTTTTGAAAATATGAACATTTTTGAAAAATAGAACATTTTTAAAAGGAGAACATTTTTAAAAAGAAAAGAAAAGAACAATAAACAAAAAAGAAAAGAAAAACGAAACACAAAAAGAAAGGAAAAGAAATGAAAATAAAAAGGGTTGGGAACCCTCGGAAGGTTCCTAAAACCGGACGTGAAGGATTTACGTGATGGGCCGACCCAAATCGTTCGCTCGCCTGGTCGTCAGAGGTGCGTTTCGCCGACAGTTTGACGCAGACAGCGTCATATAGGAAATTCCAACGTATCCTAATCACTGTTTCAAGCGTCGGCTACAACGGGCGGTGCATTAGCAGCAGTACAGCCCTGGAGGCTGCAACTGCAGCCCGGCTAAGACCAGGCTCGGCCATATCCAGCCCTGTGGCGCTCTTTGTATCAAAAAGTCGACGCGTCTCACAGGATGTAGCTCACCTGGGCCGCCCATTTTGGGTTCGCGACATGACAAATTGAATTTCCTCCTCTCCGTGACGCTGCGTCGTCTGCCGCCCGTCTCGCGCTCTACCGCGACACCCTCTCCCACCCCTTCTCGCCCCTCCTTTTGCCACCGCCCTTTCGCCACCGCCACCGCCACCGCCTTCTTCACTTAATTAATTTGTTTTTACTACATGTTTTCAGGACTGACATAATGGCGGATGATAGAGCTGACCCGATTATGGACAACTATGATCCGGACGGTGAAGCACATATGTTCGCATCATAAACGGCGATATTCTATATGTGCCGACGGAGAAGAAGAAGATGATATCTCTTCTTATCTGAACCTTGACGGTGAAGATGAAGGCGCCGTCAGCAAGATGATGCCGAACAAACGCCGATAAACGACGATCTTCAAATGGAAGTAGCAACCACCTCCGCGCCGAGGTATATATATACATTGAGCCTCTGGTGATACAAACTAACTGATTTGAATAAATATGTGTACTAACGCGCGACTCTCTTTCTTATTTTAGCCCTCGGCGGATCGTCAAACAATCGAGTACGTCGTCAAAGCGTGGCGCAACCAAGACGATGAAACAAGGAGAAACATGCACCATCGAGGTTGTCGACAAGGCAACCGCAGGCAGCTGGAGCCCCGCAAGAACGCCACCAAGTTTGTCAGCCAATGCGGAGCCATTGTTAGAGACAACGTCTCGATCACCGCCCAGGAGTGGAATGAGCCAAAGAAGGCACGAATTGATGGTTTCACTTTTGTCGATAAGAGAACAAAAAGATTGCTTCAAGAAGCTTATGGAACATTTCGTTCTACCTCCGAATACAACAAATTCGATGAGGAGGGTAACAAGATTGAGGAAAACAAGGAGAGGAGGAGGCTAGTCAAACAATTCGCTCTTCATAAGATGGCCGACGATTCCGGAAATTCAAGCAAAATCTAGCCCGTGACTTTGTCAAGCAGAACAAGACTCGGATTTCAAAGGACAATATGAGAAACTGAAACATGATTGGCCAGAATTTGTGAAGCAAAATAAATCGGAGCAGTTCATTCAAATATCGAAAAAATAAGGAAAATGCGGCTAAGAAGGAGTACAATCATGTTATGGGGCCAGGAGGGTATCGCATTTGGGTGCCTAGGTTGGAGAAGATGGAGAACGAGCTGAGGCGCGAGGAATCCGTCCAGTACGGAGGATGGGACCCAAGGGCCAAAAGCTGGTGGTACGGGCATGGGGAACGCTGAACCCGGAGACAGGGGAGTGTGTTTACCGGGAAAATTAATTAAACCCACCCAAGCCCTTATTGACGCAATGAAGGATGCTCAACAGGGAAGATCAAGTTCAACAGAGAGAACGACGCTACCGACAAAAGCCCTCGGGAATCCTGAACACGGAGGACGTGTACGAGGCATGGGGCACATTCCGTGGAAAATAGGGTTCCCCGAGCGATGACCCGACGTTTCTGAAGCCGTAAGAGAAAGATGGATCGGGAAGCAGATGTTGTGGCGCGGTTGGCATCGGAAATGGATGTGATGAAGAAAACCATGAGTGTACTAGTAGCCGAAAGAGATGCAGCTCGAAATTACTGCACGGAGCCTCGGTGGTCGAAATTACTGCACGGAGCCTCCGGTGGTCGAAATTACTGCACCGGAGCCTCCTCGCTACCCGTGGACGATATAAAGGAGATGAAAGAATGTCATCTGTATTATCCTATCGGGAACATGTCCATGAAGGTAGCCATCGGCAGTGCTTTACCATGTTTACAGGAGCACTCCACCACAACAACCCCATTCAAGATGGCTATGCTCGTGTCACGGTGGAGGACATAGTCCAAGGGTTTGAGGACCGGAGATTGACATTGCTACACCAAGGGAGAAAAGACTTGAGATGTCAAGCGCCATTTCATTCTATGGCAAAAGAAGTTTATCAAGTTTCGTGCAAGGCGCCAAGGACAACAAGTCCACCCCCTACGGTGGTGGTGGTGGCGGTGGCGGTGGTGGTGGTGGTGGTGGTGGTGGCGGTTCACCTACACCTCCGTCACGCCGCCGACGCCGCCCCAGCCCACAACGTCCGGCGGGTGATCATCCGCCGCCCCCCAGTCCTCGTCCGGCGGGTGATCAGATGCCGCCCCCCAATCCACCTCCGGCAAAGAAGCATAAGCAGTCCTGGATTATTAACCCGGACCTTTATGTACCTAAGACCACAAAGGTACGGAGCCATCATCAAGCCTCTCCCACAAGGCCTTGGGAACGAGTGCCGAGGAAGTCGACACGGCCGCTGCTGCTGATTTGGAGAAATGGAAGGCGGACTGCAAGAAGAAAAGAGAGCCCGAGCCCAAGCCAGTATTTTCGATGAGCAAAAGAAGTGGGCTAAGTCATTTTGAGCACACCGTCCCAAGCCGCCAAGAATCTGCCTAACGACTATGCACGTGAACTGCAGGCAGGCACTCATGTTCAAGGAGAACAAAGAGCGGAGAAGGCGAAAGTAAAAAAGCGGAAACAAGTTGCCCAGCTCGGGAACAAAGTAAACAATCGATTGCCCCGCTTATAGTGGAAGCCTTCTGTCCGGATGACCCCGAGATCATACAAGCTGCGGCAACACAGGGATTGACTGTAACGAGTGCCAGAGAACAAGCAGCCAACTTAGGTATTACTCTTCGTGAACTGTTAGGCCTTGATGAGGCGCCAGTGAAGGAGGTAGTAATTACATATGTCAAGAATGGGCCTCTCGTCGAGCCTGCGCAGGAAAAGGATCTACCTCCACAAATGAAAGGTCTGCTGAAATGGTACAAGGGTTACATAAAAATAAAACGCCAAAGAATATATTTATGCGGAAGTTAGACATGAGCATCACTTCAAACATTACTATGTACAAATTGAACTGAGTGAATTGTTCCAGCTTTTCAATCTGCGCGAGCTCGACAAATCTATCATCAGTTGCAACGTTCTGTAAGTGATTTATTAATTTCTACCCCATCTCGTTCATATTGCCTGCACTATATATATGTCCTAACTATATTGTTGTGTCCGCTATTATACATGCAGAATGAAGATTAAGGAATGCAGAGTAAGGAACATCCATGATGTTGGGTTCATTGACCCACACATCGTTAATGGACATGTGTTGGAGCGTCACCCCGCCGACGTGGAGGCAGACCTGTGGCAGTTTCTTACAAAGCAGGAACTCAAAAGTGATATTCTATTTCCTTACCATTTTGAGTGAGTGTTTCTGTCTTGAGCACATTCTCTTTTGTTTACTCCATGCATGGTATGTGGCCGGCTAATCGATGAGTTATGCATGACGTACTGTGCATGTATCGTGTCCGCAGGTTCCACTGGATTCTGCTAGTAATTAAAGTTAACACCTCGAATGTCTCGCCCACGACTCTCTGAATATGGATCCAAAGCTTTGGGGCGGCATGAGAAGAATGCTGCAGAAGTAATTATTTTCATTCATTTGCGCCTATATCGATCGGCCTATTTCGCTCATTTCCTAATATCAAGTAACTAATAACTCTCTTGTTCATTTAATTTTCTTTGCCTCGTAGGGTTTGGAGACGGTTCGTAGATACAAAGGTCGGTGAATTCAAAAAAGAGCTAGAATTCAAAAGGTCAAAAGCTAAGAATGCTGGGGATATTCAGCCACCGGAGACCAATCTATGTGGATACTATGTTCGTGAGATGATCCGAGATACACCTCTGAGCGGGTTCCGAGTGATACCAATGCTCAGAGGAATAACCTCCGTGGATGCTTAGTCCAAGCTCGCTTCCGACCACTTCAAGAGGAACTAGCTGGATGGTTCAGCAGGAAGTCCTCCATCCTAAAGGAGAACACTATTACGAGGACGTAGAACTTTATATGGATTAAATCATGTATGGAAACTTGTTCAAAATTGTATATGGTCATCCGATGATATTGAATATATATTGTATATTCCTCTTGAATTCTTTTTGGTTCTAATTTCAAATTTATTTGAAATTGTACATTCATATGCATGTATGTAGTGCCGTAGAATATATGAAACTCCTTCAAAATTAAAATAAAGCACAAAAGAAATAAAACAATACAAATTAAACAGAAAACAGGTTTAGGGGGGGGGGGGCTAAAACCCTAAACATGCGGCGGCCTTTAGTCGCGGTTGGCCAGAAGAACCGCGACTAAAGGTCCTCCGCCCCGACGGCCGCCTGGCGCCCACGTGGACGGGCCGTTAGTCGCGGTTCTTAAGCAGCCACGACTAAAGGTGGGGGGCTTTAGTCGCGCTTATTTGGTCGCGGTTGCGCAACCGCGACTAATGGCAGTTGCGAACCGCGACCAAAGGCCTTTTTTCCACCAGTGTCTGGGATTGAATTTGATGTGGGACTCTCGCGAAACCTTCACCGAACCGGACAGCTACTGATGCCTTCCTTTTATACCGGCCATATGTGACGTGAACAATTAATATGAACGGCTTGCGCCGCCTCCGCCTCGCTCCTCCGCCGCGAGCCCATGGCGGCCGTCCGCGACGGCAGCCTCGGGTGCCGCCCGGTACCACGGCCACCACGCCGCTAGACCTGCCATCCGTCCACGACACTACTGCGCTTCGCCGTCTAGCCCGACCACACTGACCCGCTTGGGCTCCCGTTGGTACCACGACCCATGGAAGGTCGCCGCGTCGGTGTCCGTTGTCGCTGCCACCATATGCTACCAGTCCTCGAGGTGATTCCATGGACCAACGCGCGACTTCATCTTCCTGTCCCTCAGTCGGAGCGGCGACGGACTCGCCGAGTTCGCCGACTACAAGCAGGAAGTGGCCTCCAAAATCCTCGGCCCGCGCCACCCTCACAGCGTCCGCGCCCGTCGCATCGCCGAGAGGATCATCCACGCCGGCATCGACGACACTGTCATCCTCCGCGTCGCTAGCAACCGGCATAAGGGAAAGGCATGGCTACCTCCGCCTCAGACGAGGCATCTCCATGGGCTCGATTGGGAGGTGATCGTGGTGGACCATAAGGGCAACACCGGCGCGTACTGCACACGCGGCGGTAAAATCGTACTGTACACGGGATTGCTAGACCACTTCAAGACCGATGGTGAGATTGCATTTGTCATCGCTCACGAGGTAGATCCGTTGGACTAATGAGTTCATCTCATGTTTCCTTCATTTTATGGGATTATTTTCAGGTGGGCTCAAATTAACATTCACATCTTTTTCTTAGGTTGCGCACATCATCGCAAGGCACGAATCTGAAATCAGCTCGACCAAGTGGGTGACTAAACCCCTCTATTATTACTTCCGGCGAAGGTACGTCTGCTTCTTATTTCACATTATTGTTCATGGTGATTTTCATTTTCTTTCCGCGGGAACATGGCGATTTACATTGTGCATGTGACACATAAATACTATATATGATTAGAAAAATGAGTGCTCATGTATTCTTTGATAAAAAAAGACCTGATGGTATGTCTTGTTACCTTTGTAGGACGGAAACAGAGGCAGATCACATTGGAATCCTACTACTCGCTGCCGCTGGTTTCGATCCACACATGGCACTCACGTTCTTTAATAAGAATGCAAGGCTGGTACAATTTCAAACATTCAAAGAGTACTATCTCTCCTCTCATCCTCCATACCAGAGAAGATTGCAATTTTTATCGCAGCCGAAGATCATGAAGACGGCACTTGAACTATATAGAGAAGCCACTTCCATTAAAGATAGTATAAAGCGATAGGTACCAGGCGTTTTATGGAGATATCAAGCAGAGATGAATCAAGATTTGACATAGTCCGGTTTCCATTTTGAGTTCTTTACAGTGTCCCCAAAGTTAATATGGGCCATCCATGTATGCCAATCCAACGGTTAAAATTCATCTGATAATGCGACACAATTCTACGAGAGTACCATCACCTAAGAGGGTACCTTCGTTCCAAGGGTAAAGTTGTAGCTTTGATTGAACAATTGTGTAGTGGGGAACTAAATTGAATTACAGAGGAAATTTACCAGTTTTTTATTTGATTTGTGATTATGGTCATGGGGGAATTGTGTTTGATTGATGATTCCTTCCACTAAATACTAGATCACCATTCGTTTGTTAAACACAATTCTTTTCGCGTTTGATCTTGTGGCCGACACAAACAATTTTGACAGTCTTATGAGAGATCCTCGTGCAGCTTCTCGATGTCCCATGTTCTTGTGGCCGACACAAATAATTTTGACTCCAAAACATGAGCGGTAGGTGATTCCATGCACATCGGTCTTAGCATATGATCCCGTGGTAAGTTTTCTTGCATGATCCTGGTATTCCTTGGCATAGTACATCACACCCTTCCAAAATTCCTCTCTAAACCTGTCAAGATGAGCTTCCAAGGGCCGCTTCCAAGGACGTTCAGATCGTGCCTTCAAAAGTCAGATACTTTATGAACTAGATGATTCCCCGCGCGTTGCAGCGGCAATTAGTAGCTCAAAATTTCTTGAAATATGATCAGGAACATATAAGACTATTAAACAAATCAATCATCTCTATAAATAACAAGACTCCTTACTGTTTTTATTTCATAAAAAGAAGAAAATGGAAAATAGTGACTGCATCATTGCATGAGCAGGTGGTTTTAGAATAGGATCCACACCATGAAGACGATTAGAACTGTTTTTGGTGTATATTTTGGCAGATCTTCCGACAACAACAGACCTCTTTTTTTTCGAAAAGGGGGGGTTCCCCGGCCTCTGCATCAAGGGTGATGCATACGGCCATCTTATTAACTAGAAATCAAATTGTGCCAACAAAATTCCAGAGTCTCAAACTTACAAAAGAAAAGGCAGCTCACACAGAGCGCAAGAGGCTAGACATACAAACTAGCCATAAAACAATGCCACAACCGGCTGGCTAAACAAGGGTAGGTAAACTAATTGCCTATCCTATTACATGACCGCCATCCAAACCGGTTGAAGATATCCCGAGCTACCGTCTCCCAACGGATAGATCCAGTAACCAAATGCTCCCTGGCCTCCATCGGAGTGAGTAGCGACCACGAACGGATCATTGCCGTAGCTCGGAAAATAACCTGCAAAAAATGAATACGTGATGTTCTGTTAAAAACCAAATCATTTCTGCAAAGCCAGATGGTCCACAGCAAAGCGCAGACTCCAACCCGAATATGTCTTGCTAAGGTAGATGCAATCCCATTTAGCCAAGTCCCAAATAAAGCATTAACAGTATTCGGTGGAGTAATGTTGATAGCAATGTGGACCGTCCGCCAAAGGACCTTGGCCAACGGGCAATCAAAAAAGAGATGCTTAATCGTCTCATCCCGATCACAGAAACTACACCTAGTAGGTCCTGTCCAATTACGCTTTAATAAGTTGTCTTTTGTTAGAATAACTTGTTTATGAACAAACCACATAAACACTTTTATTTTCAAAGGAACTTTGACATCCCAGACATTCTTGGAAGTTGGAATGGAGCTCGAATTAATGACATCAATATACATGGATTTAACTGTAAATACTCCAGACCTAGTAAACTTCCAGCGTAATTCATCAGGTTGGTCAGAGAGTTGAACCTCCATCAATCTCCTAACTAAATGGAGCCAAACTCCCAACGATTGCCCGCTAGCGACCGTCTAAACTGAATATTAAGGGGGATAGATTGAAGTATCGTTGCCACGAACACCTCACGTCGTTGAGCAATACGGTAGAAAGACGGATATTGAATGGCCAAGGGTGAGTCGCCAAGCCAAGTATCCTCCCAGAAACGCGTAGTAGCACCGTCTCCAATAACAACTCTAGTCCTATTGAACAGTAGTTGTTTGACTTTCAGAAGTCCTTTCCAGAACGGCGAGTCAGTCGGAACAACAGACCTCTTATATCTTGTAGAACATAACTTGCAAAATATTTACCAAAAGAATCATCAGCACTAAAATAGCATTAGGCAGATAACCAAAGCTATTGATTCCCTTAGACACAGCTTCATTCAGTCCACAGTGTTATAAACAGTCTACCACATGCATGGTTAGCGAAAGAATTACAATCTTCAGAAACGTGCTATTGGCTCTTCTTGGGAAAAAAAATAGCCTGCCATTTGGGCAAGCAGTATGTTGCCATGCCGTGGAGCAATTAAAATGCTACTCGAAATGAATATAAATTAAAATACCAGAATTGCACTACAGAGTTTTACAGTATATGAAATCATCAAATGAGGGAGATATTCTATTTGTTCTACACTTAAACCAGCGTGTGATGAAGCAAGATTTTATGAGGAAAAATGGAATTGCAACTTCTTTGATAAACTAATAATTAGAGCCATGCAGATTCCAGAAGTAAATACCTCCCGAGCAGCAGTAATCAGTGTGGTGGCAAGCGGCAGAACGAAAGCCATGGTTGAGGAGGACATAATGTAATTCTGGTGGCACATCAGGTCGACGGCTAGCTGTTGCTGCAGCTTGCCCGCACAGCAGCCTTGCACCATGGGCGTATGTGGCGGAAGGGGTAGTGTCTTCCGTCGAGCAGTTGGCATAGGTGGGAGCGACTGTGATTTGTCGCTGACAACTATTCATTTTTTGCATGTTTTATTCCAAGCTACGGCGCTGATTCGTATGTGGTCCTTACTCACTCCGACAGAGGCCAGGGAGCGTTTGGTTACTGAATCTGTCCGTTGGAAGATGGTAGCGCGGGATATCTTCAACCGGTTTGAATGGCGGTCATGTAATAGGATAGACGATTAGTTTTCCTATCTTTGTTATGCCAGCCGGTTGTGGCTTTATGGTCTTTTTATCTTTGGCGTTGAGGCTCTCTGTGAGCTAGCCTTTCTTTTGTTTCCCGACTTTAAGACCTTATTGAACCTATTTTATTTATAAATGTGGCCGTATGCATCGTTATGATGCAGAGGCCGGGGAGTTCCCCCTTTTTGAAACAAAGCTATTTGTCAGGCCTCGTTATGCCTCCAACGCCTATCGCACCCACATAGTGCGCCTGCAACACCTCCGCGAGATCCTCGGCCACCTCTGTGGCTGTCAGTGGTGGTACCACCAGCTTCCAGTTAGGCAGTGATTGGCAACATCCTCAACCTAACGCTTTTATCCACGACTGATTGGTAAAGACTTTTTGAACTGAAACCAGACAGGACGAAACAGAGGTAGATGGAAATTTCAGCAAGAAACGGGGAGTTAGGGACCTCGCCTCACCTGATTAATCTGCAACCCACAAATTCGTGGAATACTATTCATCTTCATGACTTCGCCTTCTCTCCCTCCATCCATCAATGACGTTTTGGATATGCTTTGAATTCCGCTTGGATATTATTGGGTGGCCACCACCTGAAAATTGTTTGGCGGTCCAGAACTTCAGATCTGTGTTGGTCTCCTTACCATCCTCCTCTTGAGCTTCTCAAGATCCATGGCAGTGGGCGAGGCAGCGATGATGGAGAATGAATTTGGCCGTGGTCCTCGGAGTGGATTGGGAAGGGAGAGGGGCTGACGAGAGGGATCATCAAAGCTGAGGGAACCAAAGGGGAAGGAATGGCAAGATATGAACCGATAGGGAGAGGAGAAGACAAACATGACAATAAATGGGCCTATGTTATTGGCTTCGTACAACCGGTTAAGAAAAGCAGTCATGAAGCGGTCTTATTATCTTAGCATAATAAACATAAGGGAGATAGATAGTTGTGAACTTGTGATTGGCTGGTATCTGATGACATGCCATGCTGAGTTGGACCATCTGCATGTCAAGAGAATAGCTTGTAGTGGGGAGCAACTTCTTAAGAATGTAAGATTAGGTTCCTTCAAGAGCCTCCAGGCTTGTTTAGGAACACCTTGCCACCGTCGCCGCTGACTTGGGGCGGGCTCTGGCCCAGATGAAGTGCCCGAGCAACTACCCCCCAGGATTTACCAAGTATGATCTAACCAGCTCAATCTTACCAATACCAGTTGCAATGGCTATGTTTTGTACGGTTGATGTATTAATCATGTTGTAGTAAACATGCCTGACACGTCTTAGTTGTTTTCCCTACCTTTTTATACACAACTGGGCCATTCTCTGCTCTGACAGCACCTGCCTTGCGATGTTTAACTCTTCTAGTTGCATTTTTATCAGTACCAGTTTCAATGGCAATACTAGGTTGCCTGTAGTTAAATGTATCTTATTTATTTTCAGTACTGCACATTGTGTGATGTTCCAGTATTAACTGTCCAGCTCAATTTCACCAATACCAGCAACAAACTTACAATACATGACTCAGGATGCTGTTAAGCCTGTTGTAATTAACAGTTGTATCCATTTTTTAATCTGTCCCTTTACTACCGTGCTACTCTCCATAATGAAGATATCACTAGAGATGCTGTCGTTTTATTTCATTTGCTATTTGTGTTGGATGCTAACCTTGTTCTAGTTAACATGCCTTTCCATGTACTTACGCAGGGCCATAACGGGCGATGTTGTTGTTTGCCGTTGAGGTTAGCTGCATCCCATGTGTCTTACAGTATTTTACACCATTTGTGCAATTGCAATTTAACTTCTAATATTTACTGGTTGCCCGTAGGTACACATGTCAGTGGCACTGATCCACACTTCGACCTGGAGGAACACCTCGCATTTGCTGCCGCTGACTTGGGGCAGGCTCTGTCCAAGATCAAGTGCCCTAGCAACTACCTCTCAGGACTTGCCAAGTATGAACTCACCAGTTCAATCTTAACAATACCAGTTGTAATGACTATGTTTTGTACGGTTGATGTATTAAACATGTTTTTAGTAAACATGCCTAACACGTCTTAGCTATTTTCCCAACCTTTTTATAGACAACTGGGCCATTCTCTGCTCTGGCAGCACCTGCCTTGCGATGTTTAACTCTGCCAATTACATTTTTATCAGTACCAGTTTCAGTGGCTATACTAGGTTAACTGTCACTACTGGGGAAAACCCTAGCAGTAGCGCGCGTTTGAATCCTATCAGTAGCGCGGGGTACATCGCTACTAGTAAGGCGCTACAGCTAAAGGTTAGCAGTAGCGTGGGCTGAACCGCGCTACTGCTACATCGACTTAGTAGCAGCGCTTTCTAAAATGAGCGCTACTGGTAATTAGTAGTAGCGCTTCTACTAGCACGCACTACTACTATTATTCCGTATTTCTTTTTTATTTCATGTTGTATTCATACACCTTTATACAAGTTTTCATACCACAACAATTTAGAGAATGATTTTACATCATAATGAGTTATTACATCAGTAGGAGAAAGAACCGTGGACTAGTTTCAGGTGGATGGACATCCACTTGAAACTAATCCACGGTTCTTTCACCCAATGATCTAATAAATATCATCATCATCATCATCACATATCATTAACAACTTATCATCATAATACATCATTGTCATATAACACCTCCTCATGATAATCATTTTCATCAATGAGAAATCACATACAAGTTGGTCATTAGACATAATCACAACTACTCATCATCATCAACTCTCATAAACATATTGTACCTCATAACCTACTACATTCTCTTAGGACCTAAGATATTTTCTTGGGTAAAATAGCATAAAACAAGATAGCCCCTGACTCTCCATTACGGAGAATGGAGATTATCCTCTCTCCAATCCTTGCCTTTCGCGCAATGTTGCTTCCAAGAACCTCCTTACGAATGTCCATACATTTCTTCCATTCTTTGATTATCATGTGTTCACCGTTTTTAGAAACCCGGTATGCACATGTGTGATTCGTAGGACGACATGGCTGTATTTTCAAAACATTCAGGCGACCATTCTGATACATCAAATGAGGCACACAATCCATCGGGATTTTCTGTTGAAAAACATAGTAATAACTTCGTGGTTAGCAATGTAGTTCAGTTTTAGAAATATGCAAAAGATGCATGGATGTCGTAATAATAGTAAAAAATCTTACCAAGAAATCTCCATGGAAGTTATCGTTGTTCAACACGTGCACTAGTGGCACGTATTCACCATAATTTGGAGGAGTTCGATAAAAGGCATTGTAATTCTCAATGTCAGTACAATATGTGACCAGATGATTTTTCTCTTGATAAGTTAACTCAGAGCCATCGGTGTAGTTGGTTCTGTCTAGCATCTTCCGCACACTCTTTGAAGCATGAAAATAAGCTATCAATTGAAATAAGCTGTTATCTATTTTGAAATAAACAATATAAATTACTTAATAACTATATTTGAGGAACTCACATAGCGGAAAAATTGGAAGCGTATCAACAAGAACCCAAATTTCCAAATTATCTTGGTCGATTTCAGGATCACCAAGATCCATGGTGACAAACATACCCTCTTGAAAATCATACATCTTGCCAAGTGCTTCCCAACCCGGGCAACCAAAATGGGATACACTCTCAGAATTGTACAGATTTACCTCAAAATCCATACCATGATGGGTCCTTAGGTTAATTTTCTTAGTTTCGTTCCTCTCATGATCTTCAAAACCCATCCTCTCCAAGACATAGCGTCTTGCATGGCATGTGATAAGCTAGTTGAATTGTAAAAGACGAAAATCACACGTTGAAGTAGTAGAAGTCGAGCTTAATTACGAAAACAACACTTAGTGTCGTAGCGTACCGTTTCACAATTGAAGGCCTCCTCGAGCTTAATGCTGAAGCGCCGATTGTCGTCCAGGTGAGGCCTGTTGCAGAAACCCAGGTTGTCACCGCACCAGGAGCACTCCCCGGGACCTTCTTCGTCCGACGACATTTCCTATGTTCATAATTAAAAGATTAAACTTGTACAATTAAATATATGTACTACAAAAACTAAATTAGATCATTATTATTCATCACGGGTTGACTATGGGTCTTCGAGTCTTTTCTTGAAAACCCTCAGCTCACGCGGTGTATATATTCGACCGTCGGTGATGGTAGCTCCTCCTTTCGTTCCCGAGTGCATTACAAAAAATTGTCTAGCACATGGGAACGAAGGAGAAGCTACCCCCACGACAACAGTCGGGATTCTTCGTCCTCTCATATATGGTGGATACTCTCCCTCACTGATTCCTCTCTGACATGTGCGACCGTTGGTGATGGTCGTTACTCCTCGTTCCCCTAGTGCATAACAAAGGTCTAGCACCTAGAGAAGAAGGAGAAACGACCCCCACGACAACAGTCGGGATTCTTCGGCCTTGACAGTCTTAAAGTCAACCTGAAATATCATTTTATTATCTTTCTAGAAAATCCAGGCCACTCGATATTTCCTACATATTCTAGCACAAGTCATGCCAAAATTCACGGAAAATTCCGGCATGACCTTTGCTAAAACAGGACATATCGAGCACCTGAAATTTGCCGGAACGGAAATTAATCAACACTCCGGCAAAACATAGGCCACTCGCATATACATGTTTTTATCTACATAGGCCTATTTGAGCAACACAAGATATACATGTTTTTATCTACATCATATCTTATAGGACTAATATTGACATGGAGATTTGGCTGGTCTCACCTCGAGGTCGGAGGGGGTCGGTGACGGGGACGACGGCGGGGATGATGGAGGGGCTCCTTGATTTCTGCAAAAACAAAAGCCCTATAAGTTATCACTAATACATCCCGAATAGTATCATACATATAACATCACTAATTGCTTAAACTAAAAAAATAACAACAAATATGGCATGTTCAACTAGTTCTATTAATTCAACTAGTTCTTACTAAAAATAAACTTACTAGAAATAGAAATAAACTAGTTCTTTCTAAAAATAAACTAGTTCAACCAGTTATATTAATTTTCTTACTCAAAATACATTAGTTCTATTAATTCAACTAGTTCTTACTAAAACCAAACTAGTTCAACTAGTTTATTAATTTACTTACTAACTATTTTAAACACTTACTAAAACAGTAATAAAAACTACATTATACAATAGTAAAAACAGAAAAAAAGATGGAGGGAGGAGGAAGAAGGAGAGAGGAGGAAGGGAGGAGGCGGTGGGATCGGAGGAGGAGGGGCGGGGAGGGGAGGCGGCAAGGAGGAGGAGGATGGAGGGGGGGTGGAGGGGAGGGGGCGGAGGAGGAGGAGGAGGGAGGGGGGGTGGAGGGGAGGGGGCGGCCGGCGGAGGAGGAGGGAGGGGGCGGCCGGAGAAGGAGGAGGAAGGGGTGGGAGGAGGGCGGCTGGAGGATGAGGGGGGAGGAGGGAGTACCTCGGCGAGGAGCAGCGTGGCGGCGGCGGACGACGGGTTCGGCGCGGCCGGGCGAGAGCGAGTGAGAGGGAGAGAGTGAGTGAGAGGGAACTGCACCGCATGCTCTAGGATAAGGTAAGTAAGTAGTAGCTCGTTTCAGAGAAAAGCGCTACTGCTAAGAGACGTAGCAGTAGCGCTGGCGGGGCTTACCCGCTAGTGCTAAGTGTGTCTAGCCAACTGCGCCCAGTCCAAGTATAGCAGCAGCGTTCTTTGGCAGAACGCGCTACTGCTAAAGTAGTAGCAGTAGCGCGGTTTATTTAAAATCGCTACTACTAAGTAGCAGTAGCGCCCTGTTTTGTCCAGCGCTACTCCTAAGATGATGTGTATAAGGTTTTCCCTAGTAGTGTGTAGTTAAACATGCCTTGTTAATTATTTTCAGTACTGCACACTATGTTAGTTCAAGTATGAACTTTTCAGTTCAATTTCACCAATAGCAGCTACAAACTTATAAAACATGACTTAGGATGCTATTAAGCTTGTTGCAATTAACAGTTGTATGCATTTTTAATCTGTCCCCTGTTGTAGTTAACATGCCTTTCCATGTCCTTACGCAGGGCCATAACGGGCGATGTTGTTGTTTTCCGTTGAGGTTAGCTGCATCCCAAGTCTTATAGTACTTTACATCATTTGTGCAATTGCAGTTTAGCTTCTAACATTTACTTGCTTCTTGTAGGTACAAATGTCAACAGCACCGATCCGCGCTTCAACCCGGAGGAACACCTCGCCTCCAATGCGGCCAACTGGGGGGGGGGGGGTCTTATCCATATGAAGTGCCCCAACATTTACTGGTTGCTTGTAGGTACAATGAGCGGTACTGATCCACGTTTCGATCCCTTTTGCGTATGGGGCAATGACATATTCATGAACAAGCATCAAGTGAGGAAACTAAGAAAGATTGTTAGGCAAAAGAGACGGGTGATGGGAATTAAGCTCTTTATTAACACTTTGTCCAAGGCAGCAGTGAAATTTAGGATGGTAAGTAATGTGTTGCCTTTTCCCCCTGCCCATAACAAGTTACTCTATTATACATGAGTATCTGAAAGTTTTATCTTTTCAGTGGCTTTTGAAGCAATTTACCGATGATTACCTTGCAAACTACATGACCAGAGTGGAGGCAACTAAGGTTAAAGTATATAATACATACCATGATAATGGTCTAGAAGTCTTCCTGAAGGCGGTGAAGGATGGGTGGGCGATCATCACAAGGGATTGGACAAAAGTTGTTCGTGCCTATGACATGCAGGAGGGCACATTATGGGCATTCCGCTTCTTCAACACCATCGGCAGCCAAAATGAGTTGCACTTGTCTCTTAACCTTTACCCCCCTCTAAATATTTTGGTTAATCATAGTTAATTGTTGCCTAATCCTGTAATTACTGAACATATTGTACTGAGAATTTTATTTACGGATTCGGTGTTGAACCATTGTGTTGAGAATTTGAATTCCATGTTTCATATTTCAAAATTTCCAATTCAAATAATAAATTACAGGGAAAAATAAAATTAAACAGGAGCGAATAAAATAATGTGCACACGGCTATTAAGAAAACAATGTGTGCGATGGAAAAATAGAGAATAGACGGTTCTTTGACACGAAGCATTTGCGATGCCCTATGGACTCACACATGGTTTCGTCTCATATGCGTGTGCGATTCATGGTAATATGGCAACCATTTCAAAACTGTATGGGTGTGTGATAGGAATACCTATCGCACACAGTTATGAAAATGGACACGTTGACGATAGTAGAGGCATCGCACATATTTTACATTTTTGAACTGTGTGTGATAACGTACCTATCGCAAACACATCAGTAGATTAAGTGTTTGTGATGTCCATTTTTTTCACACGACTATAGCGGCGTAATCGTTTCGGATGTCTCTCGGATCAGAAACGTAACGTCGAGATGTAACGTGTGGGACTGACACGACTTCTCATATGTTTATTCCATGACGATCGTCAATAGTCGCTCACCTATCCTCGACGGTTTCTGATTTGTGTGGGAAGGACCCCCCCTCCCTATCGACCACACTCACTAGGCGACGGTTTAAAACTCGGTCGCGGAAAGAGGTAATACGTCCATTTTGCATCATGTTTTCTTGCTGTTATTTATGATGTTTTTATCCATAATAATGCTTTTTGGAGTAATTCTAATGCCTTTTCTCTCATAATTTGCAAGGTACACACCAAGAGGGAGAATTCTTGCAGCTGGAAATCTGGACCTGAAAAAGCTACGGCAGGTTACCTATTCTGCACAACTCCAAACAAGCTAAAACTTCATGAAGAATTTTAATGGAATATTTAAGAAATATTGGAGCAAATAACTACCAGAGGGGGCCCACCAGGAGGGCACAACTAAGGATGGCAATTTTACCATGGACATGGATATCCATGGATATCCGACCCGAATGGATAGGGTTTGGATATGCTTTTCTGTCCATGGGCAGCGCCCAAACCCGACCCGATTGCTCGTGGATAGGGCATGGATATAATCTTGTACCCATGGGTATATCCAAACCCGACCCAATAGTATGGCTTAATGGGCAAAAATCAGCTATCCCTACCCCACAGTTACATGTCCCAGTGCAATCTTACACTTTGTTATCCAAAACATGCAAAAGAAATTACACAATCCCCGTCATAACTTTTATTAGTTGACATTCAATACCCTCTGTAACATACCCCAACGCCCTTTCCTTATTTTTATCTCCTTGTTAACTGACTCGTCATTCTCATCTGTTAGAAAATACTAAATGATCTTATGTTGTTAGTGGAGGTTGATTTACCATAAGTGAAGCCTAGCATGCCACGAAGTGAAGAATGGAAGAGCTTATGTTAACATTGTGTTATGTCTTATTTATATGTCTAGAGAGGACCCAATGGATATTCAGTGGGTACGGATATCCATCGGGTTTGGACATGGACACAATTTTTCACCCCCGGATTTTTTCATGGGTGGGCAAAGACTGTCTTCATGGATATGGATATGGATTTGATATCGTTCAACCCGATCCAAACCCGACCCATTGCCATCCTTAGGCACAACCCACCTGGGCGCGCCAGGGAGCCCAGGCGCACCCTGGTGGGTTGTGCCCTCCTCGGCCCACCTCCAGTGCCCATCTTCTGGTATATAAGTCATTTTGACCTAGAAGAAATAAGGAGAGGGCTTTAGGGACGGAACGCCTCCGTCTCGATGCGGAACTTGGGCAGGAGCACTTTTGCCCTCCGGCGGAGCGATTTCACCGGGGGAACTTCCCTCCCGGAGGGGAAAATCATCATCGTCGTCATCACCAACAACTCTCCCATCTTGGGGAGGGCAATCTCCATCAACATCTTCAACAGCACCATCTCATCTCAAATCCTAGTTCATCTCGTGTATTCAATCTTGTTACCGGAACTATAGATTGGTGCTTGTGGGTGACTAGTAGTGTTGATTACATCTTGTAGTTGATTACTATATGGTTTATTTGGTGGAAGATTATATGTTCCGATCCATTATGATATTTAATACTCCTCTGATCAGGAGCATATTATCATTTGTGAGTATTTACTTTTATTCTTGATGTCACGGGAGAAATCATGTTGCAAGTAATCATGTGAATTTGATATGTGTTCGATATTTTGATAGTATGTATGTTGTGATTCCATTAGTGGTGTCATGTGAACATCGAATACATGACACTTCACCATATTTTGGGCCTAAGGGAATGCATTGTGGAGTAGCAATTAGATGGTGGGTTGCGAGAGTGACAGAAACTTAAACCCAGTTTATGCGATGTTCCGTAAGGGACCGATTGGATCCTATAGTTTAATGCTATGTTTAGAATTTATTCTTAATACTTTTCTCGTAGTTGCGGATGCTTGCGGGAGGGTTAATCATAAGTAGGAGGTTTGTTCAAGTAAGAATAGCACCTAGGCACCGGTCCACCCACATATCAAATTATCAAAGTAGCGAACACAAATCAAACCAACATGATGAAAGTGACTAGATGAAATTCCCGTGTACCCTCAAGAACGCTTTGGTTATCATAAGAGACCGTTTTGGCCTGTCCTTTGCCTCAAAAGGATTGGGCTACCTTACTGCACTTTGTTACTACTATCGTTACTTTCTCGTTACAAATTATCTTGCTATCAAACTACTACGTTACTTACAATTTCAGCACTTGCAGACATTACCTTACTGAAAATTACTTGTCATTTCCTTCTGCTCCTCGTTGGGTTTGACACTCTTACGTATCGAAGGTGCTACAATTGATCCCCTATTCTTGTGGGTCAACAAGGCTATTTTCTGGCGCCGTTGCCAGGGAACGAAGCGCCTTTGGTAAGTGGAATTCGGTAAGGAAACATTTATATAGTGTGCTGAAATTTATTGTCACTTGTTAGTATGGAAAACAATCCTTTGAGGGGTTTGTTCGGGGTATCTTCATCTCATACGGAACCACAATTAGCTACCCCTCAACCTACTGCACCTACTAAAAATGTTGAATATGAAATTCCTTCGGGTATGATAGAACAACTGCTAGCTACTCCTTATGCAGGAGATGGAACAGAACATCCTGATATGCACTTGATATATGTGGAACAAATTTATGGATTGTTTAAGCTTGCAGGTCTACCCCGAGATGAGGTGATGAAAAAGGTTTTCCCTTTATCTTTGAATAGAAAAGCATTGGCATGGTATAGGCTATGCGATGATGTTTGATCATGGAATTGGAATCGTTTGAAATTGGAATTTCACCCAAAAAGAGTTATCATATGCATCTAGTTCATCGTGATCGGAATTATATATATAATTTTTGGCCTCGTGAAGGAGAAAGTATCGCTCTAGCTTGGGGGAGGGTTAAGTCAATGTTATATTCATGCCCCAATCATGAGCACTCAAGAGAAATTATTATCCAGAACTTTTATGCTCGGCTTTCTCGTAATGATCAAACCATGCTTGATACTTTGTGTGTTGGTTCTTTTATGAAGAGGACTATTGAATTCCAGTGGGATCTTTTGGAAAGAATTAAACGCAACTCTGAAGATTGGGAACTCGATGAAGGTAAAGAGTCAGGTATTAAACATAAGTATGATTGTGTTAAATCTTTTATGGATACTGATGCTTTTCAGAAGTTTAGCACTAAATATGGACTTGACTCTGAGATAGTAGCCTCCTTTTGTGAATCATTTGCTATTCATGTTGATCTCCCTAAAGAGAAGTGGTTTAAATATCACCCACCTATTAAAGAAGAAATTAAAAACCCAGTACCAGTTAAAGAAGAAACTATACTTTATAATGTTGATCCAGTTGTTCCTTCTGCTTATATCGAGAAACCACCTTTCCCTGTTAGGAAAAAGGAACATGCTAAAGTTTCAACTATGGTTAACAAAAGCTTTGTTAGAATACCTAAACCTGATGAACAAATTAAAGTAGAACCTAGCATTGCTATGGTTAAAGATCTCTTAGAGGAAGATATGGATGGGCATGTTATTTACTTCTGTAATGAACTTGCTAGAATTGCTAAACCTGATAAAAAAGATAATCATAGACTTGTTGTTGGCATACCTGTCATCTTAGTTAAAATAGGAGATCACTGTTATCATGGTTTATGTGACGTGGGTGCTAGTGTGAGTGCTATTTCTTACACGTTATATCAAGAAATTATGAAAGACATAACACCTGCTTAGATAGAAGAAATAGATGTTACTATTAAACTTGCTAATAGAGACACCATCTTATATTTACTAATTGGAGGCACCAAACGAGGCTTCACGTTAATCCTCATTAATGCCGCAAGTTATCCGTACGATCTCCTCATTAGCTAACCATAGCCGTAGGATGAAATTGCTAAGAGTCCATGACCTTTGTCCCACCTGAACTTTTTTTTTTAGAATCCCACGTGAAAATCTCATAGCCAACTCTCCATTTTTTTGGAAGAAAAAAATATCCCCCCACGTGAAAATCTTTTAGCGAACTCTCAATTTTTTTTGGAAGAAAAAAATCCTCCTCTCCTTCGTCCCTTATCTGCCAGCCCTAGATGTCGTAGTAATCCCAAAAGTAATTTGGGACTCCCAGCTTTATACGCTCTCGCAGCCTCTCTTCCCCGGGACTATTTCTCACGCCCTCACAATCGCAAGATGTCGAACACCCGTAGAAAATATCACTAGGTCATTGTGTGGTATTGGCTGTAACCTGAAGGACTAAGCGCCCGAGAAGGCAAGGAGAATAAGCAGGAGAAAAATTAAATGGTGCAAATCTCACGGAAGCCCAAGCTCCGCGCCATGGCTGGGACATAATGGACCAAGCAATTGGGAAGGTAAAAGGGAAGATGGGCAAGAGAGATTAAGTTGGCTCTTGGACCTAAGCACCATGCAAGTTCGATTGTGGCCAGCTCCAGGTACATGCGTTGGTGGCTGCAGTAGGAGGCAATCAATGCATGGTAGTGGTGGACCATGGACGCTCTAAGTGCCAAGAGGCACATGGCTGGATGCTGCAGCGCCCAGTTCATCTATGGAACAAGCCAAAACAGAGCCCATAGCCACCCTCGGTCAATGTTCGCAATACTTTAGGCAACCAAAATCCATCCCCACCCGGATCAAATCCCCAAACAAGTAAAATATATACATTGTACCATCAATGGATTTTTTATTGTGATTAACTCTTGACTGCTATTCGTACCCTGATTACTTAGAAAGGGCAGTTTTGTTTTTTTACTTTTAGTGATCATTGTAGTAGTCAAAGATGATGGGTAACCAATTCTGAAAGCACACACGTGATGTCTCAAGCTTCCATACACTAGACTCCAACATCATACCTAGGCTTCGGATTAGCAGTAAACATGTCGAATTGCAATGGTTTTTAAGTACCATATTCACTTTGTAATATGTCCTGCATCAATCATTAAGGCAGAAAAATATGTGGGTTACGTAAATTTTATTTTCTATCTAGGCTATTCTCATGATTACATACATGATTTTTTTGTTAATTGCTATAAATCATAATCACCAGACATGACCATCAATGTAGTTCTACTGACGAAAAAGAGAGTTTCTGTTAATTCATGTACTTAATTTATGTTCAAATTGATGTTTTTTACTTCATGAGTCCACACATTTGTTTGACTGCATTCTATATAAATATGACAATGAATTTGCATCAACTAGACTTTCTCATCACATATTCTTTTTAAGATTTGATTAAATTTAGTTTTGCCTCAGACCTCCTAATGTATGCCTAAACACTTATTGTTTCGCCGAAGGGTGGGTTTTCGTCTTTTCTTTTTTAATTATTAAAATTAAATATTTTTTGACATTATTTCCTATAGCGGAATTGTACAAGTTGGAATATGCGTGAAAGGTGCAGGGAATAATTTTTTGCAAATATTCATGCTAATTGTTTTTTATATTCGTGGGGAAGAGTAATGAGATAAAAAATGAGGGTAATTAGCTAACAAATCTATATAAAGGTGCACGGAATTATTTTCTACACTTTCATTGAATTTTAGGTGTTATGTTTTATAGAGAGTTGCATGCGTCAACTTTTTATCTATTTTTTTCCAAATTATACTACGATATGTTGACGGCACACATATTGTGTCTCCTCAAATTTATTATTTGAATCCATCCGATATAATTTAAATATGTCTTTTTCTACAAGTTCGCGAGTGTTATTCCAATGGAAATAATGTCTATTTAATTTGATGCGTAATAGGAAAGGTGTTAAATAGTGAACAATTAGGTAAAGTGAATATGTGAAAATTTGCTTAAAGATAAGCCAGCTAAAAACAACTTTGCTACTGCTTGAAGGTTCTAATTATCTTCATTCGTACCAAACCTCAAATTTTGTAGGTTCAGATAATCTTCCATCATAACATCATGAAGACTAGGTACATGCTTGGCCGTTATCGTGTTGTAGAACCTGTAAATTAAGCACTTCTCTTGCTATGTTATCGATTGTAGTTATTTAGATATGTTCGAGCTATTGTCTTGAATAGCTATAGTATAATAAGATATATCTATTTTCCTATGATTTTGTCCGGGCTTGGTTAAGTTTTGCTTCACTAATATCAAACATCAAATTTGACAATGGTTCAAAAACAATTGTTGAGTGCACAACAGAGTATTTCTACTCATCAAGTACACTAATTCTAGAGACATCGACATTCCTTTTATTTTAAGTATCTAAATATTTAACCTTTATCCCATACAGTATGATTTGTTTTTTTTAGGTTGAGCCCAACTTATTTATCCTCTTGCAAACTTGAGAGTTCCAAGGTAGTACTATTTTAATAACCTAATCCTTTAAATCAGAATTCATATTTCACACACAGTTGAAGTCATACTTCTAGTTACCAAATATATCAGCCTAAGTATATATGCATGGTTGTCATAATACCATTGATTTTACCACAATGGTAAAAGAAAACAATACCTCTAGCCTGTTCAGATGCACGGGTTGATGACTAGTATCACCAATTGGGATTGTTAGAGATGTTGAAGTCTTGTGTGGGAAAGTAAAATATCCTACTGATTTTCTTGTTCTTGGTTCCCCACAAGATGACTTCTGTCCCATTATTTTTGGTAGATCTTTCTTGAACACAGTAAATGCTAAGATAGATTGTAAGAAACAAATTGTTGGTGTTAGCTTTAGTGGTGAGTCCCATGAGTTTAATTTTTCCAAGTTTAGTAGAAATCTTCATGAAAAGGAATTGCCTAGTAAGGATGAATTAATTGGTCTTGCTTCTATTGTTGTGCCACCTACTGATCCTTTAGAACAATATTTGCTAGACCATGAAACTGAGTTACATATGCATGAAAGAAATGAAATAGATAAGATTTTCTTTGAACAACATCCTCTACTTAAACACAATTTGCCTGTTGAAACTCTAGAAGGTCCACCTCCACCTAAAGGTGATCTTGTGTTTGAATTAAAACAATTGCCAGACACTTTGAAATATGCTTATCTTAATGAAAAGAAGATATATCCTGTTATTATTAGTGCTAACCTTTCAGAACATGAAGAAGAAAGATTATTGAAAGTTCTAAGGAAGCACCGAGCTGCTATTGGATATTGAAAGTGCGTTACGTCGACTAGAGGGGGGTGAATAGGCGATTTTTATGAATTCTTCATTGAGGAATTTCAGGGTGAGGAAATTCCTAAGCGAAGAACTACTTGCAGCGGAATAAGTACCCAGGTATAAGGATAACAGAGCAACAACATAGTCAGAAATGAAAAAACTAACACAGAGTACAGAAAGCGTAAACACATGATAACTAGGACGAAGACAAATTGACTGAAGAAATTGGATTGAGGAATTTAGAGAAAGTCTTCAGTCAAAGTCTTCAAACTGTAATGATCAGGTTCATCGACACATAAATGAGGAAATGAAAGGGTTGAGGAAATAGAACTAGTAGGCTTGGTGAAGACAATGATTTGATAGACCAGTTCCAACTGCTGTGACAGTTGTACGTCTCGTTGGAGCTGCTGAGTATTTAAACTCGAGGACACACAGTCCTCACCATATTCTCCTTGAGCTAAGATCACACAGACCTCGCCCAACGGTAGTGGTAAGTCTTCACAGGTGACTTCCAAACCTTCACAAACTTGGTCACTCGGCAATCCACAATTCCTCTTGGATGCTCAGACCATGACGCCTAACCGTCTGGAGGATACACAGCCCTCAAAGGTAACAAGCGTCGGTTCCACACAGGAACAATCTTTTCAGTGATGCTCAATAACTTTGGGTTTGTAGGTTTGGGTTTGGGATTTGGGTTTTCCTCACTTGAAGATTTTCGCTCAAAGTGCTCGGAGGATGGGATGCTCTCAAATGACAAATGTCAATTTCTCTCGGAGCAGCCAACTAGCTAGTGGTTGTAGGGGGCGGCTATTTATAGCCTGGGGAGCAGCCCAACATGATAAGACATAAATGCCCTTAGCTGATATGACCATTAGGTGGTAGGATATTTTGGGACAGCTGGCGTGCGGCAGCAACGGTCGGATTTGAGGTTCGAATTCCTCAGGGCTATCATGTTCCTCAGTGTGTAGGCAATTCGCACTGGCGAATTCCTAACTCCTCAGTCAGAACAAATTCCTCAGAGACCAGAAGATCTTTGTCTCATCCATGAAGAAATTGACTGAACTGATATGAGATTTCAATGGCTTCACTCGAAGGATTGGGTAGGTGTAGGATTTTGAGATGAGCATCACTTGGAAATCAGTTTCCTTAGTATTACCTCGACCCCCTTTAACAGTACGGTGTTTCCTATGACTCAATAAATAGAAAAAGAAACGTCGAAAACAAAAGTCTTCACGCTTCAGATTCCTCGCATGAATATCCAAGTCTTCAAGGTCACACCAATTTCTTCACTTTCAAAGTCTTCAGGAGAACCAAAGTCTTCAGTCGAAGACATTCATTTTTAGGGGTCGACTTTCACTGTAAATATCAAACTCCTCATTGACTCAGAGAGCCTGTGTACACTCACAAACACATTAGTCCCTTAACCTATAAGTCTTCAATACACCAAAATCACTAAGGGGCACTAGATGCACTTACAATCTCCCCCTTTTTGGTGATTGATGACAATATAGGTTAAGTTTTCAACGGGGATAAACATATGAATTGAAAGTGCTCAATATTGAGGAATTTGATTGCAAAATATAGAAGAACTCCCCCTGAAGATGTGCATAGTGAGGAATTTTCTTTTGAAGCAATGCACATTTGAAGAGTAGAATGATGGAGATCTCCCCCTATATCTTGTAATTCATACACGCATTTAACATATCGAATGAAGAGTTTGAAATGCATGATGAAATATGGTGACTGATGTAATTCAGCATGCGTGCATAACATTAATGAGGAAATAGCATGCAGAAAACCATAGCAAAAGTATCAGGTCACCATCGGACTTAAGTTTACAACTCATTCAACAAACACTTCAGAAGAGCGAGAGTTGCAACTTGACAAAAAAACGCCCATATATATAGACCCGCTTGAAGACTAACTAAAATTTCTCCCCCTTTGTCATCAAATGACCAAAAGGGACGAAAAATGAGGACTAACGCCCCTGAAGAATATCATCATGAGGTTGATGGAGGAGCGCCAGCGTTGTTGGGGTCGGTTGTTGGAGTAGGGCCTGCCGCAGTGTCGTCCAAGTCTTCATTTTCATCAGTCTCACGGGATGAGGAATATGAGCTGGGCACCAGAGGAGGAACTTCGACCTTCTTGAATTTCTTCGGAGGAGGCTTAGACCAGCCGAAGTCCTTCTTGAAGCCCATCTGCTTGAGATCTTCATCACCGTAGAAATGAGTCAGGACAGCCCAGGTGCGATCAAAAACTTCATTGAGGTAGTAGTGGTTCTTCTTCACTAAATTATATGTGGAAGTCATGTTGTGAAGAATTGAACCAAACTGACGTTTGACCCATTTATGATTGAGACCCACCTTCTGATGAAGACTGAGGAGAAGCTCACGATCAGTCATCACCCTTGGAGCTGTGGCCTGAGGACTTTGCTTTGAGGCATTGGCAGCAGAGTCATGAGTAGCAGAGTCATCATTGGTGGAATATGAAGCATCTTTATGAAACTGTCCATCCAATGGTCGAATGCCCTCACCAATAATAGCAGTGGCCTTGCCCTTTTCATCAGCTGAGGAAAATGTCCACTTGAGGACTTCAATAGGGGGCAAGTAACTGCCATGGTTGAGTGTGTCAGCTTTGTAGTTGAGTGAAGACCTTGATCTGAGGAATCTCATAATCCAAGGAGCGTAAGGCTTCAACTCAAAGGGAGACATCATGACATTTGTCAAAGTCCTCATGAAGAAGTCATGGTAGTTCACTGGAATACCATGCATGATATTGAAAAGCAGATTGTTCATGATGCCAACAACTTCTTCATCATTGGAGTCGTGGCCTTTGATAGGACTCAGAGTCTTGGTCAGAATGTGATATACTATCCTCGGCACATATTGCAATTCCTTCACAAGGAACTTTGTCCTTGAGGCTTGACCAGGCTTTAATGGCTTCATCAGAACTTGCATAAAGTGATCAGACAGTTCAGTTTCAGAGTAGATGAGACGCGCACCTTCTGGGGAAGGACTGACAGGCATGGCACGAAGCAATTCAGTGGCCGGTGCCTTATAGTGAGTATTTTCTGCCATCCTGTCCAACACCCATGAGTTCACGTCTTCAGCATTGCCAGTGATGTGCAACGTCGCATAGAACTGAAGAATGAGTTCTTCATTCCAATCACAGATGTTCGTGCAGAAGTTAAGCAGTCCAGCATCATGAAGAGCAGAGAGGACTGGTGTGAAGCAAGGCAGTGATTCCATATCCAAATGAGGAATATGCTCATGGTCGAAGAGTTTGTATTTGTTGAAGATCACTAAGGAATAGAAGTTGGCTTGGCTGGCACTCCAGAAGCGCTTCCTTCTCAGACGAGCAGAGTCATATGGATTATAGTTAGTGAAGAACACATGATCATTGAAGAAAACATCAACCTTGAATTTTGGAGTCTTGGAGAAGGGATTCTTCGGCTTTGGCTGAGGAGTATTAGTCAGTTGAAGAATAACCTCAGGAATCTCAATCCCCGGAGCCGCAGGCTGAGGAATTTCAGCTTCTGCTTCAGTAGCAGCCTGGGCCTCCATTTCTTCATTAGCTTTGTCATCAGCACTAGTGGCTGGAATCTCTTCGTGAATGGAAGGGGTAGTATGAATTTCTTCATAGCCCATCAAAACTTCAGTTGGTGCTGGGGACTGAGGAATTTGTTGGAGTGGTGTGAACAGAGGAGAGTTGGGGTGCCGACTTGAAGGAAATATGCCCTAGAGGCAATAATAAAAGTTATTATTTATTTCCTTATATCATGATAAATGTTTATTATTCATGCTAGAATTGTATTAACCGGAAACATAATACATGTGTGAAATACATAAACCTACAGAGTGTCACTAGTATGCCTCTACTTGACTAGCTCGTTAATCAAAGATGGTTATGTTTCCTAACCATGAACAAGGAGTTGTTATTTGATTAACGGGATCACATCATTGGTTGAATGATCTGATTGACATGACCCATTCCATTAGCATAGCACCTGATCGTATAGTTTGTTGCTAGTGCTTTTCTTCATGACTTATACATGTTCCTATGACTATGAGATTATGCAACTCCCGTTTGCCGAGGAACACTTTGGGTGCTACCAAACGTCACAACGAATCGGGTGATTATAAAGGTACATTACAGGTGTCTCCGAAGGTACATGTTGGGTTGGCATATTTCGAGATTAGGATTTGTCACTCCGATTGTCGGAGAGGTATCTCTGGGCCCTCTCGGTAATGCACATCACATAAGCCTTGCAAGCATTGCAACTAAAAGTGTTAGTTGAGAGATGATGTATCACGGAACGAGAAAAGAGACTTGCCGAGAACGAGATTGAACTAGGTATTGGATACCGACGATCGAATCTCGGGCAAGTAACATACCGATGACAAAGGGAACAACGTATGTTGTTATGCGGTCGACCGATAAAGATCTTCGTAGAATATGTAGGAACCAATATGGGCATCCAGGTCCCGCTATTGGTTATTGACCGAGAGGTGTCTCGGTCATGTCTACATAGTTCTCGAACCCGTAGGGTCCGCACGCTTAACGCTTCGATGGCGGTTACTATGAGTTTTATGATGTTGATGTACGAAGGTTGTTGAGTCCCGGATGAGATCACGGACATGACGAGGAGTCTCGAAATGGTCGAGACATAAAGATTGATATATTGGAAGCCTATGTTTGGACTCGGAATCACTCCGGGTGAAATTGGGAATTTTATCGAGTACCGGGGTTACGGAACCCCGGGGGTCAATGGGCCTTGATGGGCCTTAGTGGGAGAGAAAAGGGGCCATATGCTGGCGCAGCCTTCCCCTTCCCTAGTCCTATTAGGATTAGGAGAAGGGGTGGCGCCTCTCTCCCTCTCCCTTGGTCAAACCCTAGTTGGACTAGGATTGGGGGAATCCTACTCGGTGGGAGTAGGACTCCCAGCGCAGCCATAGGTGGCCGCCAGCCCCTCCCTTCCCTCCTTTATATACAGGGCAGAGGGCACCCATGACACACAAGTTGATCATTGAGATCGTTCCTTAGCCGTGTGCGGTGCCCCCTTCCACCAAACTACACCTCGAATATACCGTTGCGGAGCTTAGGCGAAGCCCTGCGCCGGTGGAACATCATCATCGTCATCACGCCGTCGGTCGATTTAAACTCTCCTCAACACTCGGCTGGATCGGAGTTCGAGGGACGTCATCGAGCTGAACGTGTGCAGAACTCGGAGGTGCCGTACGTTCGGTACTTGGATCGGTTGGATCGGGAAGAAGTACGACTACTTCCTCTACGTTGCGTCAACGCTTCCGTTGCTGGGTCTACGAGGGTACGTAGACAACACTCTCATCTCGTTGCTATGCATCACCATGGTCTTGCGTGATCGTAGGAAAATTTTTGAAATTACTACGTTCCCCAACAGTGGCATCCGAGCCTGGTTTTATGCGTTGATGTCATATGCACGAGTAGAACACAAGTGAGTTGTGGGCGATACAAGTCATACTACCTACCAGCATGTCATACTTTGGTTCAGCGGTATTGTGAGATGAAGCGGCCGGACCGACATTACGCCAGACGCTTACGCGAGACTGGTTTCACCGCTGTGAGCACTCGTTGCTTAAAGGTGGTGGCGGGTGTCTGTCTCTCTCACTTTAGTTGAACCGAGTGTGGCTCGCCCGGTCCTTGAGAAGGTTAAACGGAGTCTATTTGACGAAGTATCGTTGTGGCTTTGATGCGAGGTAAGAACGGTTCTTGCTCAGCCCGTAGCAGCCACGTAAAACTTGCAACAACAAAGTAGAGGACGCCTAACTTGTTTTTGCAGGGCATGTTGTGATGTGATATGGTCAAGACGTGATGCTATATTTTATTGTATGAGATGATCATGTTTTGTAACCGAGTTATCGGCAATCTGGCAGGAGCCATATGGTTGTCGCTTTATTGTATGAAATGCAACGCCATGTAATTGCTTTACTTTATCACTAAGTAGTAGCGATAGTCGTAGAAGCAATAGTTGGCGAGACGACAACGATGCTACGATGGAGATCAAGGTGTCGCTACCGGTGACGATGGTGATCATGATGGTGCTTGGAGATGGAGATCACAAGCACAAGATGATGATGGCCATATCATATCACTTATATTGATTGCATGTGATGTTAATCCTTTATGCATCTTATTTTGCTTTGATTGACGGTAGCATTATAAGATGATCCCTTACTAAATTATCAAGAAGTGTTCTCCCGAGTATGCACCGTTGCGAAAGTTCTTCGTCTTTGAGACACCACGTGATGATCGGTGTGATAGGCTCTACGTTCAAATACAACGGGTGCAAAACAGTTGCACACGCGGAATACTCAGGTTATACTTGACGAGCTATGCATATAAGATATGACCTCGGAACACGGAGACCGAAAGGTCGAGCGTGAATCATATAGTAGATATGATCAACATATTGATGTTCACCATTGAAACTACTCCATCACACGTGATGATCGGTCATGGTGTAGTTGAAATGGATCACGCAATCACTTAGAGAATTGGAGGGATATTTTTCTAAGTGGGAGTTCTTAAGTAATATGATTAATTGAACTTAAAATTTATCATGAACTTAGTACCTGATAGTATCTTGCTTGTCTATGATGTGTAGATAGATGGCTCGTCTTTGTTGTTCCGTTGAATTTTAATGCGTTCCTTGAGAAAGCAAAGTTGAAAGATGATGGCAGCAATTACACGGACTGGGTCCGTAATTTGAGGATTATCCTTATTGCTGCACAAAAGAATTACGTCCCGAAGCACCGTTAGGTGCCAGGCCTGGTGCAAGGGCTGCGCCGAAGTTGTGAACGTCGGCAAAGCAAAGCTGATGACTACTCTATAGTTCGAGTGTGCCATGCTTTACGGCTTAGAACCGGGACTTCAACGTCGTTTTGAACACCATGGAGCATATGAGATGTTCCAGGAGTTGAAGTTAATATTCCAGCGAATGCCCGGATTGAGAGATATGAAGTCTCCAATAAGTTCTATAGCTGTAAGATGGAGGAGAACGGTTCGTCGGTGAGCATATACTCGAATGTCCGGATATAACAATCACTTGATTCAACGGGAGTTAATCTTCCGGATGATTGCGTCATTGATGAATTCTCCAATCACTGCCACCAAGCTACAAGAGCTTCGTGATGAACTATAATATGCAAGGGATGACCAAAACAATGCCCGAGCTCTTCGCGATCTTTGAAAGCATGGAGGTAGAAATCAAAAGGAGCATCAAGTGTTGATGGTTAACAAAACCACTAGTTTCAAGAAAAGGGCAAAGGAAAGAAAAGGAAACTTCAAAAGAGCGGCAAGCAAGTTGCTGATCAAGAGAAGAAACCCAAGTCTGGTCCTAAGCCTGAAACTGAGTGCTTCTATTGCAAGCAGGCTGGTCCTCGAAGCGGAACTGCCCCAAGTATTTGGCGGATAAGAAGGATGGCAAGGTTAACAAAGGTATATATGATATACATGTTATTGATGTGTACCTTACTAATACCGCAGTAGCACTGGTATTTGATACTGGTTCTGCTAATATTTGCAACTCAAACAGGGCTACGGATTGCGAAGATTGGCTAAGGACGAGGTGACGATCTTGGCGTGGGAAATGGTTCCAAAGTCGATGTGATCGCGATCGGCACGCTACCTCTACATCTACCTTGGGATTAGTATTAGACCTAAATAATTGTTATTTAGTACCAGCGTTGAGCATGAACATTATATCTGGATCTTGTTTGATGCGAGACGGTTATTCATTTAAATCAGAGAATAATGGTTGTTCTATTTATATGAATAATATCTTTTATGGTCATGCACCATTGAAGAATGGTTTGTTTTACTTAATCTTGATAGTAGTGATACACATATTCATAATGTTGAAACCAAAAGATGCAGAGTTGATAATGATGGTGCAACTTATTTGTGGCACTTGCCGTTTAGGTCATATCGTGTAAAGCGCATGAAGAAACTCCATCTTGATGGACTTTTGGAGTCACTTGATTATGAATCACTTGGCACTTGCGAACCGTGCCTTATGGGCAAGATGACTAAAACACCGTTCTCCGGAACTATGGAGAGAGCAACAGATTTATTGGAAATCATACATACCGATGTATGTGGTCCAATGAATGTTGAGGCTCGTGGCGGATATCGTTATTTTCTCACCTTCACAGATGATTTGAGCAGATATGGGTATATCTACTTAATGAAACACAAGTCTGAAACATTTGAAAAGTTCAAAGAATTTCAGAGTGAAGTGGAAAATCATCGTAACAAGAAAATAAAGTTTCTACGATCTGATCGTGGAGGAGAATATTTGAGTTACGAGTTTGGCCTACATTTGAAACAATGCGGAATAGTTTCGCAACTTACGCCACTGGAACACCACAACGTAATGGTGTGTCCGAACGTCGAATCGTACTTTATTAGATATGGTGCGATCTATGATGTCTCTTACTGATTTACCGCTATCATTTTGGGGTTATGCTTTAGAGACGGCTACATTCACTTTAAATAGGGCACCATCTAAATCCGTTGAGACGACGCCTTATGAACTGTGGTTTGGCAAGAAACCAAAGTTGTCGTTTTGAAAGTTTGGGGCTGCGATGCTTATGTGAAAAAGCTTCAACCTGATAAGCTCGAACCCAAATCGGAGAAATGTGTCTTCATAGGATACCCAAAGGAGACAGTTGGGTACACCTTCTATCACAGATCCGAAGGCAAGATTTTGTTGCTAAATTCGGAAACTTTTTGAGAAAGAGTTTCTCACGAAAGAAGTGAGTGGGAGGAAAGTAGAACTTGATGAGATAATCTGTATCTACTCCCTTATTGAGAAGTAGTACATCACGTAAAACAGTTTCGTGACACCTACACCAAATAGGGAGGAAGCTAATGATGATGATCATGAAACTTCAGATCAAGTTTCTACAGAACTTCAGAGATCAACCAGAACAAGATCCGCACCGGTGGTACGGTAATCCTGTTTTGGAAGTCATATTCTTGGAACATGATGAACCTACGAACTATGAAGAAGCGATGGTGAGCCCAGATTCCACAAAATGGCTTGAAGCCATGAAATCTGAGATGGGATCCATGTATGAGAACAAAGTGTGGACTTTGGTTGACTTGCCCGATGATCGGCAAGCAATTGAGAATAAATGGATCTTCAAGAAGAAGACCGACGCTGATGGTAATGTTATCGTCTATAAAGCTCGACTTGTTGCAAAAGGTTTTCGACAAGTTCAAGGGATTGACTACGATGAGACCTTCTCACCCGTAGCGATGCTTAAGTCCGTCCGAATCATGTTAGCAATTGCCGCATTTTATGATTATGAAATTTGGCAAATGGATGTTAAAACTGCATTCTGAATGGATTTACGGAAGAAGAGTTGTATATGATGCAACCAGAAGGTTTTGTCGATCCAAAGGAGCTAACAAAGTGTGCAAGCTCCAGCGATCCATTTATGGACTGGTGCAAGCCTCTCGGAGTTGGAATAAACGTTTTGATAGTGTGATCAAAGCATTTGGTTTTATCTGAGACTTTTGGAGAAGCCTGTATTTACAAGAAAGTGAGTGGGAGCTCTGTAGCATTTCTAATATTATATGTGGATGACATATTATTGATCGGAAATGATATAGAATTTCTGGATAGCATAAAGGGATACTTGAATAAGAGTTTTTCGATGAAAGACCTCGGTGAAGCTGCTTACATATTGGGCATTAAGATCTATAGAGATAGATCAAGACGCTTAATAGGACTTTCACAAAGCACATACCTTGATAAAGTTTTGAAAAAGTTCAAAATGGATCGGGCAAAGAAAGGGTTCTTGCCGGTATTACAAGGTGTGAAGTTGAGTAAGACTCAATGCCCGACCACCGCAGAAGATAGAGAGAAAATGAAAGATGTTCCCTATGCTTCAGCCATAGGCTCTATCATGTATGCAATGCTGTGTACCAGACCTGATGTGTGCCTTGCTGTAAGTTTAGCAGGCAGGTACCAAAGTAATCCAGGAGTGGATCACTGGACAGCGGTCAAGAACATCCTTAAGTACTTGAGAAGAACTAAGGATATGTTTCTCATTTATGGCGGTGACAAAGAGCTCGTCAGAACAGTTACGCCGACGCAAGCTTTGACACTGATCCGGACGATTCTAAATCGCAAACCGGATACGTATTTACATTAAACGGTGGAGCTGTCAGTTGGTGCAGTTCCAAACAAAGCGTCGTTGCGGGATCTACATGTGAAGCTGAGTACATAGCTGCTTCGGAAGCAGCTAATGAAGGAGTCTGGATGAAGGAGTTCATAACCGATCTAGGTGTTGTACCTAGTGTATCGGGTCCAATGAAAATCTTTTGTGACAATACTGGTGCAATTGCCTTGGCAAAGGAATCCAGATTTCACAAGAGAACCAAGCACATCAAAAGACGCTTCAACTCCATCCGGATTTGGTCGGTGGGAGACATAGAGATATGCAAGATACATACGGATCTGAATGTTGCAGACCGTTGACTAAGCCTCTTCCACGAGCAAAACATGATCAGCACCAAGACTCCATGGGTGTGAGAATCATTCTTGTGTAATCTAGATTATTGACTCTAGTGCAAGTGGGAGGCTGAAGGAAATATGCCCTAGAGGCAATAATAAAAGTTATTATTTATTTCCTTATATCATGATAAATGTTTATTATTCATGCTAGAATTGTATTAACCGGAAACATAATACATGTGTGAAATACATAAACCTACAGAGTGTCACTAGTATGCCTCTACTTGACTAGCTCGTTAATCAAAGATGGTTATGTTTCCTAACCATGAACAAGGAGTTGTTATTTGATTAACGGGATCACATCATTGGTTGAATGATCTGATTGACATGACCCATTCCATTAGCATAGCACCTGATCGTATAGTTTGTTGCTAGTGCTTTTCTTCATGACTTATACATGTTCCTATGACTATGAGATTATGCAACTCCCGTTTGCCCGAGGAACACTTTGGGTGCTACCAAACGTCACAACGAATCGGGTGATTATAAAGGTACATTACAGGTGTCTCCGAAGGTACATGTTGGGTTGGCATATTTGAGATTAGGATTTGTCACTCCGATTGTCGGAGAGGTATCTCTGGCCCTCTCGGTAATGCACATCACATAAGCCTTGCAAGCATTGCAACTAAATGTGTTAGTTGTGAGATGATGTATCACGGAACGAGAAAAGAGACTTGCCGATGTGAGATTGAACTAGGTATTGGATACCGACGATCGAATCTCGGGCAAGTAACATACCGATGACAAAGGGAACAACGATGTTGTTATGCGGATCGACCGATAAAGATCTTCGTAGAATATGTAGGAACCAATATGGGCATCCAGGTCCGCTATTGGTTATTGACCGAGAGGTGTCTCGGTCATGTCTACATAGTTCTCGAACCCGTAGGGTCCGCACGCTTAACGTTCGATGGCGGTTACTATGAGTTTTATGATGTTGATGTACCGAAGGTTGTTCGAGTCCGGATGAGATCACGGACATGACGAGGAGTCTCGAAATGGTCGAGACATAAAGATTGATATATTGGAAGCCTATGTTTGGACTCGGAATCACTCCGGGTGAAATTGGGAATTTTATCGAGTACCGGGGTTACCGGAACCCCGGGGTCAATGGGCCTTGATGGGCCTTAGTGGGAAAGAGAAAGGGGCCATATGCTGGCGCAGCCTTCCCCTTCCCTAGTCCTATTAGGATTAGGAGAAGGGGTGGCGCTCTCTCCCTCTCCCTTGGTCAAACCCTAGTTGGACTAGGATTGGGGGAATCCTACTCGGTGGGAGTAGGACTCCCAGCGCAGCCATAGGTGGCGGCCAGCCCCTCCCTTCCCTCCTTTATATCTACAGGGCAGAGGGCACCCCATGACACACAAGTTGATCATTGAGATCGTTCCTTAGCCGTGCGGTGCCCCTTCCACCAAACTACACCTCGAATATACCGTTGCGGAGCTTAGGCGAAGCCCTGCGCCGGTGGAACATCATCATCGTCATCACGCCGTCGTCTTGTGAAACTCTCCTCAACACTCGGCTGGATCGGAGTTCGAGGGACGTCATCGAGCTGAACGTGTGCAGAACTCGGAGGTGCCGTACGTTTGGTACTTGGATCGGTTGGATCGGGAAGAAGTACGACTACTTCCTCTACGTTGCGTCAACGCTTCCGTTGCTGGTCTACGAGGGTACGTAGACAACACTCTCATCTCGTTGCTATGCATCACCATGGTCTTGCGTGATCGTAGGAAAATTTTTGAAATTACTACGTTCCCCAACACGACTGTCCCAAAAATCATTGTTCATCACAGGAGTGGTGCTCCCAATGTCCACATCCTCATCCTCTTCCATTTCTTCAACGCCGGCCTCTTCAGCTATGAACTGAGGCGTTGGCGATGATACCTGGGGAGTTGAAGTGATAGCATCCACTTCAATTTCTTCATCCATCTGCTCCGTGGAAGCAGCAGAGGGATCTTCTTCAGCAGATTCATCAGGAATCTCATAATCTTCACCATAAGGAACAAGTTCATTGGATGGCATGCTTGAGAGAGGAACAATATCAATAGGGTTCTCAATAGAGCTTGTCAAAATCTTCGCCTTCTTGGGTGCAGAAGATTCTGAGGAAATATATGCTTTCCTTTTCTTCAGAGCGGCTCTCTCCGCAGCTTTTGTTTTCTTCACTTCCAGAGCAGAAGGAAGAATTGGGCTTGGTGTTGGTGCAGGCGGAGCAGAGGGAATTGGATCAAATTTTCCAGGCACAACTGATGCAGTTGGCCTGTCTTGTGCAATTTCTTTAGGCACAGCTTCAGATTCTTCAGCTATCCTGACTTGTTCTTCAGGCGCAACACTAGTGGTTGCCCTGGCAGTTTCTTCAGTGACTGGTATTTCTTCAGCCCTGGTGCTAGCAGTTTCATCAGCAGCCTGATTTTCATCAGCGGTGCTGGCATGTTCTTCAGTCGGTTGGGCAGAAGCTTCAGCCGAGGGAATCTCAATGTGCGATGGATCAACAACATTGGAGGTGAATTTCTTCACCAGCTTGATGAATCTGACCTCGCCTCCCATCCATTCAGCCTTATAGGCAACAAATTCATCACTAAGCTTTTTGATTTCAGATTGCATAGCAATGAGCTGCTCAGGCAATAACCTCAGAATGTTATCCTTCAAATAGCGCTGCTTCTTGTACTGGGCTTTCTTGGCAGCTCTGGCTTGATCAAATTTCCACTTTTCTTCAGTAATGAACACCGTCAACATGTGACTTTGTACAGGTGTGAGTTTTAGCTCTGGCAGAGGAGTATTTGGATCTTTGTGCCAGAGGTCAATGAAATCCAGGATCTTCTTTGGATCCAATAGAGTAGGCACAATACTTCCTTTGGCTCTAGCGGCCCTTTGCAGTCTATCTTGGACCATATCAGCCAATTCATCATCATCAGCCTCATCATCATCAGAAGGCACTTGAAAAGTAACTTGTTTCTTGTGATGACTTAATAACCCACAAGTATAGGGGATCACAGCAGTTTTCGAGGGTAGAGTATTCAACCAAAATTTATTGATTCGATACAAGGGGAACCAAAGAATATTCTCAAGTATCAGCAATTGAGTTGTCAATTCAACCACACCTGGATAACTTAGTATCTGCAACAAATTATTTAGTAGCAAAGTAGTATGGAGGTAACGGTAATGGTGGTAAGAGTAACAGTAGCAGTTTTGTAGTAATTGTAATAGTAGCAACGGTAAAGTAAATAAGGAAAGCACAATATGTGAAAAGCTCATAGGCATTGGATCAGTGATGGATAATTATGTCGGGTGCGATTCCTCATCTAATAGTTATAACATAGGGTGACACAGAACTAGCTCAAGTTCATCAATGTAATGTAGGCATGTATTCCAAATATAGTCATACGTGCTTATGGAAATAACTTGCATGACATCTTTTGTCCTACCCTCCCGTGGCAGTGGGGTCCTAATGGAAACTAAGGGATATTAAGGCCTCCTTTTAATAGAGTTCTGGACCAAAGCATTAGCACTTATTGAATACATGAACTCCTCAAGCTACGGTCATCACCAAGAAGTATCCCGATTATTGTCACTTCGGGGTTGTCGGATCATAACACATAATAGGTGACTATAGACTTGCAAGATAGGATCAATAACTCACATATATTCATGAAAACATAATTGGTTCAGATCTGAAATCATGGCACTTGGGCCCTAGTGACAAGCATTAAGCATAGCAAAGTCATAGCAACATCAATCTCAGAACATAGTGGATACTAGGGATCAAACCCTAACAAAACTAACTAGATTACATGATAAACCTCATCCAACCCATCACCGTCCAGCAAGCCTACAATGGAATTACTCACGCACGGCGGTGAGCATCATGAAATTGGTGATGGAGGATGGTTGATGATGATGACGGCGACAAATCCCCCTCTCCGCAGCCCCGAACGGACTCCAGATCAGCCCTCCCGAGAGAGATTAGGGCTTGGCGGCGGCTCCGTATAGTAAAATGTGATTAAACTTTTTCTCTGATTTTTTTCTCCGCGAAAGCAAATATATGGAGTTGGAGTTGAGGTCGGTGGACACGTCCAGGGGGCCCACGAGGCAGTGGGGCGCGCCCTAGGGGAGGGGCCGCGCCCCCCACCCTCGTGGACAGGGTGTGGGCCCCCTGACGCCGATTCTTTCGCCAGTATTTTTTATTAATTCTGAAAAGTTGCTCCATAGATTTTTCAGGTCATTCCAAGAACTTTTATTTCTACACAAAGATAACACCATGGCAGTTCTGCTGAAAACAGCGTCAGTCCGGGTTAGTTCCATTCAAATCATGCAAGTTAGAGTCCAAAACAAGGGCAGAAGTGTTTGGAAAAGTAGAGACGACGGAGACGTATCAGGACTTGGTCTAGTGCCTTGTCCCGCAGTGGCCTTTGTCTTCAGCAGAGTTGGGCTCTATGAAGACAGATGAGGAACTGAAGAACTTGCTGAAGCTCCTGAGGCAATTGATATGCCAATGGTCCTTTGGCAAATGGCGAGATGCACAGGTGCTGAGGACTTTGCCGGAGGAGCTGAGGGTTTTGAAGCCCGAGGAATTTGTGCAGCCTGAGGAACTGGGGCAGCCTGAGGAATTTGCCTTGATGGCACAGAAGAGCCTGGCCGTGAGGGCATTGCTGAGGAACTTGGCCATGAGGGCATTGCTGAGGAAGTTGGTTTTCGAGCAGGCTTCTTAGGCATAGCCTTCTTGCTCGTGGTGGCCTCAGCAGCGGCAGCAGCAGAATCTTCGTTGAATTTCTTCACTGCTTCTTTGGCCTTCTTGGCCAACTTAGCTTGCCGCCTGGCCCATTCGTCAGCATAATCCTCACCACGTTTAAGGCTTGTTGGATCAGCTCTTTGGCCAGGTGCCAAAGGAGGTCTTGAGCATGGATGGTGAAGAGCGAATTTCTTCATATATTTGGGAGTGACATATCTGTACTCCCTCCATTCTCATGCACATCTTCTTTCAATCCTCTGTATGTGCACTTTGCACTCATTCTTGGTTTCTTTGCCGTGGGTTGCCTCATCAGGCGTGCAGTACCCTAAGTAAATGTCATCAGGGATCTCAAATGCAGTGTTGACTTCCAATTTCTTTCCTCCTTTCTGAGGCCTTTTACCATCTGCCATTTTCTTCAGCTGAGGAATTTGAACAATAGAGTTCTCTGAGGAAGTATACAGCTTTTCTTCGAGGAACGCTGCTAATGAATTAAGTTGATGAGAACCTAGTGATTTAGCAGCTGACATGTGTACATGTGAACAGAGTATAGGTGCGCATAATTTGGAGAGCTCATATGCGTTCTCAGAAGTTTTTGCAAAACAAAACAAGTTTGAGGAAATTGACCAGTTGTGTCTTGAAAAATTTCACTAAGCGTTCTTTGTCTTAGGTTCCAGAGTTGTGCGGATTGTGAGATTCACACAATTGAGGAATCATGAAGAAAAACGTCACTTAGAGAAAAAGATCAAGAGCAGAAGATTTGTGCTAGGTGTTTAGAGTGTGGAAGTTGAGGAATAAACACCTTCTGAAGATTTGATGAAAATCATCAGTATTAATAAAGGCAGTAAAAGTAACTTTTAATTACCCTTGACGAAGAACATGACTAACTGGAAGTGTAGATTGAGAAGTTCGTCAGCTCAGATCTTCGACGCCCTAACTTGGCTGCGGAAGACGTCTATGGCAGCGGCGAAGAGAAGACATCCGCTGCCGGCGCGAGTACGACGGCGACAAGGTCGAGGCAGTGAATCTCTTCCTCATCGGCGATGATGGAAGTAGTGGAGGCGCTAGGTTTTGAGAGCTCGAGCGAGGGAGTGAGGTCGAGCGGAATAAAAACAAAGTGAGGAGGGGAGGGGGTATTTATAACTGAGGTGAAAATCGCTCTTCCGAGGAAATTGGACGAACATACCCCTGACCCTTCTCATTCGTGTGACATGTGTCACCCACGTACTGAGAGGTGGCGATTGTGTGAGATCGTGGGTGAATAGATAAGTTTATCGTGGGATGTATAACGGTTTGGGCAGCAAAAGCCAAAAATTCATATAAGAATATTTTAAAGTTTCGTTCGCAATTTCTTCAGCTGACAAGGACAAAGTGAAGAATTTGAACGAGTTTCAAATAGAACGCACATGAAGAATTTGTGAACAGACTGGGTTGAGTTTAGCATAGAGGGGGAAAGGGTCCGATCACATTCACTTAGCAGAAAAGTCAACTTGAAGAATTAGCAATAAGTGAATGTTGTATAGGACATAAAAACTCAAGAATATATATATATATAGTCAATGAAGAACAACGATGGAAGAAGTGAAGACAATGCAAACTTGAAGAATTTGAAAAAAAAACTGAGGAATTTCAAAAATGAAGAAAAACTCAAATTGAAGATTTTCAACTTTGGTTGGTGGTGCAACCCACCGTATAAGAATGATGATTTCAGACACTGTGTACAATTGTCGTAGGGTTCTGAGAATCAATTTATTCACACTTAGAGGGTTAGTCTTCATTGATTGAAGAAAAACGTTACTTCGTGTGTTGCACATCTAAGTCATCAAGTCAGCATAAGTGTTAGGATGTGTGTCCTGTTCAAAGAACATTCGAAGATTCTAGGATATTTAGCTCACACCGCAACTTGCTAAATCTCTTCTCATCCCAGGGCTTTGTGAAGATATCGGCCAGCTGGTCTTCAGTATTTGCGTGGTCGATGGAGATGTAGCCCTTCAACACATGGTCACAAAGAAAATGATGACGAATCTAGATGTGCTTTGTCTTCGAGTGCTGAACTAGCTTGTGAGCAATCTTGATAGCACTCTCATTGTCGCCGTAGAGTGGCACATTCTTCACATTGATGCCATAATCCTTAAGGGTTTGCCTCATCCATAGCAATTGAGCACAGAAAGATCCAGCAACAATGTACTCAGCTTCTGCAGTGGAGAGTGATGCGCAGTTCTGCTTCTTCGAGGACCAACATACCAAGGATCGTCCGAGGAAATGACATGTGCCTGACGTTGACTTGCGGTCCACCCGATCACCAGCATAGTCAGTCTAAATATCCAATGAGATCAAAGGAAAGAGCCCTCGGGATACCATAATCCAAGTGTTGGTGTGTGAGCTAGATATCGAAGAATATGCTTCACAGCCTTATGGTGTGATTCCTTCGGTGTAGCTTGAAATCGGGCACACATGTAAACACTAAGCATAATATCCGGCCTAGATGCACATAGATACAATAAAGAGCCAATCATGGAGCAGTATACCTTTTGATCGAAGTCTTTACCATTTTCATCAGTGCATAGATGGCCATTTGTGGGCATAGGGATTTAGACGCCTTTGCAATATTGCATGCCGAATTTCCTCAACACATCCTTGAGGTATTTATCTTGAGATATGAATATGCCATTGTATTGCTGACGAATTTGAAGACCTAAGAAGAATTTAAATTCTCCCATCATAGACATTTGATATTCTTCACTCATCATATAGGCAAATTCATCACTATAACGTTGGTTAGTACAGCCAAAGATAATATCATCAACATATATCTGGCACACAAATAATTCATCATCATATGTTCTGGTGAAAAGAGTTGGGTCAAGTGAACCGGGTTTGAAGCCTTTCTTCATGAGGAATTCCTTCAGTGTGTGATACCACGCCCGAGGTGCTTGCTTGAGGCCATAGAGGGCCTTGTTGAGTCTGTAGACGTGATCTAGAAATTTTGGATCCTCAAAACCTGGTGGTTGAGCAACATATACTTCTTCCTCAAGCTTACCATTGAGGAATGCACTTTTCACATCCATTTGATGTAAGATGCTATAATGATGGTTAGCATAAGCAAGCAATATGCGAATAGCCTCAAGTCTAGCAATAGGTGCAAAAGTTTCATCGAAATCAATTCCTTCAACCTGTGTGTAGCCTTGAGCTACAAGAGGAGCTATATTCCTTACCACAAGGCCATTTTCATCTTGTTTGTTGCGGTAGATCCATTTGGTACCGATGATGTTGTGCTTGCGTGGGTCTAGTCGCTTGAGAAACTCCCACACATTGTTGACCTCAAATTGATGTAATTCATCTTGCATGGCTTGAATCCACTCAGATTCCATGAATGCTTCATCAACTTTAGTGGGCTCTGTGATAGAGACAAATGCAAAATGCCCACAAAAGTTAGATAAATGTGAAGCTTTTGAGCGTGTGAGAGGACCTGGTGCGTCGATGTCATCGATGATCTTCTCGATCAGCACTTCGTTTGCAACGCGAGGATGTGCGGGTTGACGACTTTGCTTAGACCCAATAGTTTCTTTAGGACCAGTTTCTTCAGCAGCACCAGCAAGATTTTCTTCATGATCCGGAATGACTTCTTCAAGAGATTCTTCGGTAGGGATGATATCCTCAGTAGCTTTGAACTTGATAGATTCCTCGGGTGACATTTCATCTAGCACAGGAGGTAGGTGCTCTCTTTGCGAGCCATTAGTTTCATCGAATCGCACATCTACAGTTTCAACAATCTTGTGATGATTGATCTTGAAGACTCTGTAGGTGTGCGAGTCCTTTCCGTAACCAAGCATAAAACCCTCATGTGCTTTCGGTCCAAATTTAGAGTGATGGTGAGGATCTCTAATCCAACATTTAGCACCGAAGACTTTGAATAACTTACATTGGGTTTCTTGTCAGTGAGGAGTTCATATGAGGCCTTTTTGAAGAATTTGTGAAGATATACCCTTTGATGATGTGGCACGCAGTATCAATTGCTTCAGGCTAGAAGCGCTGAGGTGTCTTGTATTCATCAAGCATGGTGCGAGCCATCTCAACAAGAGTTCTGTTCTTGCACTCCACGACGCCATTTTGCTGAGGAGTATAAGGAGCAGATAATTCGTGAGTAATACAAGCATATCAAGATATTCATCGAGTCCAGTGTTCTTGAACTCGGTTCCATTATCACTCCTGATATGCTTGATCTTCACACCGAAGTTAGTGGAAGACCTTGAGGAAAATCGTTTGAAGACTTTCTGCACTTCATTTTTGTAAGTGATGATATGCACCCATGTGTAACGAGAATAGTCATCAACTATGACAAAGCCATATAATGATGCAGAACTAGAGAACGTGGCATAATGAGTAGGGCCAAAGAGATCCATATGAAGTAATTCAAAGGGACGAGAAGTGGTCATGATAGTCTTCAAGGGATGCTTGGCTCTAGTGATCTTTCCAGCCTCACATGCCCCACAAAGATGATCTTTGGGGAATTTGACACCCTCGATGCCAATGACATGCTTCTTCTTCGCGAGTGTATGCAAGTTCCTCATCCCAGCATGACCAAGTCGTCGATGCCATAGCCAGCATTCTAAAGCTTTTGCAAGTAGACATGTGTCAAGCTGTGGTCCTGCAGAGAAATCAACAATATACAAGTCACCTTTCTTAAAGCCTTCGAAGACTTTGGAGTTGTCAGATTCCATTAGCACAAGGCAACGATATTTGCCAAAGACAACAACCATATCAAGATCACAAAGCATTGAGACAGACATGAGGTTGAATCCTAAGGACTCGACAAGCATGACTTTGTCCATGTGTCTATCCTTTGAGATTGCAACCTTACGTAGACCCAATACCTTGCTTTTGCCTTTGTCAGCGTAGGTGATATGCTTTAGATGAGACGGTGACAAATCAGTGTCCATCAAAAAATTCCTGTCACCAGTCATGTGATTTGTACATCCACTGTCGAGGACCCACTCAGTAGCTTTGGGTTGTTCATCCTGCAGATGAATTAGTGCAACTTACGAACCCATATACTTCATCAGTGAAGAATATGATATCAATTTCATCAACAGTAACAGATATAGCAGTGTGAGGACGTGAGAAATGAATGATTCATGTCTTCATGATTAGCTTGTGTCCTTTCAATCATATTCAGGTCTCCAGCAAATTCTTCAGATGATCAAGTTCGTCTGGAGACCTGACCCTGCATAAGAGGTTAGTTCTTTTTCTTCACCACCCACATCTGGAGGGGTGGCATAGAAGACAGCGCAGTTCGTTTCACAGAAGAGTGGTTAGGATAAGCATATAAATAAGCAGAGAAATTCTTCGAGGACTTATGAACATAATAGTTTGAAGAATAATGCACATATTCATGGCCCTTAGACTTTCCCTGCGAAACAGAAGTGTTAGCATGATGATGTTCATATGAGGATTTTGATCGATGTGAGGAATTTGATCTGGGGTTCCTATTCTTCACTGGTGGTGTCATGATGATATTCATCTGAAGATTTTCAAGGCACCTTTTAGGAACCCAGATTTTCTTCATAGGGGGGTCGTTCCTACAGTTAGTTCCAACATATCGAGCAAATACTTCACCATTCTGATTCTTGAACAATTTATAGTTGGAGTCAAATGACTCATCAGAGGAATATGAAGAATCAGAGGTAAAGCCAGCTAAAGTGCATGGATCTACAGGACGTCCTTTCGCAGCAACCCATGAGGTTTTGGTATCTTGCTCAGGGTTTCATGGGTCCCATCAGCATTTAGTTTCCTCTCAAAGGCAATACCCTCTTTCCTAGGGTTGCTGTTCAAGATCTGCTTTTTGAGCACATCACATAGAGTCTGATGCCCTTTGAGGGTTTTGTAAATGCCTGTCACATACAATTCCTTCATCCCTGCATTATCGTCAGCGATACATGTGGTATCCTCAGATGAGGAATTTGTGACCACGGAGAGAGTTGAAGAATTTGCAGCAATAGAAGCATTTGAACATTCAGGTGATGAATTAGCGATTCATGCTCAATGCATTTCAGACATGGTGGAATAAATTCTTCCTGAGCAGAACTGATCATTGAGCAAGCAATGAATCGTTTTCCTTCTGAAGATCTTCATAACTCGCTTTTAACTTCTCAAGATCTTGCTTTCTCTGAAGAAATTCATAAGAAAGCTTCTCATGATCAGTTAAGAGAGTGTTATGATGATTTTGAAGGTTGTCAAACTTTGTTTGAAGTTTTTGAAGATTATCTGTCAGAGTCTTGGTTCGATTCAATTCCTCACCCAACAGGTCATCGCTTCTGTCTAGTTGATTTTGAATCTTTTCTAAAGACTTCTATGTTCTATCAGCAATTTTAGCAAGTTTCGAGCAGCTAGGCTTGAGATTTTCATCAGATTCATCCTCACTAGAGTCAGAGGGGGAATGTTTGAGTACCTTGGAATCTTTTGCCATAAAGCAGTAGGTGGGAGCATAGTCATCGGCGCTCTTGTCAGCAGAGTTGGGGAGGTCATATTCTTCAGTTGAAGATGGACTTGCTGACGTAAGAAGTAGCGAGAGCTAGGCTAGCCACACCTGAGTCTAATTCCTCAGATTCCTCCTCTTCCACATTATCCTCAGATTCCGCTTCAGAGTCCATTTCCTTGCCAATGAATGCCCGGGCCTTCTTGGAACCGCTCTTCTTGTGAGATGAAGACTTTGAAGATTTTGATGATGAAGACTTTGAAGATTTGTTCTTCTTCTTTGAGTCATCAGAATCGTCATCTTTGTACTTCTTCTTCTTTGATTCCTTTTCCCACAGAGGACAATCAGACATATAGTGACCAGGTTTCTTGCATTTGTGGCAAGTTATCTTTTTGTAGTCACTAGACGAGGAATCATCATTTCTTGAAGACTTTTCAAAACGACCGCGGTGAGAGAACTTCTGGAATTTCCTCACGAGCATTGCTAGCTCCGAGATCAATTCTTCAGGATCACCAAGGCTGCTACCAGAATCTTCAGCTTCAGACTCGGATACTGCCTTGGCCTTTAGTGCATGTGATCTTCCGTAGCTCGGTCCATAGAGATCTCTCTTCTCAGCAAGCTGGAACTCATGAGTATTTAGCCTCTCGAGGATATCAGCGGGAGCAAGTGACTTATAATCAGCTCGCTCTTGAATCAAGGTCACACCAAGTCTTCAAGGTCACACCAATTTCTTCACTTTCAAAGTCTTCAGGAGAACCAAAGTCTTTAGTCGAAGACATTCATTTATAGGGGTCGACTCTCAGTGTAAATATCAAACTCCTCATTGACTTATAGAGCCTATGTACACTCACAAACATATTAGTCCCTTAACCTATAAGCGTTCAATACACCAAAAATCACTAAGGGGCACTAGATGCACTTATAGATATACTCTTGATGATTTAAAGGGCATTAGTCCCAGTCTATGTCAGCACAAAATTAATATGGAACCTGATGCTAAACCCGTTGTTGATCACCAACATCGGTTAAATCCGAAGATAAAAGAGGTGGTAAGAATGGAAATATTAAAACTTCTGGAAGCAGGTATAATTTATCCTATAGCTGATAGTAGATGGGTAAGTCCGATTCATTGTGTCCCTAAGAAAGGAGGTATTACTGTTGTTCCTAATGATAAGAATGAGCTTATTCCACAAAGAATTGTTACAAGCTATAGAATGGCAATTGATTTTAGAAAATTAAATAAAGCAACTAGAAAAGATCATTACCCTTTGCCTTTTATTGATCAAATGCTTGAAAGATTATCTAAGCACACACACTTTTGCTTCCTTGATGGATACTCTGGCTTTTCAGAAATACCTGTTTCTCAACCTGATCAAGAAAATACCACTTTTACTTGTCCTTTTGGAACCTATGCTTATAGACGTATGCCTTTTGGTTTACGTAATGCACCTGCTACCTTTCAAAGATGTATGACTCCTATATTCTCTGACTTTTGTGAAAAGATTGTTGAAGTTTTCATGGATGACTTTTCTGTTTATGGGAAGTCTTTTGATGATTGTTTAAGCAATCTTGATCAAGTTTTGCAGAGATGTGAACAAACAAATCTTGTCTTGCATTGGGAGAAGTGCCACTTTATGGTTAATGAAGGCATTGTCTTGGGTCATAAGATTACTGAGAAGGGTATTGAAGTGGACAAAGCTAAGGTTGATGCCATTGAGAAAATGCCATGTCCTAAGGACATCAAAGGTATTCGTAGTTTCCTAGGTCATGTTGGTTTCTATAGGAGATTTATCAAAGACTTCTCTAAAATTTCTAGGCCTCTTACTAATCTTTTGCAAAAGGATACCCTTTTGTGTTTGATGATGATTGTCTTGAAGCCTTTGAAACACTCAAGAAAGCCTTAATCTGCACCTATTTTTCAACCACCTGATTGGAACTTGCCTTTTGAAATTATGTGTGATGCTAGTGATTATGTTGTTGGTGCTGTTCTAGGACAAAGAGTTGATAAGAAACTGGATGTTATTCATTATGCTAGTAAAACTATAGACAATACTCAAAGGAATTATGCTACTACTGAAAAATAATTCTTAGCAATGGTGTTTGCTTGTGATAAATTTAGATCTTATATTGGTGATTCTAAAGTAACTGTTCACATAGAACATGTTGCTATTAAATATCTTATGGAAAATAAAGATGCTAAACCTAGACTTATTCATTGGGTTCTCTTGTTACAAGAAAATTTACATATCATTGATAGAAAAGGAGCTGAGAACCCCGTAGCTGATAACTTGTCTAGGCTTGAAAATGTGCTTGATGACCCACTACCCTATTGATGATAGTTTTCCTGATGAGAAGCTAGCTACAATAAATGTTGCTAATAGTACTCCTTGGTATGTTGATTATGCTAATTACATTGTTGCTAAATATTTACCGCCTAGCATTACATACCAACAAAAGAAAAAAATACTTCTATGATTTAAGACATTACTTTTGGGATGACCCACATCTTTAAAAAGGAGTAGATGGTATTATTAGACGTTGTGTACCTGAGCATGAACAGGGACAAATCCTACGGAAATGTCACTCCAAGGCTTATTGAGGGCATCATGCTAGAGATAGAACTACTCACAAGGTATTGTAGTCTGGATTTTATTGGCCCACTCTCTTCAAGGATGCCCATAAGTATGTCTCATCTTGTGATGAATGTCAAAGAATAGGTAATATTGGTAAGCGTCGGGAAATGCCTATGAATTATTCACTTGATGTTGAACCATTTGATGTTTGGGGATTTGATTACATGGGACCTTTTCCTTCCTCTAATGGGTATACACATATTTTGGTTGTTGTTGATTATGTTACTAAATGGGTAGAAGCTATTCCAACCAGTAATGCTGATCACAACACCTCTATTAAAATGTTTAAGGAAGTTATTTTCCCAAAGTTTGGAGTCCCTAGATATTTGATGATTGATGGTGGTTCACACTTTCTTCATGGTTCTTTTAAGTAAAATGCTTGCCAAGTATGATGTTAACCATAGAATTGCATCACCCTATCATCCTCAGTCTAGTGGTGAAGTTGAACGTAGAAATAGAGAAATAAAATTAATTTTGCAAAAGACTGTCAATAGGTCCAGGAAGAATTGGTCTAAGAAATTAGATGATGCACTTTGGGCTTATAGAACAGCATATAAAAATCCTATGGGTATGTCTCCTTATAAAACGGTTTATGCAAAAGCTTGTCATTTGCCTCTTGAGTTAGAACATAAAGCTTATTGGGAAGTCAAAGGACTCAATTATGATTTCAAACTTCCTGGGGAAAAGAGGTTATTTGATATAAGCTCATTAGATGAATGGAGAACCCAAGCTTATGAAAATGCAAAATTATTCAAAAAAAAGTTAAAAGATGGCATGACAAAAGAATTCAAAAGCATGAGTCTAAAGTTGGAGAATATGTTCTTTTGTACAACTCTCATTTCAGATTCTTTACAGGAAAGCTCCTCTCAAAATGGGAAGGCCCATATGTCATCGAGGAGGTTTACTAGTCTGGAGCCATAAAAATAAATAATTCCGAAGGTACTAACCCGAGGGTTGTCAATGAGCAACGAATAAAGCATTATATCTCAGGTACGCCCATTAATGTTGAAAGTAATATTATCCAAACTTTGACACTGGAAGAACACATAAAAGAGTCCTGCCGGAACACTCCAGAATCGTGGAAATAAGGAGGTACGTGATACGGTAAGTAAACGGACTCCGAAAAATCCGCAAAAATATATTTTGTCAGTTTTGGAATATTTTAAAATTTTGGAAATAAAGAAACTACCAGGAAGCATCCCCTGGTGGGCACAAGACACCAGGGCCCCCCGCACTCCGTTTTTCTTCCGTATACTTGTCCTCCAAGATAAAAAATCTATATATACTTCTCGAACCTGTTAATCACCGTATCGCGGAGAAATCCTCTGTTCTCTTTTCTTGCTGTTTTTTGTCAGATCCCATCTACCATGGCTGCTTCAAGCTCCTCCAAGGACAAGTTCTTCAAGAACGTCATCAACCCATATCTGTGGGAGGTGGTGCGGCACCCTCAGGTCATTGAGATGCATGAGGGGGTTCTTCACCTTTGCGATGTGCTCTGTCCCAAGGGGACGGGAACCGTGGAGGCTAGGCTCGAAGCTATGGAGCAAGACGTCTTCCGGTGCAAGGGGATGGTGGAACATGGACTCCATGTCAATCACCTCATGATCACGGACCTCTCCCGTGATCTCATGGTGGATGGCAAGCCCATGAAGTACATCATCTTCACCCTTAACGAGCAAATCAACTTCCTCCAAAGGCAGATCTACGACCTCCAGAACCAAGTCTTTGAATATGAGTTGAGGTTTAAAGGTATGAGTTTGGCTGCTAGTTGCAGGACCCGTGAGACTCACTCCTCCTCTTACGATGGTGGACCTCTGCCATGGAAATCCGAGGACAAGACCTCTTCTACATCACCACCAAAGGAGAATTGAGTATCGGGTATGGGCACTCCCCTTGGCTTTCGCCAAGCTTGGGGGAGGTGCCCCGGTATCGTATCATCCCACTATCATTTTGCATTTACTTATCTTAGTTTGATCTTTTTTATTTAGATGAAATAAAGTATAGTTCGATCCATTCTTTTGGAGAGTTTGCTTAGTGAACTATCACTGTAATTGTGTGCAAGTTATATAATAAAGGTTAGTTTGAGTTTTTGCTTTCTTTACCTTCTGGTTGCAAATAAAGAAAAGAAATAAGAAAGAAGAAGTGAATGAATAGAAGAAAGGAAACAAATCAATAGATCATATACTAATCCTATGATAGGTGATGGCACCACATAAGGAGAAGTATAAGTAGAAAATTTTATTAGAGATTGATAAACATAACATTAGTCAATGATGAACCTCTGATACGTCTCCAACGTATCTATAATTTTTTTATTGTTCCATGCTATTATATTATCATTCTTGGATGTTTTACAAGCATTTTATAGTCATTTTATATCATTTTTTGGTACTAACCTATTGACATAGTGCCAAGTGCTAGTTGCTGTTTTCTGCATGTTTTTTAGATCGCAGGAAATCAATATCAAACAGAGTCCAAACACTGTGAAACTTTTTGAGGATTTTTTATGGACCAGAACACTTCCAATGGGCCAGAGCTGCACCTGGGGGCGTGCCCCGAGGGGGCACCCACCAGGGCGCACCTGGGCCCCCAGGCGCACCCAGGTGGGTTGTGACCACTTCGGTGGCCTCCCGCACCCCCTCTTTGCCCTATAAATTCACAAATATTCCAAAACCCTTCGGGGCAGCCCTAGATCAGAAGTTCCGCCGCCGCAAGGCCTCTGTATCCACGAGATCCAATCTAGACCCTGTTCAAGCACTGTCGAGGGGGAGATCATCACCGGTGGCCATCTTCAGCATCCCGGCCACCACGATGAGGAGGGAGTAGTCCACCCTTCTGGATGAGGGTTTGTACCAGTAGCTATGTGTTTAATCTCTCTCTCTCTCTCTCTCTCTCTCTCTCTCTCTCTCTCTCTCTCTCTCTCTCTCGTGTTTTTGAGATGTCACGATCTTGATGTATTGCGGGCTTTGTTAATATATTTGGATCATATGGTGTTTTCCCCTCTCTATCTTGTTGTGATGGATTGAGTATTTCCCTTTGAGATTTCATTGTTATCAGATTGAATACTTTTATGGATTTGAGAACACTTGATATATATCTTGCAATTGAATACTCGTGGTGACAATGGGGTATCGTATTGATTCACTTGATATATGTTTTGGCACTCAACTCATGGATTCTGAGGTGACATTGGGGTAATCTATGCATAGGGGTTGATGCACGTTCTTGTCTTTGTTTCTCCTGTAGAAATCTTGGGGCACTCTTTGAAGTTCTTTGTGTTGGATTGAGTATTATGAATATGAATTTGCTTTGGTGTTATTTTAGTACTAACTCTACGATAGATCGAACGGAAAGAATAGCTTTGTGTTATTTTAGTACTAACTCTTGAATAGATCGAACGGAAAGAATAGCTTTGAGGTGGTTTCGTACCCTACAAACAATTTACTCTTATGTTCTCTGCTAGATAGGAACTTTGGAGTGATTCTTCATCGCACTTTGAGGGATGGTTATATGATCCAATCATATTAGCACTGTTGAGATATTGCACTAGCGAAAGTACGGACCCTAGGCCTCCTTTTTAAGAATTGAAATACCTTTTTTGTGCCCATTTACTATTTACTACCTTGTTGTTTTTATTTATTAAATTATAAAAATATATTTCTACCATCAATATTACACTTTTATCAGCATCTCTTCGCCAAACTAGTGCATCTATACAATTTTCCATTGTATTGGGTGTGTTGAGGACACAAGAGATTTCTTGTATTTGGTTGCAGGGTTGTTCGAGAGAGACCATCTTCATCCTGCACCTCCCACGGATTGATAAACCTTAGGTCATCTACTTGAGGGAAAATTGCTACTGTCCTACAAAACTCTGCGCTTGGAGGCCCAACACGAGTCTACAAGAATAAAGTTGCGTAGTAGACATCAAACTCTTTTCTGGCACTGTTGCCGGGGAGGTTAGGAAAGCGGCACTCACATCCCGTCAATGAAGCTCTTTTCTGGCGCCGTTGCCGAGGAGGTGAGTGCATGAAGGTATATCTTTAGATCTTGCAATTGAATCTTTTGGTTTCTTGTTTTATCACTAGTTTGGTTTATAAAAGAAAACTACAAAAAAATGGAATTGAGGTTGCATCATATTGTTTATCTTTATAATGTCTTTCGTGAAAATGATGGAAAGGAAAATTGTGCTCAATTGATAGAAGAAGAATTCAATAGAATGTTTGGTATAAATTATGAGCATGATTGCAATGTTGTTAGTATGAATTCTTTGAATATCCATGATGCCACTGATATGAAAAGCCATAAGCTTGGGGATTCTATGTTTGATGAAGATGATATTTTTAGTCCCCGAGATTTGATGTGCAAATTTTTATACTGATTGCATGCCTCCTATTTATGATGATTATAATGATGATAGTGGATTCGGAGAGGTCATGACTTTATTTAATGATGAATCCACATTTTTGGATGAGTCTTCAATTGACTATGATAACAAAGTTGCTATCTATGATGATTATGGTGATGACATGTATGCTATAAAGAATAATGATAACCATGAAACTTGTCATCATGATTTTAATTTGCACTCTCATGATAGTTATTTTGTTGAGTTTGCTCCCACTATTATTGATGAGAAGAAATTTGCTTATGTGGAGAGTAATAAGTTTTCTATGCTTTTGTGTCATGAAAGGAATGCTTTATGTGATGCTTATATTGTTGAATTTCTTCATGATGCTACTGAAAATTATTATGAGAGAGGAACATATGCTTTTACATATTGCAAAAATATCAAGTTTCCCCTCTATGTGTTGAAAATCTTGAAGTTATGCTTGTTTTGCCTTCCTATGCTAGTTGATTATTGTTCCCATAAATTGTTTGCTCATAAAATCCCTATGCATAGGAATTATTTTAGGCTTAAATATGCTAGTCATATGCTTCATGATGCTCTCTTTGTGTTTCAATTCTTATCTTTTATGCGAGCATCAGTGAAATCATCATGCCTCGCTTAAAAGGCATTAAAGAAAAGCGCTTTTTGGGAGACAGCGCAATATTTTTACCTACTGTTTGTGTGTGTTCATATGATTAAGCTACTGTAGTAATCATGTTTTATTGCTTTTGTTTCAATAAAGTGCCAAGGAAAGCCTTTGGGATAGTGTGGATGATAGTTGACTTGAATCTGTGCAAAAACAGAAACTTTTGCGCTATTCCAGGAATTTTAAAATTCACTAGAACATGATTTTGATCTGAATTTTTTGCAGGTTATAGATACACAAATTCTCTATGTTTTCCTAATTTTTCAGAATTTTTGGAGTAACAGAAGTATGGTTCGAGTATAGATTACTATAGACTGTTCTGTTTTTGACAGATTCTGTTTTCAATGCATAGTTTGCTTGTTTCCTAGTTTCTATAGCTTATATTGCTCAATATAGATTGTGGAAATGATATGCTACAGTAGTCATTGTGTGGAAACAATTATGAATCTTGTCTTTGACAATACCAAAGTGAAATGGTTTACTCTTTATCATACTAACCTATCTCACGAAGTTCCGTTATGTTTTGTGTGATTGAAGTTTTCAAGTTTTGGGTGAGATGCTGATATGATGAGAATAAGGAGTGACAAGACCCTAAGCTTGGGGATGACGAAGACACCCCAAGGTAATATTCAAGGAAGATCCAAGCAACTAAGCTTGGGGATGTCCCGGAAGGCATCCCCTCTTTCGTCTCCAACATGCTCAAGCTTGGGATGCCCAAGGCATCCCAAGTTAATATTCCAAGAAGTCTCAAGCATCTAAGCTTGGGGATGCCCCGGTAGGCATCCCACCTTTCTTCACCAACAATTATCTGTTAGTATCGGTTGATCCTAAGTTTTTGCTTCTTCACATGAGGTGTGCTATCCTAGGAATGTCATTTTATTTTGTTTTGCTTGTTGTTTTAATAAAATATTTAGATCTGAAAATTTTAAATAATAGAGAGTCCTCACATAGCTACCCATTTACATAACTACTCGCTTGATCTTCACTTATATCTTTTTTGGAGTAGTTTTTCATTTGCTCTAGTGCTTCACTTATATCTTTTTGAGCACGGCGTGCTTTAGTATTTTTGAAGAAATTCTCTCTTGCTTCACTTAAATTAATTTGAGAGAAAGAAATATTATGCTCATGATCTTCACTTATATTTGTTTGAGCTTATCAAAAGCAACACATGAAAATTAGTTCCAAAGTGATAAATATCCAAGAAGGATATGATAAAAACTTTCATGAAGATCATTGGACAAAATAAACTTGATTCAGCACGGAAGTCAATAGTCATGCAATGAAATTACATCCTACTTGTGGTGCATTATTCGGTGTTAATTATGCTTAATGATCGCTTATGAGATTATTTGTTTCTTGGTTGGTCGCTTCTCAATCTTTTGCTAGCCTTCATTTTGCAATAAGTATGATCACTACTTGTGCATCCAAAATCCTCTAAACCAGTTTTGCCACATGAGTCCACTATACCTACCTATATGCGGTATTCTTTTGCCGTTATAAGCAAATTTTTATGTGCCATCTCTAATTTTCAAAATAAATTTCTCTTTTAGGTGCTCGCATCACCGCTGTGAGGCGGTGAGGGTGGCCAATATTTTCCATGGTAGATGTGTTATTCTCACGATGAGTGTTTATTCACTTGTCATTGCACAAGAGTAAGGCAAAGGTATTAGGGTGTAACATCCCAAATTTTCAATTTGGAATGTTATACATTAGGTCATCATGCATATCATATTTTCTTGCATTTTTCCGATCCTAGAAAATTTCACACAACTCAAGGACCCTCGAGAGAGTTGAGATTTCATTATTTTCATATTTGGGATTTCTCAAATTATGAAAAATAGGATCATTTGATTTTATTTATTTATCTTCAAAAGTTTTTCGAAAAAAAATAAGAGAGAGAATAATATGACTTTCCCAACATTTAGGAAAAATGAAGATTTACTAAATAAATCAAATTTTGGTTTTGAAAGTTTATTTGCTTTAGGGAAAAAAATGAGTATTTTAAAAATATGCATTTTGCCCCGTTTTAAAGTTCATTTTGTTTGACTCATTTTTACGAGTCCGGGAAAATTAATTTTATTTAATTTGGAGTTTGTTTGGTTTTATTTTAATCCGTTTCATTTTGTTTAAAAAAAACCGCGCCGCCCCGCCTGGGCCAAGGGCCCAGCCCACCGCCATGCCCAACTCCCCCCTCCTCAAGGCCTCCCTGGAGGAGTCCCTTCGCCGCCGCCGCTGGCCGAGACTGCCCGCCACGCCGCCGCCCGCCGTGCCCCCTCCCCAAGGCACTAGCCCCCCCTCCTTTATAAGCCGCCGACCCCCCTCTCTCCTCATCCAGCGCCGCGCCCCTAACCCGAGCCGCCCGCCCAAGGCCGCCGCCGCCGCCGCCGTCGCCTGTCGCCGCCCGTCGCCGACCCCGCCGACCCGCCGCCACCCGCGGAGCCGGAGCCCGCCGGCGACTCACGGAGGTAGCCACCCCGCCGCGCCACCCCGGTCCGGTTTTATTCCAAAAACCAATCCGTTTTTTCTCGCGTTGTTCGGTTTTTTTTTAAACCTAGATTGGTTTATTTTTTTTGGTTTTATTAATTAGAGAACGTTCACCGACCCGTTCGTTTTAATGAACGTGTTCGTCGGTTAGTTTCTGTTAACGAACGTCCGTCGTTTTAACTGTTCGTCGTTTTTCTTTTAATCGGATTTAATCCGTTATTTTCCGAATTCGATTTCCGATCCAATTTTCAAACCAGTTTATTTTCTCGCTCGTTTATCGGAATCAGGTGATTCAAGCGCCTGGAGTTTCGTTTCGAAACTGCTGTTCCGACTAACCTACTTAAACAAACTTTTGCTACTGTAGAATTTTGACCTAGTTTCAAATTTCTAAAACCGAGTCGTTCCCTCTCGACTTTCGACTTTCGATGCTTTGTTTGAATCGATTCTTTTTGCAACCAGGGTTCTTAAGTTTAACTCTCTGGTTAGATCTTTTATTCAAGATTTCCCTGTGCATTAGGTGAGTACTTATTGCATGCTTGTTGTTTGTCTGCGTTAGATCACCCGGAGTGCGCCGCTTGTTACTTCGAATCTCTAGGTCTCGCGGATCATCAGCAAGGCAAGTAACACTTGATCATACCTTTTCTACTACCCAGTTTTATGCATTAGCCTTATTCCTCAAACACTTGCATGTTTAGGATCAACTTAAATTGTGGGATGGGAAGTAGATTGAGGTAGTACCCATTACCTGTTTTACTTATGAAACCTTGGGAGTTACTTCTACGTTTGCTTATTATGCCATGCTATGCTAGTAGACGTGGATTGGGTGAGTGAATATCCATGACAGATGTGAGATTGTTAATTAATGGTTTATCTAAGGTGGCAACCTAAACACACATCTGGGTGGATTGAGGCACCTGGTTTCTATCAGGACTTGCCTGTATTTCTTCGGACCGCCACCCAGGCTCTAAGGGATCATGAGATTATTCAAACTGGAAACTTCCGTGTGCAGCCACAAGCCAATATGGGCTCTGGCATAGTTGAGTAAGTTGTGCGAACTCTTACGGGTAGGCTAGCTGATGTAGGGGATGTAGGTTGGTACGGTCTACCCACATGTAAGGTGCTAGTACTTCTGAAAGATTGTGTCTCGGTCATCCATTTCTCAAACACCATGTAGTGCGAGAATCAAGCGGAGGCGATCGAGTCTTGTGGGTAAAAGTGCGCAAACCTCTGCAGAGTGTATAAACTAATCATGATTAGCCGTGTCCCCGGTTATGGACGTTTTGAGTATCTAGTACTTGAATATCATGTGAATCTCAACATGTTACTTCTAATAAATGTTATTAGGTTTTTGATGAGTACTTTTAATTGGGATTGAGGATGCTGTCAACCATTCTCAATGTTTAACAACCACCATGATAGTTAAATAAAATTATTCCTTTGTTCTAGGGAAAAACTAGCTTTATGCAAAAATGTAACTATAGAGCTTTACCACCAGCCATATATGCATGTAGTATAGGCTTATTCCTTCATTACTCTCTATGTGTTACATTGCGGCATATTCCATGTGCTGACCGTTTTGGCTGCAACTTTCACGTTGCATTTTTTTCGGACGACAGTAAGGTGTTAGGTCGTGGTTCTATACTCAGTGATGCCGATGGAGTTGATGGACTCACTTATCTTCCAAGCCTTCCGCTGTTATTATTAGATGGCCTTAAGCCATATTATTGTAATAAGTTCCCTTGTGGACAACGTTGTAATAAGTGTGTGATTGCTACTCTGCTATAAATCCTTCAATCTTGTGTGGTGTCAGATTCTTCGATCCAGGATGACATCGAGCACGAGACTTGATCCATTTGGGTCCGGTCGCACAGAGATGGTATCGAGCACACACCGATCGTGAGGACACGACCACTAAGTTAAAGCCATAGATCACTACTCTCTTCCCATTTTCTAACTCCTCATCTTTTCTACTCTTTAGGATGACGGACGCCAAGATCAAGTACACCCAACCAGATGAAGGCACACCTTCGGATTTCACGAAGGAAGTCACCAAGTACTGAACATTGGATTACCAAGCTTCACCGAACTTTCAACGCCACTCTGCCTGAAGAGGAGCGCTGGAAGATTCAAGCTCACGTTCCAGGAAGGACATTCGCCTATGATTTATCTAGCATGGAAAGTGTTGGGAGCTCTAAGTCATTTTCATTGGTGGGAAAAGTATGCCTCCCAAAATGTTTTTATCTCTAATTTTTTTGCTTTGAGCTCTGGCACCTCTACAAATCCCTACTTCCCTCTGCGAAGGGCCTTTCTTTTACTTTATGCAATTTTTATTTTTAATATGAGTCTCCATCTTCTCTTATAAAGCACCAACTAGGGGGCACTATGATCGTATTTGAGCATTGGTTATAGCTAATATGCGAGTGAGTTTCATGAATGGATCAATGATTGAGCATGATGGGCTAGGGATAACTTATTTTAGCGTTGATATTTTGAAAGACATGGTTGCTTGTTGGTATGCTTGAGTATCTAAATTATCATGTCAAAACTAGACTATTGCTTTGAACCATATAAAGTCCAAATTTCCATGCTATAAATAAAAGAATATGAGATGACATGATAGGCAGCATTCCACATCAAAATTCTGTTCTTATCATTTACCTACTTGAGGACGAGCAGGAATTAAGCTTGGGAATGCTGATACATCTCCAACGTATCTATAATTATTGATTGTTCCATGTTGTTATATTATCATTATTGGATGTTTTACAAGCATTTTATAGTCATTTATATCATTTTTTGGTACTAACCTATTGACATAGTGCCAAGTGCCAGTTGTTGTTTTCTCCATGTTTTTTACATCGCAGGAAATCAATATCAAACAGAGTCCGAACACCTCGAAACTTTTTGAGGATTTTTTATGGACCAGAACACTTCCAATGGGCCAGAGCTACACCTGGGGGTGCCCCGAGGGGGCACAACCCACCAGGGCGCACCTGGGCCCCCAGATGCGCCCAGGTGGGTTGTGACCACTTTGGTGGCCTCCCGCACCCCCTCTTCGCCCTACAAATTCACAAATATTCCAAAACCCTTCGGGGCAGCCCTAGATCAGATGTTCCGCCGTCGTAAGGCATCTGTATCCATGAGATCCAATCTAGACCCCGTTTCGGCACCCTGCCGGAGGGGGAGATCTTCACCGGTGGCCATCATCATCATCCCGGCGGCCACCACGATGAGGAGGGAGTAGTTCACCCTCGGGGCTGAGGGTTTTACCAGTAGCTATGTGTTTAATCTCTCTCTCTCTCTCTCTCTCTCTCTCTCTCTCTCTCTCTCTCTCTCTCTCTCTCTCTCTCTCTCTCTCTCTCTCTCTCTCTCTCTCTCTCGTGTTCTTGAGATGTCACGATCTTGATGTATCGCGGGCTTTGTTAATATGGTCGGATCATATGGTGTTTTCCCCTCTCTATCTTGTTGTGATAAATTGAGTATTTCCCTTTGAGATTTCGTTGTTATCGGATTGAATAATTTTATTGATTTGAGAACACTTGATATATATCTTACAACTGAATACTCGTGGTGACAATGGGGTATCTTATTGATTCACTTGATATATGTTTTGGCACTCAACTCGCGGATTCTCGAGGTGACATTGGGGTAATCTATGCATAGGGGTTGATGCACTTTCTTGTCTTTGTTTCTCCGGTAGAAATCTTGGGGCACTCTTTGAAGTTATTTGTGTTGGATTGAGTATTATGAATATGAATTTTCTTTGGTGTTATTTTAGTACGAACTCTAGGATAGATCGAACAGAAAGAATAGCTTTGTGTTATTTTAGTACGAACTCTTGAATAGATCGAACAGAAAGAATAGCTTTGAGGTGGTTTCGTACCCTACAAACAATTTATTCTTATGTTCTCCGCTAGATAGGAACTTTGGAGTGATTCTTCATCGCACTTTGAGGGATGGTTATATGAGCCAATTATATTAGCACTGTTGAGAGATTGCACTAGTGAAAGTACGGACCCTAGGCCTCCTTTTTAAGCATAGAAATAACGTTTTTGTGCCTGTTTACTATTTGCTACATTGCTGTTTTTATTTATTCAGATTATAAAAATATGTTTCTACCATCAATATTACACTTTTATCACCATCTCTTCGCCGAACTAGTTCATCTATACAATTTGCCATTGTATTGGGTGTGTTGGGGACACAAGAGACTTCTTGTATTTGGTTGCAGGGTTGTTCGAGAGAGACCATTTTTATCCTACACCTCCCACGGATTGATAAATCTTAGGTAATCCACTTGAGAGAAAATTGCTACTGTCCTACAAAACTCTGCGCTTGGAGGCCCAACACAAGTCTACAAGAATAAAGTTGCATAGTAGACATCAAACTCATGAAAGAATTAACAAGGTAAGAGAAGATTCACATATAAATATACTATCCTAGAAATCTTTTGTGATTGTGAGCCCTCATCAAAATATTATATGCCAAAATTGTTGACGTTGGACAAGGAAGACAACTTAATGATTTATGTTTCTTTATATTCACATAGAAGTCATATTGTCATAGATCCTTCAACATGTGGTGCTTGGCCCTATATTTGCTAGCCAAAAATTCCGCACTAAGTAGAGATACTACTTGTGGATCCAAAAACCCTTAAACCCAAATATTTTTCAAAGTGTCGGGGCCTTTAGCAAGATCCCTCAAGTAAGTTGTCATCGGTGCAAAAAGGCAATAAAAATTGCTTCTAAATATGTGAGATCATTTAGTGTAAGAGAAAATTGAGTGTTGTACGAACTTGGATGAGAAAGAATAAAAGTGACAGACTGCATAATAAAGGTTGTCATCTTAAGGGCCAATACAACGTGATGTTCTCTTGCACTAAGGGATTGAGCATGCAAACAAATAAGCGCATGGCAGCCTCTGCTTCCTCTACGAAGGGCCTATCTTTTACTTTCATGTATTTACTTTTATGCAAAGAGTCAAAGTTTATCCTTTTATTTTTCTCTTTTGGCAAGCATCATGTGGTGAGGAAAGATCTAGGCACATATGTCTAGTTGAATATAGATAGCATGAGTTATTATTGTTGACATCACCCTTGAGGTGAGTATGTTAGGAGGTGAAACTATAAGCCCCTATCTTTCTATGTGTCCGGTTGAAACGTTTTGATCATGAGTACAAGGTGAGTGTTAGCAATCATAGAAGACTATATGGTGGTTGAGTATGTGGACTTGCCTAAAGGTTCCGACACGCGACTCTTCCTAAAAGATGATGAATTGTAGTTGCAAAGTTGATGAGAGCATAGTTTGTTGGTTTCAAATAGAGTTTTGCTTTATACTTTGATTATGTGATGAACTGTTAATTATTCATGAGAAGTATATGATAAAAGTTCTATTATAAAAGTCCTATGTTTAATTTTGTTGTTGTTATAATAATCAACATGATGCTTCTATTTTCAGTATTTTGTTTTTATCGACACCTCTCTCTCAAAGTATGTGGACATGTTTTTCGATTTGGTTTTTGCTTGAGGACAAGCAAGGTCTAAGCTTGGGGAGTTGATCGTCCATTTTGCATCATTTTTCTTGCTGTTATTTATGATGTTTTTATCCATAATAATGCTTTTGAGTCATTCTAATGCCTTTTCTCTCATAATTTGCAAGGTACACACCAAGAGGGAGAATTCTGGCAGTTGGAAATCTGGACATGAAAAAGCTACGTCAGGCTACCTATTCTGCACAACTCCAAACAAGCTGAAACTTCATGGAGAATTTTTATGGAATATTTCAGAAATATTGGAGAAAATAACTACCAGAGGGGTAGCGATGTAAACGGATCGGATCGGATCGGATAATGCTTGTACCATATCCTTTACCATATTTTTTGGCCGGATTCGGAGCGGAGCGGATAATGACCGGATGCGGATTCGAATGCGGATTATGTCGGACTACGGATTCGGAGCGGAGGCGGAGCAAATTCGGACCGGAAACGGACAAAAATTATCGGATGATACGTGCAAAGACATGGTTTATTTCTACTAAGCAAACTATATGAAAACATGTTTTCATCCAAGCGCATAACACTAGAGAGTGGCGTTTTAAAGTTATAAATCACCAGTATAGCAACAATATGCAGTACCGATAATATGCTGATAGCATTACACATAGTGTCCAAGACGAAGGTCGTACTTAAGAAATATTTAACTCAATCGAAGTTTTTATTTATTATGAAAGGCAAGTATCCGATCAAGTACGTAGAAGCCGGTAATCATCCTTGATTTCTCTTCAACATGGTGTTCTTCCAATCCACTGGCATCACCCTGTGAGAATGATAAGAGATATCAGATCATTAGATGCTACACTTGACAGTAAGAGAAATTAGTGATACTTGGCTGTGGACAATTAAGGTCTTGTATAAATGTTCAGGACTTTTTTGTACAGAAAAGGCTTACTCAAAATTAAAGAAGAAAAGGGCATGTGTTGTAGCGACCTGACCCAAAATCGGTCAAATCTACGTATGCATACCATCCCAAGATCATCTTTGGTACTCACAAGACATCGATAAAGTAATCAAAGTTCAATCACACCTGAATATTATTAATCGATTCTCATATAGAGTCTTTATTACAAGGGAATAAATTCGCTCAAGGCCAACTCATGAGAAATAAACTAAAATGCTGCGGAGCGTCGAAGGTAAGCGAGTCCATCCGACTCAAAGGAAATGCCAAGCGCGAGCGTAGCCTCACTCTGATCGAATATATCTCTGCAACATAATACGTTGCAGCCATGTAGGTCAGCTTTTGGAATAAGCTGGCAAGTCAAGAAGAATAACAATAATAAAGTTACTAACACTATATGCATTTTGGCTGTGGAGCTCTAAGTTTCATCATTTTGCGAAAAGCCAATTTTATCCTACTACAGTGGACTTATTTGCAAATTACTACAAATTGTTGGTAGTTATTGAGATGGTTCCGCCAACCAATATCTCGTTCCCAGATTATTATTAAGTCATAAACCCATCAGATTAATCCATTAGTTTTAAGTGTTGAGATATCCGAATACTTCCAAGGTCCAGATGCTCAAATGTCCGTAACCGGGGACACGGCTAATCGATTAGGTTATAACACTCTGCAGAGGTTTGCGCACTTTCCCGCAAGAATCATTCCTCCTTTAAAGTCTTCGCACTTCATGGTGTTTGAAGACGGACGAATGAAACAGGGTCTTCCAAAGAGTTCTTCCGCCACCGCCGTACCCATCCAATCCTACCGTTCGTCTACTTCTCGTAGTACCGCCCAGCCAGCTTCACTACAAGGGTCAACCCAGCCAGAGCCCATAATGGCTTGCGGCTGCAGGTAAGCTTCGGTCATGGGGCATCCATCCTTCTCTTCGTGGCTGGGTGAAGCTTTCCGCAGGATGTCATGGCGCTTCTCCATGCATCCCGCCACCACTGGTGCTCCAGGTGCCCGTCAACCAATCCTCCACCCAGAGTGATTTTCCAAGTCCATCTTGATCATTGTAGTCCATGGGTTGTCATCATCATTGACTCTCACATCTTGCTTATGAATTTCACTCATCCCAAATCCCGTCTACAAGCATAGCAAAATAACTACTACGTCCGGGGTCATGGTAACAAGGGACTGGTTCATCCTACCACATGATACTACTCAAGTTTAATGACTTCAAGATTTCACTACTGCATGCAATGGTGGGGTGGTGACAACTACTAATGCACAAAACATAGGTATAGAAATAACATGATCAAAACTTGCCTTTCTTGATGATCCTCGTAAGCTAAAGAGTCGTAGTAGCAAGCACTCAGACCGAACTCTACCGAGACAAACAATAACATAATAAGCACAAAGCAAGAGGATCACACAAGATAACAAAAGTAACATAGCACAACAAAACAATCAAAACCAAATCAAAAGGAAAACTCAAAGAAATCAAATTCAAAGTTTTCCCTACTCCAAGCAATAACAAAAATAGTTTTTTTATATAACAAAATTCCTAATACAACCTAATCATGGTTTTAGGTTAACTTAACAGAAAAGGATTAACTAAACAACTAGGAGCAAAAAGAATTAATTAAAAAGCTATTATAAAACTCATTTTAGGCCTAATCCAATTTCTATTAAGAAAATTAATTTAAAACTTTTATTAATTATAAATAAAAGTTCATCTAATGGAGTGACAGAAACTAACCTAGAGTAACTAATCACAAGTTAAAAATAAATTAATTTACTAATTAATTAATTAGGAAAACAGAACTAATCAATTAATTAGGATTAATAGGGTTCTGCCTAGAATTAATTATTTATTAATCCTAAAATACCAAAGTTAATTTCTAGGGTTTGGCAATATCAAAATAAAATGATGGCAAAAGAATCATGCAAAATAATTTTTCTAACTAAAATTATAGCAGATTTGCTATTCTGACTAAAACAATATTAAAGCATTTTTAATTATTTTTAACATAGCTAAATATATGTTTTCAGAAACTACATAAAATTTGCATCCAACAAAAAAGAATCACTCAAAATATTAAACAGAATAAAAGATATACATTTTGAAATTTGAAACAAATCGGCTAAAACAGAAAATCAAAATAAAAGAAAAAGCCCAATGGGCCTATATCATGCACCAGCGTAGTTTAGTCTAAACGGGCCTAGGGTTTAACTAATGAACCGCCTAATAAATAAAACCTAAACTAAAATAAAAACCGTTCGGGCGGCCGGTTTTCTAATAAAACATACCCCTTGGGGCTTCTAATCCTAACCCTAGGTTCAGGATCGAGCGGTGGAGGTGTTTTAGGGACTCACGGACTCGGGACGGCGGCGGCGGCGGCGAGAGTGCTCGAGGGCTTGGAAGGCCGGCGAGCTTGGCGAGACGTCGGGAGATCGGGGAGCACGGGAGTGGTTCGTGGGGTCGGGAGGTCGGGTGGACTAGGGGCGTCGGCGGTGGTTTTGGCGGTGGCGGCGAGCTCGGTGCTCAGTGAGCTCGGGAGGAGAAGGAGAGGGTTCCGCGAGGCTAGGGGGAATGGGGTGCGGAGCCTCGGGCTTATATAGCCAGGGGTCGGGCGAGGGGCGGAAGGGCATCAGGCGATCGGGATCTCCGGATTCTTGGGATCCGTGGATCTCCATGAGCCGTTGCTTAGGCGAGGGGAAGACGACGGGTGGGGCCAGCGGGTCGATGAGAGGAGAGAGGGAGGTTCGGTCGGGTGGCCGAATCCTGGGGTTTCAGGCGAGGGCGAGGGTGCTGGGCTGGCTCGCTGGCTGGCTGGCACAGTGGGCCGGCGGGCTGGGCAGTCTTGGAGTGCGGAGGGTGAGGTGGCGCTGGCTGGGCTGGGTGCTTCTGGTTTGGCGCTAGAAGGGTTTTTCCTTTATTTTTTTTAATTAAAACAAAAACAAAAATAAAACCTAAACTATAAATATTTTATATAGTGTATATATATACCAAAATGATCAGGGGAATATTCCCTTTCATTTGAACATTTTTCCAAAGGCAAAATCCAAACTTTATGAAAATCCATTTTCTCAAATTCAAATAAAATTTCAGATTTGAATCCAATTCTTTTGGCATTGTTTCCTCTGATATTTTTGGAGTGTCATGTTTGCTCCTCTCATACTTTTGATCAAGTATTTATCGGGCTTAGTTTTTGAATTGTTTCCCACATGCCAAAGTTTGGAATTCAAATTCAAATAACTCAAACTTCAAATGGCATTCAAATTCAAACAGGATGCATAGGATGCTTATCTATAATTGTAAAACATTCCAAATAGGAAAATTTGGGATGTTACAAACCTACCACCTTAAGATGAATCTAGCCCTCGAGATTCGGGTTGGCTAGCAAATAGGTGCGGATGGTCTCGACGAAGATCTTCTTCGCGTTCCCGTGTGGCTTCTTCCTCGGTGTGGTGACTCCACAAGACCTTGCAAAACTTGATGACTTTGCTGCGGGTGACTCGCTTGCAGTCTCGAGAATTTTGACGGGTTTCTCCTTGTAAGTCAAATCACTGTCAAGCTGTATGGCCTCTAGGGGCACTGTGTCTCTCAATGGAACATCGGCCATATCGGCATGGCACTTCTTCAACTGAGAAACGTGAAAGACATCATGAACTCTGGACAATCCTTCCGGCAATTCCAACTTGTATGCAACTTCTCCACGACGTTCGAGGATTTTGTAGGGGCCAATGAATCGGGGTGCTAACTTTCCCTTGACCCCAAACCTCTTGATTCCACGAAGTGGAGACACACGAAGATAGGCTCGGTCTCCCACTTCGTAAGTCACCTCCTTGCGCTTATTGTCGGCATAACTCTTACATCGTGATCTGTGCTATCTTGAGCCGGTCTCGAATCAGCTTGACTTTCTCTTGAATCCTTGATAAGGTCGGAACCGAAAAGTGATCGATCTCCAACACTATCCCACAAGAATGGTGTTCGCACCTCCTTCCGTATAGAGCTTGAAAGGGCCATCTTTGATGGATTGATAGCTGTTGTTGTATGAGAACTCTGCGACGGCAAATTATCATCCCAGCTAGACCCATAGTCTAGCACACAAGCTCTCAACATGTCCTCCGTAATCTGATTGACTCTCTCGGTGCGTCCATCATCTGCGGATGAAAAGTTGTCTTGAATTCCAGCCTCGTACCCAAAGTTTCATGCAATTGCTTCCAAAACTTTGAGGTAAACTGCGTTCCTCTATCGACACGATTTTCCTCGGAACTCCATGCAGACATACGATCCTGGTCATGTATATCTTGGCCAACTTGGCACTGGTATAGGTAGTCTTCACGGAATGAAGTGAGCTACCTTAGTCAAACGATCAACTACTACCCGGATAGAATCATAACCTGAACGGGTCTGGGTAACCCGTGATGAAATCCATACCAAGTTTCTCCCATTTCCAATCGGGAATCGGCAAAGGTTGAAGTAACCTGCTGGCTTCGATGTTCTGCCTTTACGTTGGCAAACATCGCATACTGACCACGTACTCGGCAATGTCCTTCTTCATACCGGTCCACGAAACTTTGCTTCAAATCCAGGTACATCTTGGTGTTGCCGGGTGAATCGATTACGGTGAATCATGAGCCTCTGAAGAATTAGCTTTTCGAGCTCGGGATCATTGGGCACATAAATCGATCCTCAAACCATATAGTTCCATGTTCATCCTTTGAAATCCTTTAGCTTTTCCATCCTCCATCTTTTGCTTAATCTCATCGATTTCCTTGTCCGACTTCGGGCTTCACGAATCCTTTCGGTCAAGGTGGACTGAACTTCCGAGTTGCGACAAATCCTTTCGAACTATCTCCGATCGGAGATCTCGAGGTCATCGACCAACTCTCGGGTAATCCTCCTGCGGTAAGAGTGTTCACATAACTCTTACGGCTCAAAGCATCTGCTACAACATTGGCTTTACCGGGGTGGTAATGCAATCTCATGTCGTAGTCCTTTATCAACTCTAGCCATCTCCTCTGCCTGAGGTTCAATTCCTTCTGCGTGAAGATATACTTCAGACTCTTGGGATCCGTATAGACATCACAACGATTTCCAATGAGGAAATGTCTCTGTGTCTTGAGTGCATGCACTACATTTGCTAACTCCAAATCATGCGTGGCATAATTCATCTCATGAGGCCGTAGCTGTGCGGAGGCATAAGCTACAACCTTGCCTTCTTGCATCAATACTCCTCCGAGTCCTTGACGAGAAGCGTCACAATAAACCTGGTATTCCTTGTGTATGTCTGGCAATATCAACACTGGAGCTGTGACCAACCGTTTCTTCAACTCCTGAAAACTGGCTTCACATTCCTCGGTCCAAACATACTTGGCTTCCTTCTTCAACAGCTCAGTCATGGGCTTGGCAATCTTCGAGAAGTTCTCAATGAACCTCCGATAATATCCTGCAAGTCCGAGAAAACTGCGGATCTCCTTGGTCGAGGTGGGTGATCGCCAATCGGTGATGATTCCACCTTGGCGGGATCAACGGCTATTCCTTCTCCTGAAATAACATGTCCGAGGAATCCAACTTCCTTCAACCAAAATTCACATTTGCTGAATTTGGCATACAGTTGATGTTCTCGAAGTTTCTCCAGAACTAGACGCAAATGTTCTTTATGCTCTTCCTCGCTCTTGGAGAATATCAATATGTCATCGATGAACACCACGACAAACTTGTCCAAATACTCCATGAACACCTTGTTCATCAAATTCATGAAGTATGCAGGGGCATTAGTCAATCCAAATGACATGACGGTATACTCATATAAACCATACCTGGTGGTGAATGCTGTTTTGGGTATATCCTTTTCACGAATTTTCAACTGATGATACCCTGATCGAAGATCGATCTTAGAGAATACCTTGGCTCCAACAAGCTGATCAAACAAGTCATTGATCATCGGCAGAGGGTACTTGTTCTTGATGGTTACTTCGTTCAATGCACGATAATCCACAACCATCCTCAAGCTTCCATCCTTCTTCTCTACCAAAAGAACTGGGGCTCCCCAAGGTGATGAGCTTGGACGAATATATCCTTTCTCCAATAACTCATTTATTTGCTCCTTGATTTCTTTCAACTCATTCGGTGGCATCCGATAAGGTCTCTTGGATATTGGGGCTGTGCCGGGCAATAACTCAATCAAAAATTCAATGTCCCTGTCCGGTGGCATTCCTGGTAACTCCTCCGGGAACACATCGGGAAATTCTTGCACTACTGGTACTTCCTCCTGAACAACTCCCGTGAGGGAATGCACCTGATTTTTCATCTGGCTGTGCCGGGCTACATACTTGATCCTCTTCTGCTCTGGGGTGGTGAGCAGAATAGACTTGCTGGCACAGTCAATGTTTCCTTCATACTTTGACAACCAATCCATGCCTAGGATTACATCCAAGGTCTGAGTTTCCAACACTATGAGTTCTACGGGAAATTTGTGGTTCCCGATGTTGAGGTTTGCAGGACAGCTTAAACCTGCCATCATTTCTCCTCTGCGGGCCGACGCGGAGGGGCTTCTAAGGGTTCTAGTGCGTAATCCGTACTTATCCACAACTACCCTTGATATGAATGAATCGTTGCACCGAATCAAACAGAACCAAAACTGAACGTGAATTCAATAAAACTTACCAACCACGATTGTCGGCTGATCATAGGCGTTCTCCATGTCGATGTGATTCATTGAGCACGAGGAAGGATTGGGCTTCTTTGCTGAGCCTCCATTGCCATTCCGTTCCTCTGCTTGGCCTCCGGGCAGTCGGTGGCGTAGTGCCCGTCTTCGGCACTTGAAGCGGTGATGTGGCTCAGATCCTTTGAGCCGGGCAGAACGGTGCTGATTGCCATTACCATTGCCATTGCCATTGCCATGGCCTGACTTGTTGTCTGGCTGCGGTTGTTTCCATTTCCACCATGGTTATGACCTCCATGGTTATGATGGGTGTGTCCTCCCGAGTACGGTGCATAGCGGGCTTCTGAGCTCTGAATTGTGCTTCCCTGGCTGTACTTCCGCTTGCTTTCTATCTGCTGCTGCTTGCCTTCCAAGATGGTGGCCTTGTCTACCAGCTCACGGTAGTTGTTGAAAGTGGCCACAATAAGCTGCATGCTCAATTCATCATTGAGTCCCTCAAGGAACTTCTCACCTTGGCGGCATCGGTGGACACATCATCGGGGCATAGCGAGCAAGCTTGCTGAATTCCTCCACGTCTCGTGCCACAAGACGATTTCCTGGCGTAAGTTGCGGAACTCACACTTCTTGAGACTCATGGCTCCAGATGAGACATGAAAGGCGAAGGCCTGCTGGAATTGATCCCAAGTGATGCCACCCAAGGGAAAAGTGGCGGTGTAATTCTCCCACCAAGAAGCTGCAGGTCCATCCAGTTGATGCGCTGCAAAGCGCACCTTCTCAAAGATCGGTGCATCCAACGGTGACTAGCTCTCTTCCAATCTTGGAGCCAGTCGTCACCACAATCGGCTCGGTGCTACTAGAGAACACTGGCGGATTCAACCTCGTAAATCGAGTCAAGTTGTCCACAAGTGGGTGGTGGTGGTGGCGGGGATTGTTGGCGGTGTTGTTCAGTTCGGATCGAAGCTGCATCGGTGCATTCTGCTCTTTGGAGCAGCTGGGTGAGCTCCGCGGAAAACCAAAGGTCACGTCTCGGAGGCATCTGGTGTTTTGGAGTGGGTGAGAAGATTAGAATAGAACAATGGTCTATGAGAATAACACTACCCATATGAATGCACAATCATAACACACCAAACATTTATTCATTCCACTCAAACATGGTTCAAACTCGATTACAAAAGCTCATGACTAATCGAAGGAAAAACATCGCCTAACTGATCGACGAAAAAGTAAAAGATAACATGGTGGTCGACTAAAAGTCTTCATCGATGGCGCCTCCTCTTGGGGTTTCCTTGGTGGTACTCCTTGAAATCCTGATCATTGCTCACGAGGGTGCTTCATCTCCACTCGGGTAAAGGTCCTCTCCCAAGTCCATCTTTTCCTCTATCGCGGCAAGCTTCATCTTGGTCGTCGACTATCTCCATGAAGTCCGTGATTTCTTCCTCATGGCCAAGGAAGTCTCGCGTGCCTTCTCCTCCAGCTCGATTCATGGAACAAAGCTTCCGGTGTGTCTTCGAGTTACGGCGAGCCTGAATCTCCCGCTTCGAGAAGACACTCCAAGTCTGGATGTAGAGAGAGTGGAATCGTCCTCAATGGTACGGATGATATCTCCATTCCTTGCCTGCGAGAAACCATGGCGAGGTCCGAGTGATCGAGCTCGGTCCTGTACTCCTCTCGGAGATGTCCAAGTGCTCGGTAGATCGCCACGTCCCTTCCGATGATCCAGCTTGAACTCGGTGAACTCAAAGTTGATAGGCTCCGTCGTCCTCCAAAGGTTCTCCCAGGATATGCACCTCAATCCTCAGAGGGTGTCCGCGGAAGTGCATTAGTGGGTTTCCAGTGATCGAGGGCGAGCAATCTTTAGCAGCTTCACCATCTGGACCAGCTTCCTTCGAAGGGCATCGCCTCATCGGGTGGCGGAACTCCGTAGCAAAACTGGGGTGAACTCGACGGCCATCTAGAATGTTGCAAAGGAGAGAAGAGTCGAATAGATCGGGGAAGAATTATAGAATGAAAGGAGGTTCAAAGTAAATGGTCTCGCTTATGGCTTTCCGATCCTAGGGGTTACGATCCTCACGGTCAACGTGTGCTCGATACCATCTCTGAGCGACCTGACCCAAAATCGGTCAAATCTACGTATGCATACCATCCCAAGATCATTTGGTACTCACAAGACATCGATAAAGTAATCAAAGTTCAATCACACCTGAATATTATTAATCGATTCTCATATAGAGTCTTTATTACAAGGGAATAAATTCGCTCAAGGCCAACTCATGAGAAATAAACTAAAATGCTGCGGAGCGTCGAAGGTAAGCGAGTCCATCCGACTCCAAAGGGCAATCGCCAAGCGCGAGCGTAGCCTCTCCTCGATCGGAATATATCTACGCAACATAATACGTTGCAGCCATGTAGGTCAGCTTTTGGAATAAGTGGCAAGTCAAGAAGAATAACAATAATAAAGTTACTAACACTATATGCATTTTGGTGTGGAGCTCTAAGTTTCATCATTTTGCGAAAAGCCAATTTTATCCTACTACGGTGGACTTATTTGCAAATTACTACAAATTGTTGGTAGTTATTGAGATGGTTCCGCCAACCAATATCTCGCTCCCAGATTATTATTAAGTCATAAACCCATCAGATTAATCCATTAGTTTTAAGTGTTGAGATATCCGAATACTTCCAAGGTCCAGATGCTCAAATGTCCGTGAATCGGGACACGGCTAATCGATTAGGTTATAGCACTCTGCAGAGGTTTGCGACTTTCCCGCAAGAATCATTCCTCCTTTAAAGTCTTCGCACTTCATGGTGTTTGAAGGCGGACTAATGAAACAGGTCTTCCAAAGAGTTCTTCCGCCACCGCCGGTACCCATCCAATCCTACCGTTCGTCTACTTCTCGTAGTACCGCCCAGCCAGCTTCACTACAAGGGTCAACCCAGCCGAGCCCATAATGGCTTGCGGCTGCAGTAAGCTTCGGTCATGGGGCATCCATCCTTCTCTTCGTGGCTGGGTGAAGCTTTCCGCAGGATGTCATGGCGCTTCTCCATGCATCCCGCCACCACTGGTGCTCAGGTGCCCGTCAACAAATCCTCCACCCAGAGTGATTTTCCGAAGTCCATCTTGATCATTGTAGTCCATGGGTTGTCATCATCATTGACTCTCACATCTTGCTTATGAATTTCACTCATCCCAAATCCCGTCTACAAGCATAGCAAAATAACTACTACGTCCCGGGGTCATGGTAACAAGGGGACTGGTTCATCCTACCACATGATACTACTCAAGTTTAATGACTTCAAGATTTCACTACTGCATGCAATGGTGGGGTGGTGACAACTACTAATGCACAAAACATAGGTATAGAAATAACATGATCAAAACTTGCCTTGCTGATGATCCTCGTAAGCTAAAGAGTCGTAGTAGCAAGCTTCGCACTCCGGGAACTCTACCGAGACAAACAATAACATAATAAGCACAAAGCAAGAGGATCACACAAGATAACAAAAGTAACATAGCACAACAAAACAATCAAAACCAAATCAAAAGGAAAACTCAAAGAAATCAAATTCAAAGTTTTTCCCTACTCCAAGCAATAACAAAAATAGTTTTTTTTATATAACAAAAATTCCCTAATACAACCTAATCATGGTTTTTAGGTTAACTTAACAGAAAAGGATTAACTAAACAACTAGGAGCAAAAAGAATTAATTAAAAAGCTATTATAAAACTCATTTTAGGCCTAATCCAATTTCTATTAAGAAAATTAATTTAAAACTTTTATTAATTATAAATAAAAGTTCATCTAATGGAGTGACAGAAACTAACCTAGAGTAACTAATCACAAGTTAAAATAAATTAATTTACTAATTAATTAATTAGGAAAACAGGAACTAATCAATTAATTAGGATTAATAGGGTTCTGCCTAGAATTAATTATTTATTAATCCTAAAATACCAAAGTTAATTTCTAGGGTTTGGCAATATCAAAATAAAATGATGGCAAAAGAATCATGCAAAAATAATTTTTCTAACTAAAATTATAGCAGATTTGCTATTCTGACTAAAACAATATTAAAGCATTTTTAATTATTTTTAACATAGCTAAATATATGTTTTTCAGAAACTACATAAAATTTGCAATCCAACAAAAAAGAATCACTCAAAAATATTAAACAGAATAAAAGATATACATTTTGAAATTTGAAACAAATCGCTAAAACAGAAAATCAAAATAAAAAGAAAAAGCCCAATGGGCCTATATCATGCACTAGGCGTAGTTTAGTCTAAACGGGCCTAGGGTTTAACTAACAGAACCGCCTAATAAATAAAACCTAAACTAAAATAAAAACCGTTCGGGCCGGCCGGTTTTCTAATAAAAACATACCCCTTCGGGGGCTTCTAATCCTAACCCTAGGTTCAGGATCGAACGGTGGAGGTGTTTCAGGGACTCACGGACTCGGCGGCGGCAATGGGGCGGCGAGAGTGCTCGAGGGCTTGGCGGCCAAGCGAGCTTCAAGAGACGTCGGGAGATCTTGGGAGCACGGGAGTGGTTCGGTGGGGTCGGGAGGTCGGGTGGACTAGGGGCGTCGGCGGTGGTTTTGGCGGTGGCGAGCCTCGGTGCTCGGTGAGCTCGGGAGGGAGAAGGAGAGGGTTCGGCGAGGCTAGGGGGGAATGGGGTGGAGCCTCGGGCTTATATAGCCAGGGGTCGGGCGAGGGGCGGAAGGGCATCGGGCGATCGGGATCTCCGGATTCTTGGGATCCGGTGGATCTCGACGAGCCGTTGCTTGGGCGAGGGAAGACGACGGGTGGGGCCAGGGTCGATGAGAGGAGAGAGGAGGGTTCGGTCGGGTGGCCGAATCCGGGGTTTCAGCGAGGGGCGAGGTGCTGGCTGGCTCGCTGGCTGGGCTGGCCTCAGTGGGCGGGCTTATTTGGGCAAAGTGAGTGCGGAGGGTGAGGTGGCGCTGGCTGGGCTGGGTGGCTGGTTTGGCGCCAAAGGTTTTTCCTTTATTTTTTAATTAAAACAAAAACAAAATAAAACCTAAACTATAAATATTTTATATAGTGTATATATATACCAAAATGATCAGGGAATATTCCTTTCATTTGAACATTTTCCAAAGGCAAAATCCAAACTTTATGAAAATCCATTTTCTCAAATTCAAATAAAATTTCAGATTTGAATCCAATTCTTTTGGCATTGTTTCCTCTGATATTTTTGGAGTGTCATGTTTGCTCCTCTCATACTTTTGATCAAGTATTTATCAGGCTTAGTTTTTGAATTGTTTCCCACATGCCAAAGTTTGGAATTCAAATTCAAATAACTCTGAAACTTCAAATGGCATTCAAATTCAAACAGGATGCATAGGATGCTTATCTATAATTGTAAAACATTCCAAATAGGAAAATTTGGGATGTTACATGTGTTGCCCGGAACCAAATACTACTGTCTCTGTCTATCTCCTCTGTTTTTCTCTGAAACTCTGAAGCAAACATTCTTTCTGAAACACACAGCATGTGTGTGTGTCCAAAGAAAACAGACAAAGACGAGAGAGACTGACGGCCTGACCATAGTTACATCGATTCAGCGAGACGTGTAAGTGCAAGAAGCTAACCCAAGGCCCAAGCAAGCAAGCAGGTGAATTGATTGCTAGCTACTAGATTCGTTGCTTTCAATCAGGTGAGTTTAGAGGACTACGTGCGTACGTGCTAGTAGTCCCGTTCCTATAGGATTTTACGGCACCAGCCTAAACCCACTTCAGATCCATGGCGGACCGTCGTCTCTATGTTCGTAAGGCGTCGCATGGGCGGACAATGCCCATCGTCGTATCCGGGCTGCCGATCATGGCCGCCGAAGAAGCGTCGGCCACGCCCGTCGAGGCTCTCGACATTGGTGTGTCGGTGTTGTGGTGCGGTGTGCGGCTGCTAATGATGTCCACCGACAGCCGGACATGATCACAGATCATCGATGCTCTCAACTTGCGCAGGACTCTGTGCATCTACAAAATCACTTACCTCCGTTGTTGGGACGAACTGATTGGCCACGGGCATCTTTGACCATCGTCGAACCGCGAGACTATCAGAGAGAACAGAGATGCAAACCAGCGGCCGGGGAGAAGCAACAATGCAAGATGGTGATGGAGAGAAGGATATATATGCACTATCACCGCTATGCTACCAATTTTGGATGCGGTGATTGCGTACGATTATGGATGAGTATATTTGTATATGGACTGCAAATCAACAATCACTAGCCTAAATGGCATACATATGGACCGGACCTTTGGGCTTATTTTACCGGATATTATCCGGTTTACATACCTCGGATAATCCGCAAAAAATAGCGGATAATCCACATCCGCCGGATACTAGAGATACCATATCCGCTACCATATCTGTCGGATATCCGATCGATCAAAATCCGTATCCGCATCCATATCCGGCGGATTCACGTAATTGCATACCATATCCTCAAAAATGGGTGCGGATACGGATTCGGAGCGGAAATTATCCGTACCATTTACATCCCTACAGAGGGGGCCTACCAGGTGGGCACAACCCACCTGGGCGCGCCAGGGAGCCCGGGCATGCCCTGGTGGGTTGTGCCCTCCTCGGCCCACCTCCGGTGCCCACCTTCTGGTATATAAGTCATTTTGATCTTGAAAAAAATAAGGAGAGGGCTTTCGGGACGGAACGACACCGTCTTGAGGCGGAACTTGAGCAGGAGCACTTTTGCCCTTCGGCAGAGCGATTCCGCCGGGGGAACTTCCCTCCCGGAGGGGGAAGTCATCGTCATCACCAACAACTCTCCCATCTTGTGGAGGGCAATCTCCATCAACATCTTCAACAGCACCATCTCATCTCAAACCGTAGTTCATCTCGTGTATTCAATCTTGTTACCGGATCTATAGATTGGTGCTTGTGGGTGACTAGTAGTGTTGATTACATCTTGTAGTTGATTACTATATGGTTTATTTGGTGGAAGATTATATGTTCATATCCATTATGCTATTTAATACTCCTCTGATCATGAGCATGTTTATCATTTTTGAGTAGTTGCTTTCGTTCTTGAGGTCACGGGAGAAATCATGTTGCAAGTAATCATGTGAATTTGATATGTGTTCAATATTTTGATAGTATGTATGTTGTGATTCCCTTAGTGGTGTCATGTGAACGTCGACTACATGACACTTCACCATATTTTGGGCCTAAGGGAATGCATTGTGGAGTAGCAATTAGATGGTGGGTTGCGAGAGTGACAGAAACTTAAACCCCAGTTTATGCACTGTTCCGTAAGGGACCGATTGGATCCTAGAGTTTAATGTTATGGTTAGAATTTATTCTTAATACATTTCTCGTAGTTGCGGATGCTTGCGGGAGGGTTAATCATAAGTAGGAGGTTTGTTCAAGTAAGAACAACACCTAAGCACCGGTCCACCCACATATCAAATAATCAAAGTAGCGAACACAAATCAAACCAACATGATGAAAGTGACTAGATGAAATTCCCGTGTACCCTCAAGAACGCTTTGCTTATCATAAGAGACCATTTTGGCCTGTCCTTTGCCTCAAAAGGATTGGGCTACCTTGCTGCACTTTTGTTACTACTATCGTTACTTGCTCGTTATAAATTATCTTGCTATCAAACTACTACGTTACTTACAATTTCAGCACTTGCAGACATTACCTTACTGAAAACTACTTGTCATTTCCTTCTGCTCCTCGTTGGGTTCGACACTCTTACTTATCGAAAAAGCTACAATTGATCCCCTATACTTGTGGGTCATCAAGGGGTTAAAACCTGTTTGTATAGAACGTAATGGTACCAGTGAGATCCTTTCACAATACAAAAACATTCAAAGTTCTGACTTGAAACAAGTTATGAAAGGAGCATTGGTGATGACGATGTCTTCAATTTCCCCCTCCTGGAGGGAAGTATCCCTGGCGAAATTTGTTTCACCGAAGAGAAAAAGTGCTCCTACCCAGGTTCCACCTCGAGACGGCGGTGCTTCGCCCCAAAAGCCTTCTTCTAATTTTTTTTAGGGCAAATGGCTTCATATATCAGGAGATGGGCTTCGGAGACCTTTAGTGGACCCCACAAGCTCTCATGGTGCACCCCGGGCGGAGCCACCTGAGCTTGTGGGCCCATGGTGGGTCCTCTCCCGTATATTTTCTCTAGTATTTTTTATATATTCCAAAATAATTCTCCGTAAACTTTCAGGTCATTTGACGCTCCGGAAAATAGCTATCGCTATTGTAGCTCCTTCTAGGTCCAGATTTTCAGCTGCTGGCAATCTCCCTCTTGTGATTTAACTTGCAATTTAAGAGAGAATAGGCACTATAATTGCATTAAAAGGTGAAATATAACTTTCAAACAGTAAAAATAACTATAGGAAAACCTGATGCAAAATGTACGTATCAGTTGGAGCACCATTTTGCATATGTCATCAGCCTTGACAGAATGTGCAATTCATATTAGCCCCTTGGGTTGCACATTCAACTTCAACCAACAATCCATGAGGAGGAAGTGGTTTTTCTCCACCCTCAAGTACAATGTGCATGCACGGGAGGGCTAGCAAAAAAGGACTTGGTCACAAGTTGCATATCCGACCAAATGACCAAAACATAGAGCATATTTAGCCAAATGACCAATACACAGAACAACTTACTTGCTCAGTGATTTACGCACCACTTGTCCACCAGTTTAAGAGTATTTTGTAATGGCCTCAATACTTGCTCACGGGATCATAGATGGTGTACCATTAATGGGTGATCAACTTTGGTGTACGATCCAGATAGCTTTCTTGCAGTAGGAATCGAAGTTCTTATGCTCATGCAACCAAGAAGGAACATTGGATGAAAAGGTTGAGCCCCTTTGCTTTGTGCCTTGAAATGAATCGACGCTAGTGGCAAACCAAGCATCACACAACAATTCGTCCTCTCTCAAATTGAAATGTTTTCTCCTACCCTTCTATTTTGGTCCGGCACTGGACGTCCAATCATCCGGATCAAGGCCCGTTTGCTCGGCGTACGAGTCCGGTTGCGTCGCGTATGAGTCCACATGCAGGGTGTACGTGCCCAGCTGCTCGGTGTACAACTCCAGTTGGGAGTGATCACCCTGTTCTTTGACGAAGCCACCTCCATCGTGGATGATGTCCAACGTCTCCCCATTATCACCTGGCGTCGCGCCCAATTGAGAGACATACCAATGAGTAGAGAGCAGACACCTAGTTGATCCATGCCCGACGTCTGCGACCGAACAAGCTATGGTGATGGTGAGTCGTTGAATGAGGGGTGTGTTGAGGTCGACTGTCCATGGCATGGATGTGCGGACTGATGCCGATGACCGACCTGCTTGGCTAGGTAGTAGTATGGTGCATGCATCTCCACCGACCAGGTTGGCGAGTGCATCAGCAGTGACGCCCACCTCCCGCCCTTCTTCGCATTAGAAGGTGGCAAGTGTCATGTGGCCAAAGCTATTTGCTCCTGCTCCTTCGGACGCCGTGGCGCGCATTGCGGGTTGCCAAGTTGATCTAGCGCCCGGTCATGAACTTTGGATCCTCTGCCTCCGACTTCGGTGACAATACAAACGGGTCCATGCGGCAATGGATAGTGAAAAGGATGTGAACGGGGTGGACGGCAGTGGAGCTTAGAGCAGAGAGCGTGGGAATGTGTGGGCTTTGAGAGGGAACAGTGAGGAGGTGGCCAACCGCGAGGCTTTGGATGGTGTTTTGAGTGGGCCGAGGGTGTCGGAGTCCTACGTAATGAAGGTCCGGACTCCCTTAAATATCCCCTAACTTCTGATCCGGTTTGCGAGAAATCGGACGCGCGAACATGTAGGAGGAGTCCGGACGTTTGCGTGTGATTCATGGGACGACGTTGGAGAGTTTGTGGACGATTTGCGGAACGACGTTAGAGACGCCCTAAGGCTTCATTTGGATCTCGGGGGAGGTATTCCCAGGGAGCAAGTGCCTCGGGTGAAATTAGCTTGTGCAAACTTGAGCCCCGTGGAAAATCTAGATCGCCCTTTGGCTGCCGGGGCTCAGGGGTAACTGGGGATTGGGGAAGGCCGCTACGCTCGAGGGAGGAAGGAGCGGGCGGCATCGCTCTCGATCGTCGTTAGTGAGTCGCGGGAGCGAGCGAGACGGGGATTTCCTCCACGACCTGTGGAGGCCTAGAAATCTCGACCGAGGAAAGGCCGTGGAAAGGGCTGGGGTCGCTCCCCTTCGTGGGTCACCAAATGCGAAGGTACGCTCCCCCGGGTCGATTTGGCCCGGGTATTTCTCAGCCATGGAAAGAGGGGATCCGGGAGGATCCTGGCTGCAAATGAGCCCTAAGTGGGCAAATCATCCATAGTGACCATGTAAGTCCTCCATGAAGGGCGTGGAGGTGCTCCTTCTTCTTGCACAGAATTGTGGTGTGCATACACGGCTGGCTTGAACTCCTTTCCTGCCACCGATGCACGTTGGACCTGGTTGAATTGCTCATAAGGGCAAGGGGAGAGCGTAAAATCGACTTCCAGCGAGGGCCTGTTTGTAAAAGCCTTGGACTGTTGTGCCAGCTCATTGCACCGCCTCATTCCGTCTCCTCTCCGGCCCTTCTTCTCTCCCCTTCCGCCTCCGCCCGGCCCTCCCCTCCCACCCACGCCGCCCAAACTCCCCTTGGCCCTCCCTTCCACCCACGCCGCCCAAACCTCCGCTCCCTCCCCGCCGCCTGCCATGTCGATCTCACGGCTGCTCTCGAGGCGCCGAGCAGGTCGTCGACACCGCCACCCGTGTCCTCACCTGTGAGAGCGGCGCGCATGGCGAAGGGCGTGCTCGTCGATTGGCGCATCCTCAAGCGCATTTTCAAGCCCGTCCCGGGCCTTCTCCCGGCCTGCGCCGACGCCGAGACCGGGACCGACTCCTGCCCCACCCTCCCTTCACCCGCTCGGGCTCGGTGGCGGCGGCCTCCTCCATCATGGGGAGCTAGCCACGAGGCGGCGCGCGTTAAGCGGCGAGAGAGGGAGGTGGATCCTCCTCGTCCGCGTTCCCGAGTTCTTCCCGGCAGCGCTTTCGACCAGGATGCAGCGTCTTCCTCAAAGCGTCGGGCCCGCTCCATCATCGGAGTGTGGGTGGCGAGGCGTCGCCCGTGCGGAAGACGGCGAGATCGCCCTACATCTCGGCCATCGGCAGCGGTGATATGTTCCTCCTCTACACCCCTCGGCGACCACGGCGACGAGATGGCGCTGGCGGACATCTTCTACCTCGAGGGGAGGTGGCCCGCCCGCGCCCCGCTCCCGATCTCGCCGAGGCGTACTACATCTGCCACGCCAAAGCACGGCGCCGCCACCCGCCTCCCCAATCGGGCGGCCCGCTGCAGCCAAACAACTCGGGCATGGTGGTGCATACGGTGCGGCGGATTGGGCGTGGCGGAGCTGCAGATCACGGGCGACGGTGTGGCTACTCTTCACGTCTTCTCGTCGGCGACCAACCTGTGGTGCGAGGGGCTCGTCGTCCACCCACCGGGCGACCGAGCATGGCGAGGATCCGCGCGCTCGCCGATGGGGAGACCCTCATTTGGGTTGACTGTCTGCCGGCTTCCGTCGTGCGACATCGCCAACCCCATGCCGGAGTCCCTCAACTTCCTATCCCTCCCGCCGGGACGTGAGAGGCCAGCGAGCACGCCCGACCTCGACAAGAGCAGATGCGCTTCGGTATGCTACGATGGCTGCGCTTCATGGACATTCGGGGACGGAGCGCTGCGAGGGGGAGCCCAGCTCACGCCGGAGCCTCGTGGAGGGCGTCTGGAGCCTCGACTTCACATTCCCCTTCAAGGCCCTGTGGAGTGGAGTGATCCGGGGTATGTTCCATTCAAATCATGCAAGTTAGAGTCCAAAACAAGGGCAGAAGTGTTTGGAAAAGTAGAGACGACGGAGACGTATCAGGACTTGGTCTAGTGCCTTGTCCCGCAGTGGCCTTTGTCTTCAGCAGAGTTGGGCTCTATGAAGACAGATGAGGAACTGAAGAACTTGCTGAAGCTCCTGAGGCAATTGATATGCCAATGGTCCTTTGGCAAATGGCGAGATGCACAGGTGCTGAGGACTTTGCCGGAGGAGCTGAGGGTTTTGAAGCCCGAGGAATTTGTGCAGCCTGAGGAACTGGGGCAGCCTGAGGAATTTGCCTTGATGGCACAGAAGAGCCTGGCCGTGAGGGCATTGCTGAGGAACTTGGCCATGAGGGCATTGCTGAGGAAGTTGGTTTTCGAGTAGGCTTCTTAGGCATAGCCTTCTTGCTCGTGGTGGCCTCAGCAGCGGCAGCAGCAGAATCTTCGTTGAATTTCTTCACTGCTTCTTTGGCCTTCTTGGCCAACTTAGCTTGCCGCCTGGCCCATTCGTCAGCATAATCCTCACCACGTTTAAGGCTTGTTGGATCAGCTCTTTGGCCAGGTGCCAAAGGAGGTCTTGAGCATGGATGGTGAAGAGCGAATTTCTTCATATATTTGGGAGTGACATATCATACTCCTCCATTCTCATGCACATCTTCTTTCAATCCTCTCAGATCGCACTTTGCACTCATTCTTGGTTTCTTTGCCGTGGGTTGCCTCATCGGTGTGCAATTACCCTAAGTAAATGTCATCGGGGATCTCAAATGCAGTGTTGACTTCCAATTTCTTTCCTCCTTTTCGAGGCCTTTTACCATCTGCCATTTTCTTGGTGAGGAATTTGAACAATAGAGTTCTCTCGAGGAAGTATACAGCTTTTCTTCGAGGAACGCTGCTAATGAATTAAGTTGATGAGAACCTAGTGATTTAGCAGGTGACATGTGTACTGTGAACAGAGTATAAGTGCGCATAATTTGGAGAGCTCATATGCGTTCTCGAAGTTTTGCAAAACAAAACAAGTTTGAGGAAATTGACCAGTTGTGTCTTGAAAAATTTCACTAAGCGTTCTTTGTCTTAGGTTCGAGTTGTGCGGATTGTGAGATTCACACAATTGAGGAATCATGAAGAAAACGTCACTTAGAGAAAAGATCAAGAGCGAAGATTTGTGCTAGGTGTTTAGAGTGTGGAAGTTGAGGAATAAACACCTTCGAAGATTTGATGAAAATCATCAAGTATTAATAAAGGCAGTAAAAGTAACTTTTAATTACCCTTGACGAAGAACATGACTAGCTGGAAGTGTAGATTGAGAAGTTAAATCATTTCAGATCTTCGACGCCTAACTTGGCTGCGGAAGGCGTCTATGGCAGCGGCGAGAGAAGACATCCGCTGCCGGTAGCGAAAATGACGGCGACAAGGTCGAGGTAGTGAATCTCTTCCTCATCGGCGATGATGGAAGTAGTGGGGCGCTAGGTTTTGAGAGCTCGGCGAGGGAGTGAGGTCGGCGGAATAAAAACAAAGTGAGGAGGGAGGGGTATTTATAACGAGGTGAAAATCGCTCTTCCGAGGAAATTGGACGAACATACCCCTGACCCTTCTCATTCGTGTGACATGTGTCACCCACGTACTGAGAGGTGGCGATTGTGTGAGATCGTGGGTGAATAGATAAGTTTATCGTGGGATGTATAACGGTTTGGGCAGCAAAAGCCAAAAATTCATATAAGAATATTTTAAAGTTTCGTTCGCAATTTCTTCAGCTGACAAGGACAAAGTGAAGAATTTGAACGAGTTTCAAATAGAACACACATGAAGAATTTGTGAACAGACTGGGTTGAGTTTAGCATAGAGGGGGAAAGGGTCCGATCACATTCACTTAGCAGAAAAGTCAACTTGAAGAATTAGCAATAAGTGAATGTTGTATAGGACATAAAAACTCAAGAATATATATATATATATAGTCAATGAAGAACAACGATGGAAGAAGTGAAGACAATGCAAACTTGAAGAATTTGAAAAAAAACTGAGGAATTTCAAAAATGAAGAAAAACTCAAATTGAAGATTTTCAACTTTGGTTGGTGGTGCAACCCACCGTATAAGAATGATGATTTCAGACACTGTGTACAATTGTCGTAGGGTTCTGAGAATCAATTTATTCACACTTAGAGGGTTAGTCTTCATTGATTGAAGAAAAACGTTACTTCGTGTGTTGCACATCTAAGTCATCAAGTCAGCATAAGTGTTAGGATGTGTGTCCTGTTCAAAGAACATTCGAAGATTCTAGGATATTTAGCTCACACCGCAACTTGCTAAATCTCTTCTCATCCCAGGGCTTTGTGAAGATATCGGCCAGCTGGTCTTCAGTATTTGCGTGGTCGATGGAGATGTAGCCCTTCAACACATGGTCACAAAGAAAATGATGACGAATCTAGATGTGCTTTGTCTTCGAGTGCTGAACTAGCTTGTGAGCAATCTTGATAGCACTCTCATTGTCGCCGTAGAGTGGCACATTCTTCACATTGATGCCATAATCCTTAAGGGTTTGCCTCATCCATAGCAATTGAGCACAGAAAGATCCAGCAACAATGTACTCAGCTTCTGCAGTGGAGAGTGATGCGCAGTTCTGCTTCTTCGAGGACCAACATACCAAGGATCGTCCGAGGAAATGACATGTGCCTGACGTTGACTTGCGGTCCACCCGATCACCAGCATAGTCAGTCTAAATATCCAATGAGATCAAAGGAAAGAGCCCTCGGGATACCATAATCCAAGTGTTGGTGTGTGAGCTAGATATCGAAGAATATGCTTCACAGCCTTATGGTGTGATTCCTTCGGTGTAGCTTGAAATCGGGCACACATGTAAACACTAAGCATAATATCCGGCCTAGATGCACATAGATACAATAAAGAGCCAATCATGGAGCAGTATACCTTTTGATCGAAGTCTTTACCATTTTCATCAGTGCATAGATGGCCATTTGTGGGCATAGGGATTTAGACGCCTTTGCAATATTGCATGCCGAATTTCCTCAACACATCCTTGAGGTATTTATCTTGAGATATGAATATGCCATTGTATTGCTGACGAATTTGAAGACCTAAGAAGAATTTAAATTCTCCCATCATAGACATTTGATATTCTTCACTCATCATATAGGCAAATTCATCACTATAACGTTGGTTAGTACAGCCAAAGATAATATCATCAACATATATCTGGCACACAAATAATTCATCATCATATGTTCTGGTGAAAAGAGTTGGGTCAAGTGAACCGGGTTTGAAGCCTTTCTTCATGAGGAATTCCTTGAGCATGTGATACCACGCCGAGGTGCTTGCTTGAGGCCATAGAGGGCCTTGTTGAGTCTGTGAGACGTGATCTAGAAATTTTGGATCCTCAAAACCTGGTGGTTGAGCAACATATACTTCTTCCTCAAGCTTACCATTGAGTAATGCACTTTTCACATCCATTTGATGTAAGATGCTATAATGATGGTTAGCATAAGCAAGCAATATGCGAATAGCCTCAAGTCTAGCAATAGGTGCAAAAGTTTCATCGAAATCAATTCCTTCAACCTGTGTGTAGCCTTGAGCTACAAGAGGAGCTATATTCCTTACCACAAGGCCATTTTCATCTTGTTTGTTGCGGTAGATCCATTTGGTACCGATGATGTTGTGCTTGCGTGGGTCTAGTCGCTTGAGAAACTCCCACACATTGTTGACCTCAAATTGATGTAATTCATCTTGCATGGCTTGAATCCACTCAGATTCCATGAATGCTTCATCAACTTTAGTGGGCTCTGTGATAGAGACAAATGCAAAATGCCCACAAAAGTTAGATAAATGTGAAGCTTTTGAGCGTGTGAGAGGACCTGGTGCGTCGATGTCATCGATGATCTTCTCGATCAGCACTTCGTTTGCAACGCGAGGATGTGCGGGTTGACGACTTTGCTTAGACCCAATAGTTTCATTAGGACCAGTTTCTTCAGCAGCACCAGCAAGATTTTCTTCATGATCCGGAATGACTTCTTCAAGAGATTCTTCGGTAGGGATGATATCCTCAGTAGCTTTGAACTTGATAGATTCCTCGGGTGACATTTCATCTAGCACAGGAGGTAGGTGCTCTCTTTGCGAGCCATTAGTTTCATCGAATCGCACATCTACAGTTTCAACAATCTTGTGATGATTGATCTTGAAGACTCTGTAGGTGTGCGAGTCCTTCCGTAACCAAGCATAAAACCCTCATGTGCTTTCGGTCCAAATTTAGAGTGATGGTGAGGATCTCTAATCCAACATTTAGCACCGAAGACTTTGAATAACTTACATTGGGTTTCTTGTCAGTGAGGAGTTCATATGAGGTCTTTTTGAAGAATTTGTGAAGATATACCCTTTGATGATGTGGCACGCAGTATCAATTGCTTCAGGCTAGAAGCGCTGAGGTGTCTTGTATTCATCAAGCATGGTGCGAGCCATCTCAACAAGAGTTCTGTTCTTGCACTCCACGACGCCATTTTGCTGAGGAGTATAAGGAGCAGATAATTCGTGAGTAATACAAGCATATCAAGATATTCATCGAGTCCAGTGTTCTTGAACTCGGTTCCATTATCACTCCTGATATGCTTGATCTTCACACCGAAGTTAGTGGAAGACCTTGAGGAAAATCGTTTGAAGACTTTCTGCACTTCATTTTTGTAAGTGATGATATGCACCCATGTGTAACGAGAATAGTCATCAACTATGACAAAGCCATATAATGATGCAGAACTAGAGAACGTGGCATAATGAGTAGGGCCAAAGAGATCCATATGAAGTAATTCAAAGGGACGAGAAGTGGTCATGATAGTCTTCAAGGGATGCTTGGCTCTAGTGATCTTTCCAGCCTCACATGCCCCACAAAGATGATCTTTGGGGAATTTGACACCCTCGATGCCAATGACATGCTTCTTCTTCGGGAGTGTATGCAAGTTCCTCATCCCAGCATGACCAAGTCGTCGATGCCATAGCCAGCATTCTAAAGCTTTTGCAAGTAGACATGTGTCAAGCTGTGGTCCTGCAGAGAAATCAACAATATACAAGTCACCTTTCTTAAAGCCTTCGAAGACTTTGGAGTTGTCAGATTCCATTAGCACAAGGCAACGATATTTGCCAAAGACAACAACCATATCAAGATCACAAAGCATTGAGACAGACATGAGGTTGAATCCTAAGGACTCGACAAGCATGACTTTGTCCATGTGTCTATCCTTTGAGATTGCAACCTTACGTAGACCCAATACCTTGCTTTTGCCTTTGTCAGCGTAGGTGATATGCTTTAGATGAGACGGTGACAAATCAGTGTCCATCAAAAATTCCTGTCACCGGTCATGTGATTTGTACATCCACTGTCGAGGACCCACTCAGTAGCTTTGGGTTGTTCATCCTGCAGATGAATTAGTGCAACTTACGAACCCATATACTTCATCAGTGAAGAATATGATATCAATTTCATCAACGATATGAGATATAGCAGTGTGAGGGCGTGAGAAATGAATGATTCATGTCTTCATGATTAGCTTGTGTCCTTTCAATCATATTCAGGTCTCCAGCAAATTCTTCAGATGATCAAGTTCGTCTGGAGACCTGACCCTGCATAAGAGGTTAGTTCTTTTTCTTCACCACCCACATCTGGAGGGGTGGCATAGAAGACAGCGCAGTTCGTTTCACAGAAGAGTGGTTAGGATAAGCATATAAATAAGCAGAGAAATTCTTCGAGGACTTATGAACATAATAGTTTGAAGAATAATGCACATATTCATGGCCCTTAGACTTTCCCTGCGAAACAGAAGTGTTAGCATGATGATGTTCATATGAGGATTTTGATCGATGTGAGGAATTTGATCTGGGGTTCCTATTCTTCACTGGTGGTGTCATGATGATATTCATCTGAAGATTTTCAAGGCACCTTTTAGGAACCCAGATTTTCTTCATAGGGGGGTCGTTCCTACAGTTAGTTCCAACATATCAAGCAAATACTTCACCATTCTGATTCTTGAACAATTTATAGTTGGAGTCAAATGACTCATCAGAGGAATATGAAGAATCAGAGGTAAAGCCAGCTAAAGTGCATGGATCTACAGGACGTCCTTTCGCAGCAACCCATGAGGTTTTGGTATACTGCTCAGGTTTCCAGTAGGTCCCATCAGCATTTAGTTTCCTCTCAAAGGCAATACCCTCTTTCCTAGGGTTGCTGTTCAAGATCTGCTTTTTGAGCACATCACATAGAGTCTGATGCCCTTTGAGGGTTTTGTAAATGCCTGTCACATACAATTCCTTCATCCCTGCATTATCGTCAGCGATACATGTGGTATCCTCAGATGAGGAATTTGTGACCACGGAGAGAGTTGAAGAATTTGCAGCAATAGAAGCATTTGAACATTCAGGTGATGAATTAGCAGTTTCATGCTCAATGCATTTCAGACATGGTGGAATAAATTCTTCCTGAGCAGAACTGATCTGTTGAGCAAGCAATGAATCGTTTTCCTTCTGAAGATCTTCATAACTCGCTTTTAACTTCTCAAGATCTTGCTTTCTCTGAAGAAATTCATAAGAAAGCTTCTCATGATCAGTTAAGAGAGTGTTATGATGATTTTGAAGGTTGTCAAACTTTGTTTGAAGTTTTTGAAGATTATCTGTCAGAGTCTTGGTTCGATTCAATTCCTCACCCAACAGGTCATCGCTTCTGTCTAGTTGATTTTGAATCTTTTCTAAAGACTTCTATGTTCTATCAGCAATTTTAGCAAGTTTCGAGCAGCTAGGCTTGAGATTTTCATCGATTCATCCTCACTAGAGTCGAGAGGGAATGTTTGAGTACCTTGGAATCTTTTGCCATAAAGCGGTAGAGGTGGGAGCATAGTCATCGGCGCTCTTGTCAGCAGAGTTGGGGAGGTCATATTCTTCAGTTGAAGATGGACTTGCTGACGTAAGAAGTAGCGAGAGCTAGGCTAGCCACACCTGAGTCTAATTCCTCAGATTCCTCCTCTTCCACATTATCCTCAGATTCCGCTTCAGAGTCCATTTCCTTGCCAATGAATGCCCGGGCCTTCTTGGAACCGCTATTCTTGTGAGATGAAGACTTTGAAGATTTTGATGATGAAGACTTTGAAGATTTCTTCTTCTTCTTTGAGTCATCAGAATCGTCATCTTTGTACTTCTTCTTCTTTGATTCCTTTTCCCACAGAGGACAATCAGACATATAGTGACCAGGTTTCTTGCATTTGTGGCAAGTTATCTTTTTGTAGTCACGAGACGAGGAATCATCATTTCTTGAAGACTTTTCAAAACGACCGCGGTGAGAGAACTTCTGGAATTTCCTCACGAGCATTGCTAGCTCCGAGATCAATTCTTCAGATCACCAAGGCTGCTACGAATCTTGACAGACTCGGATCTGCCTTGGCCTTTAGTGCATGTGATCTTCCGTAGCTCGGTCCATAGAGATCTCTCTTCTCAGCAAGCTGGAACTCATGAGTATTTAGCCTCTCGAGGATATCAGCGGGAGCAAGTGACTTATAATCAGCTCGCTATTGAATCAAGGTCACACCAAGTCTTCAAGGTCACACCAATTTCTTCACTTTCAAAGTCTTCAGGAGAACCAAAGTCTTTAGTCGAAGACATTCATTTATAGGGGTCGACTTTCAGTGTAAATATCAAACTCCTCATTGACTTATAGAGCCTATGTACACTCACAAACATATTAGTCCCTTAACCTATAAGCGTTCAATACACCAAAAATCACTAAGGGGCACTAGATGCACTTATAGATATACTCTTGATGATTTAAAGGGCATTAGTCCCAGTCTATGTCAGCACAAAATTAATATGGAACCTGATGCTAAACCCGTTGTTGATCACCAACATCGGTTAAATCCGAAGATAAAAGAGGTGGTAAGAACGGAAATATTAAAACTTCGGAAGCGGTATAATTTATCCTATAGCTGATAGTAGATGGGTAAGTCCGATTCATTGTGTCCCTAAGAAAGGAGGTATTCTGTTGTTCCTAATGATAAGAATGAGCTTATTCCACAAAGAATTGTTACAAGCTATAGAATGGCAATTGATTTTAGAAAATTAAATAAAGCAACTAGAAAAGATCATTACCCTTTGCCTTTTATTGATCAAATGCTTGAAAGATTATCTAAGCACACACACTTTTGCTTCCTTGATGGATACTCTGGCTTTTCAGAAATACCTGTTTCTCAACCTGATCAAGAAAATACCACTTTTACTTGTCCTTTTGGAACCTATGCTTATAGATGTATGCCTTTTGGTTTACGTAATGCACCTGCTACCTTTCAAAGATGTATGACTCCTATATTCTCTGACTTTTGTGAAAAGATTGTTGAAGTTTTCATGGATGACTTTTCTGTTTATGGGAAGTCTTTTGATGATTGTTTAAGCAATCTTGATCAAGTTTTGCAGAGATGTGAACAAACAAATCTTGTCTTGAATTGGGAGAAGTGCCACTTTATGGTTAATGAAGGCATTGTCTTGGGTCATAAGATTACTGATAAGGGTATTGAAGTGGACAAAGCTAAGGTTGATGCCATTGAGAAAATGCCATGTCCTAAGGACATCAAAGGTATTCGTAGTTTCCTAGGTCATGTTGGTTTCTATAGGAGATTTATCAAAGACTTCTCTAAAATTTCTAGGCCTCTTACTAATCTTTTGCAAAAGGATACCCCTTTTGTGTTTGATGATGATTGTCTTGAAGCCTTTGAAACACTCAAGAAAGCCTTAATCTCTGCACCTATTTTTCAACCACCTGATTGGAACTTGCCTTTTGAAATTATGTGTGATGCTAGTGATTATGTTGTTGGTGCTGTTCTAGGACAAAGAGTTGATAAGAAACTGGATGTTATTCATTATGCTAGTAAAACTATAGACAATACTCAAAGGAATTATGCTACTACTGAAAAATAATTCTTAGCAATGGTGTTTGCTTGTGATAAATTTAGATCTTATATTGGTGATTCTAAAGTAACTGTTCACATAGAACATGTTGCTATTAAATATCTTATGGAAAATAAAGATGCTAAACCTAGACTTATTCATTGGGTTCTCTTGTTACAAGAAAATTTACATATCATTGATAGAAAAGGAGCTGAGAACCCCGTAGCTGATAACTTGTCTAGGCTTGAAAATGTGCTTGATGACCCACTACCCTATTGATGATAGTTTTCCTGATGAGAAGCTAGCTACAATAAATGTTGCTAATAGTACTCCTTGGTATGCTGATTATGCTAATTACATTGTTGCTAAATATTTACCGCCTAGCATTACATACCAACAAAAGAAAAAAATACTTCTATGATTTAAGACATTACTTTTGGGATGACCCACATCTTTAAAAAGGAGTAGATGGTATTATTAGACGTTGTGTACCTGAGCATGAACAGGGACAAATCCTACGGAAATGTCACTCCAAGGCTTATTGAGGGCATCATGCTAGAGATAGAACTACTCACAAGGTATTGTAGTCTGGATTTTATTGGCCCCTCTCTTCAAGGATGCCCATAAGTATGTCTCATCTTGTGATGAATGTCAAAGAATAGGTAATATTGGTAAGCGTCGGGAAATGCCTATGAATTATTCACTTGATGTTGAACCATTTGATGTTTGGGGATTTGATTACATGGGACCTTTTCCTTCCTCTAATGGGTATACACATATTTTGGTTGTTGTTGATTATGTTACTAAATGGGTAGAAGCTATTCCAACCAGTAATGCTGATCACAACACCTCTATTAAAATGTTTAAGGAAGTTATTTTCCCAAAGTTTGGAGTCCCTAGATATTTGATGATTGATGGTGGTTCACACTTTCTTCATGGTTCTTTTCGTAAAATGCTTGCCAAGTATGATGTTAACCATAGAATTGCATCACCCTATCATCCTCAGTCTAGTGGTGAAGTTGAACGTAGAAATAGAGAAATAAAATTAATTTTGCAAAAGACTGTCAATAGGTCCAGGAAGAATTGGTCTAAGAAATTAGATGATGCACTTTGGGCTTATAGAACAGCATATAAAAATCCTATGGGTATGTCTCCTTATAAAACGGTTTATGCAAAAGCTTGTCATTTGCCTCTTGAGTTAGAACATAAAGCTTATTGGGAAGTCAAAGGACTCAATTATGATTTCAAACTTCCTGGGGAAAAGAGGTTATTTGATATAAGCTCATTAGATGAATGGAGAACCCAAGCTTATGAAAATGCAAAATTATTCAAAAAAAAGTTAAAAGATGGCATGACAAAAGAATTCAAAAGCATGAGTCTAAAGTTGGAGAATATGTTCTTTTGTACAACTCTCATTTCAGATTCTTTACAGGAAAGCTCCT
>CM038680.1:704773406-704793816 GCA_021605205.1 Aegilops longissima | reverse complement strand
CCGCTATCGAAGTCGAATTGACCATGTCGATGGCAATCGGTAAGTCCTTGTGCACGTGCCTTTAAGGACCAACTTCATGGACATTGAAACCTTGAATTGATCTGAAACACACTAGATAAACATCAGAACTGGTATCGGCTTCTTTTGTTCGTAACGAACAAGCAACGAATTGGGGATTGCCAATAGAAAAAGATATGCTTTTGGAAACCAGGATCACCCCCATTCTAAAGAGAACACGGCACCCCTTTCCGTAGGGGCTCACAAAGGTATTATACTGGATGTGCGCAGAGAGCTAACGAAACTCCATTCCTTTTTCTCCGCTATCGAAGTCGAATTGACCATGTCGATGACAACCGGTAAATCCTTGTGCACGTGCCCTTAAGAACCAGCTTCCTGGGCATTGAAACCTTGAATTGATCTGAAACAAACACCGAAACCTAACCTCACCGTCCACTGCCCCAAAAAGACGACAAGATTCTACGTTGGAGCTCCGTCGAGTACGTCTCCTTTTGATGAGGCGGGTTATGATCAGACTCGCTCCCCGATCGAAACGATCCTCCCATGCTCCCGATTAGTCTATCCACTAGCCCGCTAGCCATTCGCGTTGACTAGTGAAAGTACGTGCAAGCCGAGTAGAAATTTGATGAGAAGGTTCCATCCTTTTTATTACTACGTTTCCAGGGCGGGGTTGCAGAGGACGACGGATTTTTCTACTCCTAGTAGCTGCTTAATCAAATGGCCGTCGAGATGCTGGCCAACTTGCAGACAGACGGCGATCGAATTAAAGGCTCGATCGTGCTGCTGTGGTCAGACTGAGCCTCACGACCACTGACAGCAAGAGGAGTAACCCTTTGATTTGATCTGCAAGATCTGCTCGCTGATTCGTCACTGACAGCAAGAGGAGTATGTTTTGGTTATGTTTTGGGGTATCTACGGCTCAGTCAACTGAGAAGAACTTGATCCTACGGCCACTTCAGATTTTTGCTTGTATTTGTACGTTTTGGGCCGACCTGGGCATTTAGGTAGGCTAGCTTTCGTGAATGAGATTGGGTATTAGTAGCGTGCTATTTCTGCAGAAACAAAAACAAACACTGGAGAGTATGTTTAAACTACGATTTGTTGATGATTGTATTAAACTACTTCTTTACAAGCTTAGGCAAAGGAAACCCTCCTCCATATGTCAAAAAAGGAAAACCCTCCCCCCAGCGGGGGTCGTAGCCATCATGTGTCTGCAGGGTCGGTGACTGACACCAGAGATGCCCGCGGCCGGCCTACGTAACACACGCAGCAGAGCCAGCCGTGTCTCTCCGGCATCTCTCTTTCCTCCCCTTTACATATAGCAATCACTCTATGTGGATCCCTCAGCTCAAAATCGAGAAGTGAGCCACCCACCATAGCTACCTCAGTCCAAGAAACCCCAACACACGTCGTCGCCGGTGACCCTCTTTCGACTGCCCTTGGTAGACTCACCGCCGGCGATAATCATCTGTGCACAGTGCCTTTAGTGCCCCATTGCCACCCACATGTTCGTCCCACAACGGCGGATGTGGAATTCCGGCGACTTTGTCCGGTACCGATACATCTAACATTATACCAAACAACACATAGTTTTCATTGTTGCTGTGTATTTCACACACAACAAATTTTTGAAAGTTACCACATCAGAGTGCGGTTTTGGAACTTATTAGGATCGGAGTACCAGCACACACTACGTGTAGCATCTACTGGTGGTTGGTTTTGTATTGGATCCTGATAAGTGCCACACGTGTGGCACGAACACATGGCAACTCTGAATATTTTTTATGACAAATTTAGTGACCGAGGATGGTAACTTTAGTTGTCATGCAAGACAACTTTAGTTGTCAAGCATGGCAACTTTATTTTCGGATGGCAAGTTTCTGTTATTCTTTGGGTTTTTTTTTTTTTTGGATGGCAACTTTAGTTGTAAAAAATGTCAGGGCCGGAATGCTTCATGTCACACGTGTGACAGCTATCATTTGGGTTTTAATTTTAAGTCTATATAAGTCTGAGTCTGACTAGGTAAGCCAGCCAAGGTCCGTGCCTGTTATGCATGGAGCTGCCACTTTGTACCGTAGAGATTGTGAAAAATAATAGACAAGGAAGAGGCACGAGGCGTGCCTTTGGCAAGCGTGTGCGTTCATGATTTTTTGATACATGATACACCCATGAGCTTGTGTGTGCCTTTATGCAGAAATACATTTCTTAAAAGGTACAAATTTAGTTTAGTTTGTTAAAAAGTGTAACTAGTTCTTAATCTAGAAGAGAGAATTAGATATAAAATGTAAAAATCTTGGTTGCACTTTATGACAGTAGGTAGTTGCACATTTCCGGAAAAAAAAGCAACTTGAATTTATTTAAAAGTGTGGGGAAAATACAAATGGCATGTGAAGAAACTAGTTGCTGGTTAGTTGCACATTTCCGAAAAAGTGTAAATTGAGATTATTGAAAAGTACAACCATGACATAATCCAGAATATAAATACGTATGTCATGTAAAAGTACAACTTGATTATGCATGTCAATGAATCAAAAAGTGTGATGCAAGAAAAAAATCAAGATACAATCGTACAATTCACACACATTAATTCGTGCAATTTTATTTTGCGAACGAAAATAAAATATTCCCTTTGATTACTAAACTAACTAACTAAGTGCAAGCCGAGTAAAAAATTGATGAGAAGGTTCCATTCTTTTACGTTTTCAGAGCGCTGTTACAGAGGACAATGGATGGATTTTTCTATTGATAGTAGATGGAGTTCTACCAGTAGTAGTTGCTTAATTCAACTAAACTTAATTTGAAGATGGTGGTATCCCATTTGCAGCCAGATAGGGATGGAATTAAGTGTAGCTCGACGCTGCTGCTGCTCTGCCTGAGCCTGAAGACGACTGCAGTAGGAGGAGTGACTCTTTTATTTGATTTGGATAATGATGTGGTCGCTGGTTCTGTCACGCATGTACAGGATCGGCCGATCGATTGATCGACCACTGAATCTACTGCCACTACTACTTGTACCACATATATATATATATATATATATATATATATATATATATATATATATATATATATATATATATATATATATATATATATATATATATATATATATATATATATTAAAAATGATCTATTCATTTTTAATCATGACAATAACGGACATCAAAATTAATAAAAATTACATGTAAATTCGTAAACAGTCGCTGACTACAGACACTGAAGCCGCCGCGGCAATGTTATGATTTAGTCCATCTATCTCAATCTGCTTTGCTAAGGCCGGTCACAATGGGCAGGAACTTAAAAGTAACATCACACACTCCAATGCAACTTTGCTTATGTGGCACATATTTAATGAAGAGAGAGCTGCCTGTGGTAACTACTCCCTCCTTTTCGGTTTATAGGGCTCAATTCAAAAATCTCATCAACCAAGGTAGATGGTGAGTGGTGGAATAATTTTTATAGTTTGCAAAACCAGTCAATTAATGCTCTTGTTTTTCTCAAACAGTTGTGTTTACCAATGCATTAATTGCAATGCATGCATGCACAAAGCACATGCATTGGTCAATTTTCTTTTAATACTTGCATGCTATGATTTAATGCACCTTGAAATCTGAACTTGTGATGGGGAACAACTAAATTGAGCCTTATAAAACGGGAAAACTAAAATTTTGAGATAAGACTTATAAACCGGAAAGGAGGGAGTAGCTAAGTTATCGGAACATCACACACTCCAAAAAACAATGAGTCTATGACCTAATAAATACATCGTTGCATGACACTACATACATGTTCCTACCCACTATGAAGGTAGTAACATAGTTTAGGGAAGTGTGTAGGTTACTAGCTTAGGCTAGCCATAATGGGAGTAACTTAGGTAGTAACTTAATACATCCCAAGACAATTTTGCTTATGTTGCAGGTATTTAACGAGGAAATAGGTACTTGTGATAACATAATATGTTACTGTAACATAGCGCTTTCCGAGGCAAAATGAGTCTATGAGATAATAAATGAAGACATCTATTATACTACTACTATGTTACTTTGCACTATAGAGGTAGTAACTTACACTAGTATCATATGCATGACAGTAGTCTAAGTTACTCCCCACTATGACCAGCCTTATGTTCCTGCCCATTGTGACCAGCCTAACTATACTGGGCATTCACGCGCGTTGACTACTACAAGTACGTGCCAATTAGTAGTAGCCACATACTCTATTCCCCGATCGAGAAGTTAAAAAAAAAATTACTTTGTTCAGCGCTCGAGTAAGTAAAGCCGGATCGGAGGAAGGTTCCATGCATTCTTTTACGACGTTCCAGATCGCGGTTAATTACATGGCTAGGGGTGAAGATGGCATGCGTGGTGGCCAACTTGCACACAGACTACATTATTATCGTATTCTCCGGCGGGCCGGCTGATTAATCAATCTATCAATCAATCAATCAAGCTCTTGTCATCTTTTCCGTTAAGCAAGTGGAGCGAGAGGGACGACTGATCAAGAGCGGTGGTCCGATCGAGCCTCCTGGCCTGGCTACTCACAGTAGCACTACGTACGCAGCTCTTTCTCTTTGATTCGACCTGTCTGCATTATGTAAGTACGTACTACGTATGCTTGTCCAGATATTACAAGCGAATCAGTACGTGCTAGCGCTACAAACGCGCAGGCGCAGTCCAGCGAGCATACACACAAGTTGCATATACACTCCACCCGCCGACAACGCGCAGCGCAGGCAAGATCAAATCTGAAGCTAAGCTGGTAGGCAGCATTGCCGACTGGCAGTAGTACCGAGGATTAACCAGCGCACCGACGACGGTTGTTGGAGGCAAGGCAAGGCAAGCACAGATGGCACCGCCCGTTCGTTGGCGCGTCCCATCGGATTCGGATCGACATCGACGTACGGTTCACTTCACTGTCAACCGCAACCACCCATGCGCACACTCACGCAAACCTTGATCATTTCCACCCCTTTTCCCCCCGCCGATCATCATTGACTGATCAGTTACGCGCCCACGAGCCATATATGCGGCCTCTCTTTCTTTTGCGCATCAATCAAATCATTGTACGTCAAAGTGGAAAATAATGGAGAAGAAGCTGGATGCGGAAGGTACGTGCCACCGAACCTCTAAAGCCTAATCTATCATCCTAACCTAACCTAACCTAACCATCATGCAAGCCCTGATCAGATATTCAGATCAGATCAGATCAGGGTCAGGATGAACCACCGACAGCTAGGAGGGAGGCGCGAAAGGGATCGGGGTGCGGGTGGGGTGCGGCAGGAGCCAGAATTGGACTGTGCATGCCCGTGCTCAGCGTCCGGCAGCAGCAAACAAACTGCTGCTGTTATTAGGATCTAATTCTATATATAGATGCCTCTGTGGATCAAGCAGCAGGCCATCTAACATTAGCGAGCGGTGCGCTGGGGCCGGGGGCCGGCAGGCAGCGGCGAACATGGCATGCCACGTGCATGTGCAGTCATATCTTTTGTCAAGTACTATGTGGCATGGCGCACCCTTGTGCCTGCGCTCCGTGCGATTCCGCCCAGCTGTACTGCGCCTACACTGCACCCGCACTGCTGCGTGCAACCATGGACCACGGTCCACGGGCGAGCAAATCCAGCGCCAACCATGTGGACGCAATTCATAGCTACGTAGCTGTTGGTCGGTCGCAGAATCGCAGGGCGCAAAGCCAAAGCTACAGCACCGTTCCTCCCTTCAGAGTTAAGAATCCTGGCCTGGCCTGCCAGGCTTCCAATTTTTCTTCAAACCTACACTAATAGAAATATGGTGAGCACATGAAGCATACAACTAGTGGAACAAGAAAGAGGAACAAGAAGATGACAAACTAACAATCCCTACCAAGAATGGGCAACAGCATGCAGGCATTTCTCCAGTTTAGAATTTACCAAAACATGCTAGATAAATAATGTGCAGCTTCCTCTATTACAAACGGCATTCTTGCCTTACAGAGAGAAAATACAAGTTGTTTTCAGTTTGTACATACATAATACAATCCTTGGGGCATAGCATACAGACGACAGCTCTCAGTTTCGGCTCACTTACATACATTTTATCCTCTCCATTCAAATCAAGGTCAACAAATAAAGAATCGCTGGCTGGACAATGAAACAACACTGGAACTGACTGACTGACTGACTTGCTGGCTGTATTCTTGCTTCTTCGTGGCCGAACTGCACAGAGGTGAGGTGAAGAAGGGTTGCCGCAGCCTCCCGTCTGCCCAAATATTTTGCATATATGAGGCCCAGCTACCCACCATGGAACAAAACCAATAACTTAACACTTGTTGCATGTTTGTTTTCTATCTACACAGGGGATGGAGGAATGGAAGAGAAAAAAATTATGGGCACAAAAACACCTTCAAAATTACTCCACATGATGACTCATTTTGATCGTCCATCCTTTCATCTCCTAGGTGCAGTCCAGACCGCACTCCTCCAGAAGAGGGCCGTCCGTCTTGGCGAGGAAAGGGTTCACACGCACCCACAGGAGCGAGATGATCGAAGCCAAGAGGATGGACCAGACGATGACGATCGTCGGGGTCCTGTTCTGCCTTCCGAGAAGACCCTTGAGGAACGGGTACAAGTGGACAATAACCCAGAACGCGAAGAAGAGCTTTCCAAAGAGAGGCCCCCATGACTCATATCCGTTGTTGATAGCGTTGGAGATGCCGGCAACCACCCCGATGAAGTTCAGCAGGAGCAGGGTGGTCGGGGGTATCAGCAGGGTTGTCCATTTGAAAGTGTACAGTTCCGAGAACTCCTCATCATCTCCAGCCTTTGTTGTGACGGTGAAGCTTGTGTCCACACCAGCTATCACCTTGAGAAGTCCTTGGAACACGGCAAACAGATGGGCAGAGACACCTCCAATGACCCAGAACTGCTCATTCCTCCACCAATCGTCAACCGCTACACGAGCCCATCTCATTTCCAGAATACCCGTAGCAAAAATGCAGATGAAAAGCGACATGTACCAGATACTGGCAAGATTGCTAAGCTGCAAGACAGAACCAAAAGGGAAGGGGTAAGGTTTAAATCATACCAGACTTGCTACTTCACAGCAGATAGAACTACAAGCTAAGTATGCTTTACCTCTGGAGTGATGAACTTTCCCGTTAACAAGCAGATGGCCGGCAACGTGCAGTAGGCCAGAAGTGGAATGGACGTCCACGGATAAACGATGGAGTTGATGTAGGAAAATCTTTCCAAAAATTTCAGTCCACCACCATATCCATACCAAAGAGGGCAATGATTGCTGAAGAAGATCTCAATAGACCCAAGAGCCCACCGAAGAACCTGGTTAAGACGATCCGAAAGATTGAGAGGCGCGGAACCTTTGAATGCAGGCCTTTTAGGTATGCAGTAAATCGACCGCCAGCCATGGCAATGCATCTTAAACCCAGTTAGGATATCCTCTGTAACTGACCCATAGATCCAGCCAATCTGCAACAAATAAATAAACAAATGGTTATGATTTACTACTAGGCAACAGATATTTGGACTACCTAATCAGCACACAGCAACCAAGCTCCTGACTTTACCTCTTTTCCCCAGTCTGTCTTGTCTTCATAGCCACAACCGATGACATGTATAGCTTCCTTCAGAAGAGAAGCTGGACTATCACACCTCAGGGTTCCACCATTCTCAAGAAGCGTGGATGCAACAAAAACGGCAGACTGGCCAAATTTCTTCTCTAACTTCTGTTGATTTACAATACCAGCCTTCTGAGTTTCAGCTCCTGCCGAAAACATTGCAAAGTAGGGCATGTTAATACTAACTATTGAGGATGTTTCTAAAATAACCAAAATGCTGGAAGTTAAGTGATACCTGCAGCTGCTTCGTCAATTTCACTGAGTGCGTACGCAGGTGATTGATTTTCTTCCTTCTTGAAAAACAACCTCTTCTTCTTCTCTGTCTTTGGCTTGGTAACCTTCTTCTTGTTCTTCCTGTTACCAAAGCAGAAACAGCACACACACCACTTTGGCCAGCAGTTGCAAGTCCTTGACGGTGGCTTCTTTGTTTTGGGAGCATCATAACCGTACAGCGCCTGCCTTCTAAAGACACATCCAGTTCCAACATAGATGGGGCCTTGAATACCATCCAAACCTTTCATGTTGATCTGTATGAGACAAATGTTAGGGAAACTTCATGGAAGTTACACAGAATGTAAACAAGAGAAATATCTCAGAAACATGAAATCCAAGTCTTACATCAAAGAAGACGACATTCTTGTTAGCATATCGATCGTGACGATCAATAGAGTCGAATCTTTGTGGGAACTGCACATAGCAAACTTTCTTTCCTACCAAAGGATCCATCATGAAACACATTGCTTCCTTGACTGCCTTGCTGTTGTTCACATAGTGATCACAATCCAAGTTCAGCATATATGGAGCATTCGTTAGCACAGCGGAGACACGGACCTGTAAAAGAGCCAACCATTAGAAGGGAACTTAAAATAACTTGTGCTACTACTAGCTATAGAGATGACTGGCCGAAAATGCATTCAAAATGTTATTATTACCAATGCATTCATAGCACCAGCCTTCTTGTGATGGTTATAGCCTGGCCGTTTTTCTCTTGAAACATAAACCAATCGAGGCAGCTCATTTCCTTCCACATCAAGGCCACCACTTTGACCAAGGAAGACCTAACGGTAGACAAAATCGGAGTTCATTAGGGCAAAGTGGGAAAAAAGGAAGAACCATTTGATGTCAGCATATAGACTGGATAGCACCACGAACTGTAATAAGCATACCTGAATCATTCCAGGGTGATCACGGACATTGTTTCCAGGCCAGGGAGTTCCATCCTGCATGGTCCATCCTTCCTCAGGAACTTTCTGGGCTTTAGCAACCAAGGCATTGATTCTGATCTTGAATTCCTCATACTCTCTCTGTAAAAGAAGACATGGCCAAAATTAGCATACACTTCTATCAACTGAAGGAACATAGCAAAGTGGCTGAAATTATGCACCTTCATTGCCCTCCTGTCCCTAACAAAGTTTGGTACCACCTTGTCTTTCAGGTAGTCTATCTTCTGTTGGAAGTACCACTCTGGAGCACGAGGCTCAATGCTATACTTCTTACAGAAAGGAACCCATTTCTTTGCAAATTCAGATGTTTCAGACAATCCTTCGAATGTCAACATGGCAGCGCCATCATCAGAAACATAGCAAGAGAGCTTGTCAACCGGATAATCTACCGCCAGGATAGATAGGATAGTGTTTGCTGTGACCAGCGGAGGCTCCTTTGCGGGATCGACCGTACTGACAAAGAAATCAACTGGGGCGAGTTGAGATGGCTGGCCTTCCTTGTCGAACCTAACAATACAACACAAGCAGTTAGTTCCAAAACTTTGGGAGAATAACAGAAGGCAAGTATTAATAGATGGCAGCAGTAACCAACCTCAATGTCAACCGGTCAAGGTAAGTCTCCCTCTCAATAGGGAACCACTTGGGGAATTGATCAAGAATCCAAGACATGGCAAACCATATCTCACATATGACAGATATGAGCCACAAAACAAACGCATCATGCACCGGATGCATAACACGATAGTGGAAGAAGAGACACACAATCACCAAACGGATCACAATGATCATCCTGTAGGGATTAATCAGGCTTGAAGGAATGGGAACCTTTCTGGACAGTGGCTGCCTAGCTTCATCCATTCTGGTAAATAAAATCAAGAAAAAGTTAGTACTCGAGTACAGAGTCTAGTAACACATTTTACAACGAAAAAAGTTTTTTCTAAGCAAAGACCAGATAGAATTTTCTTCCTTGCAGTCAAAGATAGAGATAACCAGACAACTATTATTTTTTCTAGCATGTAGTCATTACTAAATGGCACTGGCGCAGTTATAACTTCATCCAGCTTAGACAAATGCAGCAGTTTTAAGATAGATAAATCTAGGGAATACGAATTCGCCAATTTGTTTCCATGTTTTAGCAAAATGTATATATTCTTCTGGCATTTTAGGTCCTCTACGGAGCACATCGCGACACTCTAGTGGATATTCTTTTGGCATTTTAGGTCGTCTACGGCGCACATCGCGACACTCTAGTGGAGCATGATATCTCTAGTCTGTTTGACCAATACTAATGCAGCTAAAACCAAGTATTAATCAGAAAGGCACTAAAGACCAAACTAATAGATGCTGAGCGAGTTTCTAGTGTCGTACAGTGGCAGATCTGCATCGTCGCCATCACCGTTCCAATCTTTACCGCCATCATTTCTGGCCTGATGCAGCCTCTCCTGCTTCTGCTTCCAGCTCTCCATCCTCTCCTTCCAGGCGACGCTCCCATACCCGTAGGAACCAATATCCTTGGATGGGTCCATGGATCTTGGTTGCACTGCATCACAACAACCATCAGTATCCCTGAACCGTTGTTACAGCTAAATGCTAGCAGGACATGATGATATTTCGAAATGCGCACCAGGAAGGTTGGAATCAGCATAAGGGAGCGGGTGGATCCTCTTTCCCCCGCCGCCGACGAAGGAAGGAACAAGGGCGTGCTGCTCCGGTGGGATGTCATCGACCTACAAACAGGGGGCATCACAGTGAGCAATTGAGCATCCAGTAAGAGGCACATAAGCTGCTGATATGGCAGAGGAGCGTGAGAATTGCGGGTGGTTAATGAATTACCATCTGGCCATTGGTGAGGAGGGGAACATTGGGGTTGGGCTGGAAGGGCTGGTGCACGCCGTCGAGGTCGCCGCCGCGGCCGTAGGTCATGTGGGCGTGGAGCATGGACTCGGCGGCGTACTGCGAGTCGTCCCTGTCCCTCCAGTTGAACTCGTCCTCCAGGTCGTCGGCGCCGTCCTCCTCCTCATCCCCGGGGACACGCGCGCACCCTGCAAGCATACAAATCGGAGCCAGAAAACGCGTCAAATCCCATCCCATCCAAATTGGGGGTGAGCTCGCTCGGTGGGTGGGTAGCGGCATTGGGGAAGGGTGGGCCGAGAGTGAGAGTGGAACAAACCCTTGAGGCGCTTGTAGCGGGTCTTGCACTGCGGGCAGTTCTGCGTGCCCTCGCGGCGCTCGTACTCGTAGCAGTCGCGGCAGACGGGGAAGGCGCACTCGTTGCAGGCGACGAAGGGGTCGCCGCCGGGGCCGAGGCCGAGGTCGTCCCCGCAAATCTGGCACGCCCCGCGGTTCTGCTGCTTGAGCGGCCTCGCCTGCACGCACGAACGAAACAGATTGAGAAACGGCAACCGGAATAATCTCAGCACCACCGCCGACCGACACGGAGAAGAGCAGCCTCCGGAACCCTCGCGCGCGGATTCCGCGACCAGGGCCGAAGGAAGCGGGGGCGGGGGGCGCTCACCCCTGGCTCCCCGTCGCGGCGGATGACGACGAGCTCGTTGCGGTTGTGCGAGCCGGCGACCAGCCCCGCGCTGGCCTCCATCCCTCAGACCCGCACCAGATCCCCCGGATCCCGAGGCCCGCGCCGAGGCAGAGGCGGGCGGTCGCGGCGCGGCGGCGGGCGGGGGATGGATTGGGGGAGGGGGGGAATGGGGAACGAATGGAATGAATTGGGGAAGGGCTGGGGGGGCTTCCGCCTGGTGTTGTAGTACCAGTGCGATGTGGTCTGTGTGTGTTTTTTTTTTATTCGGCGACGGGAGGAATCGGTGGTGGTTGCCCTCCTAGAAACAGCTCATCGCCGCCCCCAACCCGCTGTGCCTCTCTGCCTCTCTGTGTGTGTGTGTGTGTGTGTGTTTCGACAGCTCCCCCTCACATGCGCCCCAGTTTTTGTACTACTCGCTCGCCTTCCCCCGTCGGTCCTCTCCCCCCTCACTTTCTCTCTCCACACACCCAGCCTTTCTCTCTCTAGACTGTCGGTTCCCCTACTTCCCTTTCTCTCTCTCTCTCTGAATTATTGTTATTATTATTATTATTGCGACGAGTTAATAATCGGTAGTACCTTGCTTGTAACCACGGCGCAACCACCACCCCTGGCATGTGCGGGCAGAGTTTTTTTTTTCTTGACGCGCATGTGCGAGCAGAGAGAAAGGGGAGGAGGAAAGTGTCGGTGACGGTGTGGCGCTACCGCGCACCGGAGGCCGGGCCGGGCCGGGCCGGGCCGGATGACTGTTGACCCTAGACTCCTACTGGTTAGAGAGAGGGAGAACGGGGGGTGTTGGTTGGGGTGTCCGTCTCGCACCGGTCAACAAGGTTGTTACGCTTTTCTTGAGAGGAAGAGGAAAAACAGCATCTATTTCTCTGTCTAGGGTGTGAAAATGAAATTTTGGTAGCCTGTACGCGTCTGCCTGCAGAGGATCCTCTGCTTTGCTTGGGCTGAAATATCCATGCTACAAAAAGGGATTTACTGCCACTACTAATGTTTGTTTGTTCTTCTGGATTGAATGAAGAAAAGAAGAGCCTCGTGGGGAAAGCGGCGACGGAGGAGCATCGTCCATGTGCCCGAATTCGCCCATGTGTACACAGCACTAACCCTACTCTGCTCCCAAGACTGATTGGAAATTTCACCTCCTCCTACCCTTGTCCTTGGGCAAAAAGAAATCATACAGTAAATAGTAGTATTATTGAGTAGAATTGCACTCTGCAACGGGGTGAGTGTAAAACCAGAGAGATTTTTTGGATGAAACTGATGGAAAGGACGGGTGACGTGCGGGAGACCGGTAGGAAAAAGGAAATGAAAGAACGAAAGAAGCCCGCCAACTAACGCGAGAGAACAAAATTAAAAAGCATTAGCATGAGTATCATAATTTAGAGGAGAAGAGTTCCGTTTCCATGATGGCGTATTTGCATTGCAGCGAGACTAAGAGAAGTGTCGGTACGAAGTGGAGCGAGGGAGCGTTCGTTGGTTCACTGGTGATGATGACGATGATGATCTCGACCCACCAACCCACTCGCTTATTCGCCCATATTTTATCTCTCGGACCGTGACAGCACAACATACTCGTTTTCTTCATTATACTACTCGGCTCCTCCACGACCCGATCCGGATCGCCTTTAGCCCCTCCTGGCCGGAGATTAGTTAGGAGAAGAATAAGTAATCCGGATTTATTATTGTTATTGTTATTGTTAGCAGCGGCAGCCTGGGATGATGGGGCCGGATGTCTCTGTCGGTGGGCCCGCCCGTGCCTCCGCCCACCGACTGGGCTGGATTAGTCGAGCTAGCTAACACTGCGCGTCCGTGATTACTGCGGCCGGGCCGCCTGCACATCTCTGTCGCCTCTTAACTCCTCTCTCTCTCTCTCTTCAGACGGAATTGGACGCTGCATTTTTTTCTCTCTTCTTCTTTGGACGACACCGCAGTTACTTTTGGTAGTCGGAGGAGCTGTGGTCTTTGGCCGGAGATGGTAGCGAACCAAACATGGCTGCAATCAATGTGCCTCCGTAGATTGGTCGCTTCTTGTCTTTGTACATACACACACTCCGTGGTACAGTGCGCCTGCAATTGGCCCTGCACCGAAACCCATCGCCAGTTACCTGCTTCTTCTCGGTAGTAAATCGTAAGCTTGTTTTTCGTCGCCGTTCCGGCAAGCGAGCGTGGGCGTGGCTCCGTTCGTGCGTGCGCGCGCGCGCGCGTTGACCCCGTTGCTGTCTGCGGCGACGTCCGTCCGGCCGAGAGTTTAACCTCTGACGCGGCGTAATTACCGCCGCCACGTCAGGCGGCCCGTACTCCAGCTAGCACGAAGAAGGCGCACAGGGCAGGTATTTCGTTGGGACGAACGCGGAAAAAGGGGTGATGTGGATCGCCGCGTCATGGGGCTTTCTTGTTTGCTAGTACAGCTACAGTGCCGGTGTTCTCACCTTCGCTCGTGGGCCGTCCGATGGCGGCGGATCGGACGGTGGGGATCGCGCGCTCGTGCTCTAGCCCTTTTTTCAGTGGAGAAAAGATGGGTACTAGCTCCGAGTGTCTGATATCTCTGCGTGTGTGTGCGTGAGAGAGAGATTCACGATCACACGCTTTCCCCGGCCCACCTCTCCCTTTTGGCCAGCCACAGACTACCGACACCTGAACTAACACACACACTCCCACGTCTCAATCATCATCATCATGGCGTTTCACAAAAGGGTAAACGAACCCCGTGCTTAAGGGGGCTTAACCCCCACCACGCCTAAGCTAAACTACGTACTACTAAACTAAAAGCTCCCCCGGTCGGTGGGCTGGCGTTAGTTAGCACTAGTACTACTCCTGCTACAGTATACAGTGAGCGAGCGAGCGAGGACTCGAAATACTAGTACTACTTTTCTCTCTTTTTTTACACCAATCAATCAAGCGCGTTTGCTTCTCGGGCGCACGAGATCCAGACGGAGGGAGGGAGGGTAGGTCGATTCGATTGCGTGGCATCAATGGCCGCATCATTGCTGGACCGTCTCGTCTCTCCTTTTAACCCTGTATGTACTAGTGCCGCGTGTGATCGGGAGCACGTCATTTGCTTCCTTCCTGGCAAAGCCTGCGCCTGCGAACGACGCGTGAATCCTCTGCCGCTGTAAAAGCTTCGCCGTCCGAGATCCCATGATCCTACGTACTACAGTCCCGAGCATCAGCTCCGTTATCCGGGGATAGACAGCTCCGTTGCGTTCCACGCATTTCTCACTCGACAGCTGAGGCTGCACAGAGTAGTAGGAGTAGTAAAATAACAGCGCAATTAAACATGTGCACGGAGCACATGGCAATTAATTTGACCGCGGGGGTTTATGATTTAATTACTGCTGGCTTTGCAACTGGCAAAGCGAAGCAGCTTGATCTGATCTGATCTCATCTCATCTCGCGCCGAGTCAAGGTCGCCACCCATGTGTTTGGATGGCTCGATGCATGCGGCTGGCTTAATTGCTCCACCTAGCTAGCTGTACCACGCGCGCGCGCTCCCGAATTTAGCCTCATGTATGCCTACTTGCACGCCCCTTGTTTCTTTGTTTGTTATTATTATACCTATATATCAGCGATCCTCCGGAGATCCCTTTTGTCTTCTTTTTTGTTTCAGATCAGTCCTCCTCCTCAGAGCGACGATCCTTCCGCGTGCTGGTTTGGCGGCCATTGCCGGAAATTGAAATGGGGGCAAAGCCCCAAACAGAATTGTGGAAATACAGTTAATGCATGCCATGATAGCGTTGCTCCGCCTTGCTTCTTTTTGCCTGCCTTGCGTTTTGCTTTGTTTGACCAAAAACAAGGGACGGAACAGGAAGGAACTGCGCTGCTCAGGTCCTTCCTTGTCCAGATTTTCCTACTTCTTTTCAAGAAAAAATATATTTTTTCACTTTGTTTTAGGTGTAATAGCATCTACAATCGGACTTGCTAAATTTGGCCTCTGTATGTCCGAGGATGCGCCCGGACCCGGACGCGTATGATAAATTTGACATAGCAAGTAAAGTTCACAAAAGGTCGGACATAGCAAGTTCGTATATCGAGTATGATCTATATAAATAAACAATAGATAAGAGATAGATATCAGACATCGGACTTCACCACTTCCTCGATGACCTTCCTCTTGGAGTGTCCGAAGCGGCGGTTGTACTCCTCGGTGTAGGCGGCGCCCAGAAGTACGGTGGTGTCATCAGTGGTGGTGAGGTCGTCCTCCACGTTGGTGGACAGTAGCCCAGGCACAGATCTGCAAGACCCGCAACCGAACCATCTATATCTAGCCGCCGCCACCCTCTTCCTTCCATGGCGAGCAAACCGCTCCTCTGACTGAGGAAGCCCCGGGCACGAGCACCCAACGCCGTTCGGGAGGAGCAGTGGCAGAAGGAGCTAGAATCTGACTTGGCGAGTGCATCCCAATCAATGGGGACGGGAGGGGAACATACGAGGAGGGTACAAACCGGAGCGGAGTGTGAAGGGAGCGGAGCAGTCGAGAGTGCAAGGGTTTGGTCCAAATGGGGATGGTATGGGGTTTATGTGGGCTCAGGGTGGGGCAACATGGGCCGGTCTAACGTGGCGGCCACTCTGTGCATGTCCAGACTTCGTCATATTTGCCTCACATATGCACTGGATTTGAGGGTGCCAAACAACCTAGAGATTTGGGCCAGATTTGAGGTGTGCGTTTTTTGGGCCCGGGCAACGTCCGGGTTGTCCTACTGATAATCAGGGGCGTGTAGGAGGTCCTGTTGTGGGCGCTCTAAGAGCACTATAGTCAGGCGCCTCAAACTACCGGGTGGATTCCCCGATCACTGGCCTGTCAAAAAATGCGACCCTGGCCGGTGCCTCAAACGCCCGAGCTAACCGGCACCCCTCATATCCAGCCAAATGCAGGGCGGATATGGGGAGGCCTGGGCGCATCCGCCAAGTCATACCCGACACCCGAGCTAACCGGCACCCCTCATATCCAGCCCAAATGCAGGGCGGATATGGGGAGGCCTGGGTGCATCCGCCAAGTCATACCCGACACCCGACCCCACCGCAAATCCACCCCCTAGACTACCAATTTCATTTGCTCTCTCCTATATTATTTATGCTCCGCACCGGCCTTCTTGTAGCTCCGCCACCACTCGCTCCTCCGTCACCGTTCGGCGCCTCAGCGCCACCAGCACTGGCACAACAACCCCCCATCCATGCTTGTTGCTGCGGACATCATCGCAGGCATGGACGCCATTGCGGTACGTCTGACAACTTTCTGGGCGCACCTTGCCCGTGATGTGTTTGGCACATTGTTCGGCCAGGTTTTTTATGATTCATTTATAGGGAAAATTATGAATTCTGATGCTTCGTCAGACGAGGTGTATGGAGCAACAGAGCTTGATAAAATGATTGAAAATTAGTTCTTCGATTCATCGGATTCGGATGAAGAAGTGGATATGATCATGCTCATGAGCATGCAATGGGAAATGGACCGGCAGGTGGAGCATATTCTCAACTTCAATGGCTCAATCAAAGGGAGAAGAGTCATTAATCGGGATAGGGTCTCTCGTGCATGGCTATTGTACAAGGACTCCTTTGCTCCGGACCCAACTTTCCCAGATGATCCATGGTTTCCTTGTTGTTTTCGTATGTGCAAACCATTGTTTTTGCGCGTTGTGGAGGGCACCACGGCAACCTCCGTAGGATCGTCAAGTCGGTGTCTGGGCCACATGCGAGGATCGGGCATCAACAAGCAGGGTGTCTTGAAAAGAGCCGGCGGTTCTGAGCAGTAGACGGTACAAAGACACCGAGCATGAGGCCGACGGACGGTCTTGAGTAGGTCCATATGACTACAGATCTGCTCCAAGAGAACATCGGGAGGAATTCCAATCACGGCTCTGCGTGTCGGTCGATTCTGCCATTGGGGTTTTGGTGCTGCGAGCGTGAGGAAGTGGATTCGGCGAGGCGGCGAAGAAGCTTCTCCTCGTGTGTCCGAGCAATGAGCGGGGGGATATGGTATGTGAGCTACCAAGGAAGATGATGGCGGTGAGGCGAGTAGTGAGCGGGGGTAAATGATGTGCGGCCAACGATGAGGAAGAGAGGAGGAAGAAGAAGATTGGAGGAAGAAGAGTGGAAGATGGGGAAGAAAGTGCATTAAATCTCAATTCTACTAGTAGTACTACCAGGATATAGGCACTGTCCTTCGGAGTGTAAATAGTTACACCGATGACATGTGGGTCTATCACAAGAGGGCCCATATGTCGCTTAATGGAGGACAGAGGTGCGAGGCGATTTGCGTAAGCGCGTTTCATTGGCAAACATGATGGCAGATTGGGTAAGGCTGATTTAGTAACACCCAACACGTTGGTTCACCAAATTACGTGTCCCATCTGCCGCAGCGTGTATTGTCACTTCACCGGGAAGACTAGTTGAATAGTTCTCTCTCGACCGAGATGGGGAATAATGGATCGCGAGGACTTCCTTTCTATAGTATCCCTATGCCTCACGCCACTTCACTCATTTTGCTCCGCACCTAGTCACTTGTTGAAATCAGAAAGACAAATGCTCCGTATTTGGGAACAGAGGGAGGCTTTTACTCCATACTATTTGGGAATAGAGGGAGTATCACCATATGGAGGGAACAGAGAAAGCTTGAAATATGAACATGTCAATGGGAGGGAGTAAGCCCCATGCATGCATGCATGCATGCAACATGCAACACTCACACGTACTCCACATGGACGCACGCACGTACTCCACATGGACACACGCAACACTCATAGCGGTGGGCAACGGGAATCATTGTCGCAGCTTTCTAGTCCGGTTCCACACGATGGAGACTCATCCAAGCTGAAGCGGCATAAATCGGGATAGCGTGTCCCAAAGATGTCGCTCATCCGTGGCAAGATCAAGACACAACCATGCTTCATGAACGCGGGCCTTCCGTGTCGTGCACGGAAGGTGGCATCCGCTTCACAATGGGGTAGTTGTTCCCGGCGAAAAGCGAGTACTCTCCAAGAGTGTTCCTCGACACCCACGTAGTATCACAGGGTCGAACTCGGCGCTGTTCATCCGGGTACACGCGCATCCCGAGATCTGGACACATGGTGACGTATATAGTCAAGGTCCATGCATAATAATGTTGTGCTCAAATATGGCGGTCGAATCTTGCAAAGCAAGCAGTACTACTCCGTATAGAGGAAGTAAAATAACCGGCTTATTATATATAGCCACTCTTGGCTACATGGATGAGATAGTAAGACATGGAAAAACAAAAATGGTGGCAGCTAGTGGGTTCAGGTCTTCAAGGTCCTAGCTAGCTATACACGTCCTCCAAGGTAAAAAGTACTCCCACTAGTACTACTAAGTATACTACTAGTACAACAATGAAAGAGAAGGCGAGAGGGTTAAAATATGGAATACCTGGGTAGATGGTGATGGTCCAATCGTGGTAGACTGTGTGACCATGTTGCACATCAGTGGTACCATGGGTAACCCATCGCTAAGATAGTTGATCCCAATATGCCAAAGTCAGCTACAAGGTTCGAGTTAGACCGAATCCCGGATGCAAATGCACATCCAGATCGGCGATCTTATTTTGATCGGGGATGACCGGTCCTCGCAAAATAATGGAGTACCGTTAGGGATGCAAATGATGGTTTGTGCATTCCGTTTGTAATCTCCCGCATCGTAGGATGGCAACCAGATGAAACAAGTCTCCGGCTTGTCATCGCGAAGATGCGACCTAGATGGCGCACGCATCTTCGAACGTAGGGGTACAAATCTGCCGCCGCCAACATGCGCCACCGCCACATCGCCTCTTGCATTGACGACAATCCTTATGTCGAACACCGCAATGAGATAGTAATCGCCGTAGCCGCCGCTTTGTCGGCGGGTCCGCAATTTCTATCTTCTTCAATCTCATGTAGGCATCATCATACGATTCAAGCCCGGCCGGTCCGGAAGGCCGATCCCAATGGTGGAGAAGGGGTCACTGAACGGCCGCACCTTCTGTGGATGTTGTGCAAAATGATGGTGGTATCCGCCGAGGTATGCAAGCCAATCTTCATTGGCACCGACCTGCACCTATATATAAGACGGTGGGCAGCGAAGAAATTATGGGATGGAAATGGAATAACTAAGTACTACATGATCAAACTCCATTATCGACCGCTCATCGGACAAAATCCGACTACCTCTCAACGTCGGCAACTCTAGCGGAGTCAACGTGCAACCATGGCCAGGAGCAAGTGGACTGTTCAAGGATTGTCCCATAGAAGAACCTTCTCCTCGAGGATGCATGGAAGACCAACAAGCATGGCCTTTTCCCAAGCCTGTTTAGCGGCGCCTTGAAAAAGTTGGTGCAGAAGCACCGAGTCTTCTTGGCAAAGGAGGACGTCGGAGCGGCGTGTGATTTCTCCTGAGGATCGTCATCCAAGGTCTCCCAGCCCGACGAGGAGGAGAACCGCTGGCAATTCATGGGAGCAGCGACGAACTGCCTTCTCTTAGGGGAGGCTGGCGAGGAGGAGATAAGAGCGTAGTAACCGCACGGCCTCGCCCCTTCCAATCGTAGATCGCTCCTCAACTAACGGGTGAGGCTATTATTTATTGCTAGTACTAGCATTATGGAACGTTATGGGATTGCATTATACTGTAAATAATAGCACTAGTAAGAAATTTTGGCACTAGGTAGTAGTTTTTGGCGTGGATTAAGAAATTTTGGGTATGTTTTTGCCATTTTTGTACACGCCAACTAGTGTCAAAAATGTCTTACATTATGTGATTTGAGGAGTACGATTGCATGTAGCGATACTAGTACTACTTTTCTCAACTAGTAGTGTGATGTAATGTACTTCTAGTCTAGTCTAGTATAGTGCACCAGTTTTGAACACTACAAAAAAAGACACATCCGTGACATTTTGGGCTGAACGGATTTTTTTCTGTCATACGTATGACACTTCTATGACGATAATTGTGACAAAACCCGGTATCATCATAGATGTGGTGGGCTCCTACTTCTATGACAAAAAATCATGATGAAAATGGGCTTTTCGTGCTTGGGCGG
>CM038680.1:704550877-704773306 GCA_021605205.1 Aegilops longissima | reverse complement strand
GCACCTGATTTGCGCATCCAGTGCCCGGATTTGGAGCGGATCCGGTCGGGCTTGAGCGCGCCCGGCTGTGGGAGGCCGCGCCGCACCATGGACTAGCCGGGTGTTGATGCCTGATTTTGGCAAGATACAGAGTGAAAGGGTTTTCAGCATGAAAAGTTTCACATCACCGAATGGAACAACTTTAATGTTTGGACCATAATTATTCGGCATCATATCAAAGACCAAAACTACACTCAGATTGTCATGTTTAGGTGTTCTGAGTGCTTTTTGGTCAATTAAGCCTCCAGGACAACCTCGGATGAAGGAATGCTCTACATGAATTGTCTTCGCCTCGTCAAATCGGTCGATTTTTATATAAAAATCATCTCAATCCGAGTTCATATGCAAAAGTTAGAGCTATCTGAATGCAGCCCTGTCAAGAGGCGAAATATGACGCGGGAGACCAGACATGTCTTGGCAAGTGTCTGACGTAATGCGTGAGTGTTTTGCCCCAGAAGATGGCCTCGAATCGGAAAACGTTCAACATAAAAGTTGTTCGTCTCGTCGAAATGGTCAAGATTGCTTTTGGACTCGTTTCCATCCGAGATCGTTTACCACCACAAAAAAGACCCGCAAGGTGCAGCCAGTTTAAACCGAGCAGTTTTGGAAAGTTCGACAAAATCGATCCGAATTTGACTAGGGTTTTGGACGTGAATCCAAGCCTTTTCCTTGCACGGGAAGTCCAGCCGCCTCTTATATACCCAAGGGGTGACGGCCGATTGAACAACACACAATCGAACAATCAATCTACTTTTTACCCTAGTTTTACATCCCTCCCTTGTTCTTTCTCTCTCGCTCTTCGCTCGCTCTTCGTGTTGAAGGGCAGCGATCCTCGAGGCTCTAGGGGCGGGCGAACCGACCTAGGGCATCCCATAGCCGCCGCTGCCCAGACGGGTCCCTCCCGGCGCGCGGGGTTTCGGTGCTCAAAAGCGCCCGCCGGATTGCTTGCGCATCGCTCTCGGACGGGTCTCCTTCGCGCGAGCTGTGGTGCATCACCTCGGCGCCGGAGGTACACGGTGACGGTTCGTGTGCGAACACACTTTTGGCGACTCCGCTGGGGACGAAAGATCAAGAATCATCATCAACCATGTCTAATCTCCCAAGCCCTCGAAGTTGACACCGATAACATCATTAAGCCCGGTCTTGATGAGCTATCGGATGAACATCGCCAAGCCTCACGGCGCACAAGAAGCAGCGTGAAGAGGCTTTTGAGGCGCCAAGAAGAAGCGCGAGGAGGAGGATTTGGAAGCGCTTTTCAAGTTTCAAGAAGGACCGTCAAGGCAACATCACTCCGGTTGGAACGCTAATTTTCCTCCCTCATCGATTTAACAAGATGTAATCACCGTGAGTAAAGTTTTTCTCCGAGCAAGTGGCTGTGATTGAAAGTCTTGTTAGTAAGGGTAATGTGATGGCATACAATTCTTTTGTGGCTAGTGCTAATGCTCGAAAAATATGCCTCCGCCATCTAGTGGTACTGTTGGTGTATCTGAAAACGCTAGTCCAACTTTACCTATTTCATCGGCACCTCCTATACAACAACAATATAGTATGCTATTGAATTTTTACCCTAGTCAAACCAACCAGCTTGTGACTACACCTACATACCCTAATCCTATTATGAGTGTGCCCAATTCAAGGCCAACGCCAATCACTTTGTCACACCACCCATAGGCGCAAGCATGTTTGGTCTTCCGCCAATTATGGTTCGGTGCCCATCCCACAAGTTGCACCAATAGCTAGTACTCAGGTTGCTCCTATGTCATTGCCACAAACATCTTCATCTACATCGGATCCAATTTTAGCTAAATTAAGGAGGATTTGCATAAGATGTTTCTAGAAACTTCCGAAACGAGCCGAAAGTAAAGAGTCGTGTATCAAAAGCCTTATCCTGAACACTTCGATGCAATTTCTTACCCTCAAGGTTATAAGGTTCCTGATTTTGTTAAATTTAGTGGTGAGGGTACGAAAACAACTTGGGAGCATGTGAGTCAAGATTCAGCACAGTTGGGTGAAGCAGGTTCCATAGAAGAGTTGAAAGTACGCTTATTTCCTTTATCTTTAATCGCACCGCATTTTCATGGTTTGCTGCTTTACCACATGGCTCAATTCTCTTATGGTCGCAATTAGAGCAAAAGTTTCATGATCATTTTTATAGCGGCGATAATGAGCTGAAGTTGTCACATCTTACATCGGTTAGGTAGAAACATGATGAATCGGTCACCGATTATGTCAAGAGATTTAGAGATATAAAAACCGATGTTATAGCTTAGTGATAACGAGAGAGACTTGGCAGATCTTGTTCTTAATGGTTTGAAAACTCACATTAAAGAGAAGCTAGAAAGTTATGAGTTTTTGAGCATTAATCAAGTCTTACAAAAGCTTTGGCCCAAGAGAGTCAAGTAAAGAGGTCCATAGGTTCATAAACCGATCGCCCTAGAATGCATATGGTTGAACACAATGATGATAATTCGGACGATGAGGTTGATGTCTATACTACTGAATTTGTTTGGTCCTCAAAGGCCAAACCCTATATGTGCAATGTTTTAAGCCGATTCGCAAGAATCGTGATGAGGAGATGAGGTTTACTTTTGATATATCAAAGTGTGATAAAATATTTGATGCACTCTTGCAAGATAAGATGATTAGAATATCACACACCATACCGCCGCTTGAGGAGCTGAAACGGCGTGCTTATTGCAAGTACCATAATTCATTTTCTCATGCTACTAACGATTGCAATGTTTTCCGACGACAGATACAATCGCCATTAATGACGGACGATTGAATTTTGCTGAGATGCAAGTTGATAAACAGCCCTTCCCGATAAACACCATGGACTTGGAGGAAGAAAATGTTGATTCGCCTAGCATAGCCGAATCTGCTAATAAAGATAATGTTGTTATTGGTGAACCCAGAATAGCAAGGAGGGCGACAAGGTCTTGGGAAGAAAGATTGTGCTTGAGAAGCAACCAGATGGCAAGGAAGTGTTGAAGATCACTATAAAGAATGCCACACTGGGGCAACCGCAAGTACAAGAGGATGCTCATGTTGAATTGATCAAGCCCAAGAATTCAGAAGTTGGCAAGTGGAAAAGAATGAAACTAAGAACAAAAGAATCAAGCCAACTTTTGATATGTTGCTATCCAAATATGCAAGTCAAGCGGCGGTTCTAGCTCTAATCGCCATCACATTCAAAGCGCTCGAGATTGCCTCCGGAGCAAGAGTTTCAACGATATGCAAGGCTATATGGGTCAGGGGCACCGACACCATGGATGTCACAACCTCCTATGCGCCATATTACATGAGAGGCTTCGTGGAGGATGGGGCAGCCCCAATGGCTCCTTATGCTTTCCATATGGGGTGGGCAGCACCTAGAAGGCCTGCTCGTGAGAGGTTTTATTATCCCACACAAGGCCGTTTGAGATATGGTGCTAATCGCCAACAAAATTTCTCCAAGTAAGGCCAATAAAAAGTGTGGCGTCTTAAGTCATCTAGTGCGGAAATTTCAGAATGCGACAAGCAAAAGGAGATCAAAAAGCGGTTGTTGATAATCTGCTACTTCTAATGGTGATATTGTTATTTTTCAGCAGGGTTCCATGCTTAGTGATCATGAGGCGAGCACAAGCAAGGCCAAACCAAGGATCCCAAATATACTCAACCTAAGTGGTGTCCTCCGGTTTAACCAAGACCATGAAAAGGAGATTACAACGCATGAGGAACCACGAGAAGGTAGAACACAACGAGGAGAGGCAAAGGGACGAATTGTTAAGTGAATTGCCCATGGCACTCACAAAACAAGTGTGGAGGCCTAAAGAAAAGAAAACGCAGATGCTTCTACATTAGCTACAACAACAGATTCACCACCAAAAGAGGATGATGCAACCCCTATTACATCGTCCACACCACCAAACATCCCTTCAATTGAGAAATCTTTGAGCCCAATATTCCCATTGGGAGACGAAGATGAGATGGTGGATTATGAATATACGCCGTTCGGGAAGGTATGGATATTAATATGGTATATTACTTACCTGCCGAAGTTTCGTGCTATAGGTGAAGAAGGGAGGTAGCCCAGCTGAATTTTGGTCCTAAGAATGCTATTTTCGAGAAGCCAAGAGAACCGTGAAACACTTGAAGCCATTGTACCTCAAAGGTCATATTAACGGATCGCTGGTTGCTAGGATGCTCGTTGATGGTGGTGCTGTGATAAATCTTATGCCCTACTCGATCTTCAAAAGTTGGGGTTAGATGATGATGCATTGATGAAGACCAATATGGTACTTAATGGATTCGAGGGTAAAGAAAAGACAGAGGCCAAAGGTGTGATGTGCATGGAACTCACCGTGGAAGCAAAACTTTGGCCACCACATTCTTCATCGCCGAGGTGCAAGGTAACTATAATGTTATATTAGGTCGTGATTGGGTTCATGCTAACTAATGTGTGCCATCTACCATGCATCAATTTTAATACAATGGATCGATGATGAGGTAGAAATCATTCACGCGATAATTCGCTTGTGTTGCTTTGGCCGATGCATCGGTGGACTGGAATCATCCCGATGTTACTTGCTTAACAGGGCGTGACCTCTCGGAGTTTGATTTCCTTAGTGCTACAAGGAACGGGTTCATTCCCATCTCTTTAAAACCGATTGGTGGTAATCGGTTACAAGGTATGATGTGAACCGAAGTTAAAATCAATGGTCGATATAAAGTTATCGCCTAAGCATAAACATGGCCGATATAAAGTTATCTCCTAAGCATAAACATGGCCGATATAGAGATTATCGCCTAACGCATATAAATGGCCGATGGAGTGTTGACATCGCCCTTAGACAAACGTTTTGCAAGTTATTTTTCGCGCGCTTAGCTTTGCCGAAAAACAAGGGGCATGTGTTGACGCCTGATTTTGGCAAGATACAGAGTGAAAGGGTTTTCAGCATGAAAAGTTTCACATCACCGAATGGAACAACTTTAATGTTTGGACCATAATTATTCGGCATCATATCAAAGACCAAAACTACACTCAGATTGTCATGTTTAGGTGTTCTGAGTGCTTTTGGTCAATTAAGCCTCCAGGACAACCTCGGATGAAGGAATGCTCTACATGAATTGTCTTCGCCTCTCGTCAAATAGGTCGATTTTTATATAAAATCATCTCAATCCGAGTTCGTATGCAAAAGTTAGAGCTATCTGAATGCAGCCCTGTAAAGAGGCGAAATATGACGCGGAGACCAGACATGTCTTGGCAAGTGTCTGACGTAATGCGTGAGTGTTTTGCCCCAGAAGATGGCCTCGAATCGGAAAACGTTCAACATAAAAGTTGTTCGTCCTCGTCAAACGGTCAAGATTGCTTTTGGAATCGTTTCCATCCGAGATCGTTTACCACCACAAAAAAGACCCGCAAGGTGCAGCCAGTTTAAACCGAGCAGTTTTGGAAAGTTCGGACAAAATCGATCCGAATTTGACTAGGGTTTTGAACGTGAATCCAAGCCTTTTCCTTGCACGGAAGTCCAGCCGCCTTTATATACCCAAGGGGTGACGGCCGATTGAACAACACACAATCGAACAATCAATCTACTTTTTACCCTAGTTTTACATCCTCCCTTGTTCTTTCTCTCTCGCTCTTCGCTCGTTCTTCGTGTTGAAGGGCAGCGATCCTCGAGGCTCTAGGGGCGGCGAACCGACCTAGGGCAGCCCATAGCCGCCGCTGCGCCCAGACGGGTCCCTCCCGGCGCGTGGGGTTTCGGTGCTCAAAAGCGCCCGCCGGATTGCTTATGCATCGCGCTCGGACGGGTCTTCAGCAGCGAGCTGCGGTGCATCACCCTCGGCGTCGGAGGTACACGGTGACGTGTTCGTGTGCGAACACCGGGCACCGGGCCGGAAGGCCCCGGCAAGGCCGCATGCAGGTACTGACTCCTTCTCTAGCTGCTCGCATCTACACCATCGGTGGTCCGCCGGCAGATACATGAATGGCGGTCGACCGGGCTCGGTGCTGGCCCAAAAGCTCGTCGGCGCACTATTGCCACTCATTACGTGTGACGACTGCCCAAAGAAGGTCTTGCGCCGCGTGTGTACAACACCGGAACATCCTGGATAGGTGTTCATCAAGTGCTCAACCGATGGGGTATGTGTTCATCAAGCTTCGATAGTGCTCTCGGATTTGACTAGTTGTGCTAACTTACATTTTTATTGTGTAGAGTGGATGCAAATTTTGGTATTCGGAAGTAGAGCATATCAATATATTGATAGAGCGCAATTTAGTAGATGTTCATGCACTTTTAGCTAGCATAGAGGCTAGAGATGAGACTAGTGCACTTGTTGCTAGAATAGAGGCTAGACATGAGACTAGATGCGTGGGAGTAACGTCTATTTCTTTACACTCGAAGAAGAAAGAAGCACGCAAGATCGAGCCTCCGCAGATCAACAATAAATGCATCGAGAAGGCACTAATTCAACTTATTGGAGTATCTTCTAAAATGTATTCTTATAGTTCTTGTTTTTTTGTCTTATTTTTCTAATCAAAATTTGGTGATGTATTTTCATGTACAAAAAATCAATGATGAAAAAAGGTAGAGAGAATTCCTTATTTGGCCCATTCTTAAAATTTGCTTCCCTTTTTAACCTCTTAAATTATTTTCTTCCCGTTTTGACACTTAAATTTCATTTTGTGCCCTATGTGACCCTTTCATCCATTTTTCCATCCAATGGAGTTAACTGGCACATGCAATGACAAGTTTGCCCTTGATGGTAGTATGTCACCAAAAAAAGGGGAGGGGGGGAGGGACCTGTGTTGGGAGTTTTCTTAATTTTTTTAGGGAAAATCTGTGTTGGGAGTTTTTTTTTTTGCAATGAGTTTTCTTAATTTGTTTAGGAAAAATCTGTGTTGGGAGTTAAAACACAACATAACCTTTTGTACGTGTGCGTATAGGTTTCTTGCTCTTCCATGTATCCGTGTTGGGGCCGAGGGCGAGGTTCCTCGTGCGGCCGTGCCCGACAAGCGGTCGGCTTTATCCTCCTCCCGTGCGTGGGTGCGCCAAGGCCACTGGCACCTCTCATGCACAGTGGCTCCGAGGCTGTCAGCCGTGTTTGTACATCATATTATGACTGTAGCTCGTATCCTACAGAAACAATACGTACGTGCAAGGTAGCACACGCAAGCCGCTTGATTGATTTTCAAGCAGCAGCAGTGTACGTGCAAGCTAGCAGGCTGGCAGCTTAATTGATTCTGGCCTAACTCTTGCGTAGACGTACGTATGCGACTAGCTTCTGCTCGTCTCTCGAAACGTAGCGACTTCTCTCGTTGGAATGCGTAGTAAGCGCTGAGTTCCCCAAACCCTAAAACCCTGGCGGCGCCGATGGCGATTAGGGTTTGACGTGGACTCGACTTTGCCCACCGATTCGTCGCCGGTGCAAGAGGGAACTGAAGAGGCAAGTGTCCCGGGCTCATGGCTGCGCCTTGCGCCGCGGGCTTGGGAGAGGGGAGCGATCCCCAGGCGGGCTGCGCCGCCAGGAAGAAGCTAGAGGAGGCGTTGGGAAAACTGGACATATCTGAAGAAGAGGCTACTCCTCTGATCCTCGATGATCGCGTCGAGGGAAGGCCGGCGAAGTGGCTTTTGGCCGGGAAGGTGCTCCATCGGAACCACCTTCATATCCAAACCATCACTAACGCGCTTCGGCCGGCATGGGGCAACCCACGGGGTCTGCAGTTTCGATCAGCAGGCGTCAACGTGTTTGTTGCAGAATTTGAGAACCAGAGGGACAGAGCTAGGGTTTGGAGTGGCTCGCCATGGCACATCAGTAAGAACGCCGTGGTGCTGGCTGAGTTTGATGAATGCATGCGGCCTGATGAGATTCAATTCGATCGTATGCAGATTTGGGCTAGGGTTATGGATCTGCCCTATAACCTACGGTATGAAGTGTGGTGGATGCCGATCGCTAAGCAGATGGATAAAAACGCCCAATTTGTCAAGTTTGATCATAATGGTGGCTTTCTGCGAGCAAGGATATCCATTGAGGTAGATAAGCCTTTGAGAAGGTGGATCTTAATCGAGTCTGCCAGGAGAAAGAAGATGGATGCGTATGATATCCAATATGAACAACTGCCCTATTTTTGTTTCTCCTGTGGTAGATTAGGGCACTCAGAAATTTACTGTGCTACTCCGAGCTCACGCGATGATAAGGGTGAGATGTCGTTTGGGTCAAAACTCCGGGCGCCGGATGATGCAAAAAAGGCGCCGGTCAGCGACAATTCCTCTAGAGATACAAAGTCTCAGAGCAAGCCAACCACGAGGAATTCTAGCACTAACAAGGAACCTGGGGTGGAAGTGACATCTCCTAAGAAGAATAAGCAGCCACAGAAGAGGAAAGATGGCCCTCATCAGGTATATAAACCCATGGCTAAAACCATGTTGCTTACGGATGGGAGCTCAGGTGCAACAGGGGAGGTTGGGGGTGCGAGCATCATGGACCCAACCACAGCCAGCAACGATTCAGAGGGAGATGATTTTACTCATGATACAAAGAAGAAGAAGCCCACACCTGAGAATTCGGCAGAGACCGCGCCGCGGTCCTGCCAGCCACAATGAGTGTACTGAGCTGGAACTGCCGGGGGCTTGGGAACCCCGAGGCAGTTCGGGAGCTTCGCAGTATCGTGAAGCTGGAAGGCCCCTCCCTTCTCTTTGTCATGGAAACTAAAATCAATGCCAAAAGAGTTGAGGATCTTAAGTTTACGCTGGGTTTTACAGGGTAGTTTTGCAGTAGACAGTGTTGGCCTTAGTGGCGGCATAGGTCTTTTCTGGTCCAGAGATGTGACCGTGGATTTGAAGAATTTCAGTAAGAACCATATTGATGTACTGGTACATAGCAATAATCAACACGCTTATGTTTGGCGTTTCACGGGTTTTTATGGAGCACCGCGAGCGGAAGAGCGACACCACAGTTGGCGGTTCTTGCGTACTTTACACAACATTCCCCATAGTGCTTGGCTGTGTATGGGGGATTTTAACGAAACTTTGTATGCATGTGAGCATTTCAGTAGATCGGCTCGGTCGGAAGCTCACATGAGATCCTTCAGGGAGGTTGTGGATGATCTATCCTTCCAAGATCTAGGCTGGTCTGGTACGGCTTACACGTGGGACAATCATCAATTCGGAGCAGCAAATGTCAAGTCACGGCTAGACCGAGCTTTTGCGAATGAGGAATTTCGGCAGTTTTTTCACCATATACGGGTGCGTCATCTGCCCTCAGTTGAGTCTGACCATTGTTTCGTGTTAGCAGAAATCAAAGAGATATTGTCGGATCGCCCGAGGGCGAAAAAACAATTTTGTTATGAAAATATATGGCAAACTCACACTGATTATGACCGTCTAGTTGAACAGACTTAGCGGGGTATACCACACTCTCCGGGCCTCCAAGGCATTGCATCTGCACTTGGTACCTTGCAGGCAACCCTAGAGCCGTGGAGTTTGAAGGAATTTGGGTGTTTGGCGCGAACGGTCGCATAACCCAACAACAGTTGAATAGGGTTCGTGTCGTAATATAGGCACCGGACCTTCGGATGAGGAGAAAAGCATTGTAAAGAAACCGAAAGAGGCCTTGCTTCAAGAGGAGATTTGGACTCGACAGCGTTCGAGAGTTCCGTGGCTCCGAGAGGGTGATCGTAACACATCATATTTCCAAGCGCAAGCAGCTCAGCGCCAACGTTTGAATAGGATCTCAGACCTGCGCCGAGCGGATGGTACGATTTGTGCTAGTGGAGATGAGGACAAGGTGGAGGTCCGTAACTTCTATCGGCGACTCTATGACTCACGTGGTTTTATGGATCCTCAACTCATCGTATCACATGTGCCGTTAAAGTGACACATGCGATGAACATAGAACTTTCCAAACCCTATACCCCGGAGGAAGTCAAAGTGGCACTGCTTCGATGGCTCCTTCAAGGCACCGGTGTTGATGGATTTATCGCAGGTTTTTATCAGCGTCATTGGGATCTACTTGGTAACGCAGAATCGAGCCAGCTTCTTGATTTTCTCAATGAAGGGAGCTGCCGGGCCCGAATGATACGCCTATAACTCGATCCCAAAGGTTAGACACCCCAATCGATATCACAAGATCGCCCTATTGCACTATGCTCGTTTTGTATAAGATTGCTGCTAAGGCAATCACCAATCGTTTGAGATGTTTTATGGATGAGATCATAAGCGAAGAGCAGAGTGCTTTCGTACCCGGACGCCTCATCACCGACAATGTGCTTGTAGCGTATGAAAGCGTACATACGATGAGGAGGAGGAAGAAGGGCAAAAACTATTCTTGTGCGGTCAAGTTAGATATGATGAAAGCATATGATCGCGTTGAGTGGCATTATCTCGAAGCTATACTAATTCGCCTGGGTTTTGGTATGAGCTTTGTTAGATTGATTGTGAAGTGTGTCTCCTCGGTGCGCTTCTCGGTGCGGGTTAACGGTGAACTTCTACCATACTTCACACCATCCAGAGGTTTCCGACAAGGTGACCCAGTTTCACCCTTTCTTTTTCTGCTATGTGCGGAAGGTTTTTCCTCGCTGTTGAAATATTACAGTGGAGTTACCATCGACAGAGGTCTGAGGGTGAGTTATAGATCACCATGGGTCACACATCTATTATTCGCAGATGACAGTTTGATTTTCATCAATGCAAGTAACCCAAGTGCTCTTAGACTCAATGAGATTCTCCGGATTTATGGAGAGGCTTCGGACAAAGTGTTAATCGTGAAAAAGCTCAGTATTTTTAGTTCTAACACTCGATTCACGAGGCAGGTTCTGCAAGCAACATTAGATATTCATGTGCAAGCATTCAGTGAGAAATACCTAGGCCTCCCTACTGCTGTGGGCAGAATTACCAGTGGCACCTTCGATCATATCAGTGAAAGAGCTCGTGGGAAGATGCAAGGCTGGTCGGAAAAACTATTGGCGTGTGCAGGTTGGGAAACACCACTCAAATCTGTTATTCAATCAATTCCTACTTACCCAATGAGTACGTTTCTTTTGACCAAGAAAGTTTGTAAGAGTCTCACTTCACCAATGGCCAAGTTTTTTTGGAGTAGTTCTCTTGACAAGAAATCTCTGCATTGGGTGTCCTGGAAGGAGCTAGCTACACCTAAGTGCAAGGGGGGGATGGGGTTCAGAGACCCGCATCTATTTAACCTGGCTATGTTGGGCAAACACGGGTGGTGATTTCTCACCAACCCCAATTCTCTCTGTGCAAGAGTGTTGAAGGGTCGTTACTTTCCTGACAACGATTTCATGGATGCTACTATACCCAAGTCGGCATCGGCCACTTGGAGGGCGATCATTGCGGGAAGAGAAGCCCTTCGGGCCGGATTGATCTATCGAGTAGGCGATGGTTCTTCCATTTTCTGCCTGGAATGATAAGTGGATCCCAGGTACAATTTCTATGTCTCCTATGTCCCGACCTCAACATACTACCATTGAGCGTGTGTCTGAGCTGATTGATACATCTAATTGGTCGTGGAGACAAGACCTTGTTCGTGACAACTTCATTGCGCTCGATGTGAAGCAATCTTGAATATACCTATTCGGCAAGGAGGTGGAGATGATTTTATGGCATGGGCATTTGAAAGATCGGAAACTACACTGTGAAATCGGCGCACTGCGTGCTCGTGACTCGTAAAGAGCGTGTTGCTCTAGAGGAAGGGACGGCTACGGAACCTCGAGGATAATATACAGCTGTGGAAATCCCTATGGAAATTGAATGTCATTCAAGGCGAGAGTGTTTTGGTGGAGGGTCCTTCGTGGCATTCTTCCCGGACGGCCACTCTCAACTATCGCCATATTACGTAGATTCGTCGATGCAAAGTCTGTTTGGCTATGGATGAAGATTTGAAACATGCACTTATACACTGCTCACATGCAAAACCCTTCCGGGAGGAAGCGGCTGCATGGTTCGGTCTAAGGTTGCCCGGCTTCATCCGCACTCATGGGCACGCGACATCACATGTGATCCCAGATTCACAGATGATGACCGTGCAAGATCACCACGATAATGTGGTCTATTTGGCACTCCCAAACCGGATCAAACATGGAGAGGAGGGCAGAATCCTACGGCTACGCCAGGCCACTAAGGAGGCGATCGCTCTTCTTCATCTACCACGGGAGACGCGAGGATCTTACCTGGTTTTGGCTGGCGACCACCTGATGACGGTGTTGTCAAGATCACCACGGATGGAGCGTTAAATTTTGCTGATGGCAGGGGCGGTGCAGGAGGGGTGGCTCGATCCTCTTCGGCATTCCTGGGAGCTTGGTGCAAGCCATACTTGTGAATCTATGATCCCTTGATCATGGAGGTTTTGTCACTGCGAGACGGAGTCCGGTTTGCTTCTCTCCGGGGCTTCTCTCATGTGATAATGGAAACCGATTGCTTGGAGATGGTGACGCTCGACTACTCGCCACAATTCTCGCTCGATTGTGGCTCCTTTATTAGTAGAGATTGAGAGCTATGTAATAATTTTTCTTTGTTCGATATTCAAGATGTAATCGTCACTAACGTTCCCAAGATCTCGTGCAAAGCGCTTGCACTCTGAATGTGACCGATAGCTGGCTTGAAGAGACCCCTAGCTTCTTAGTGACCAGCCTATTGGCTGATTGTTTTAAGAATGCCTTCATATGAATAAAGCTCTCTGATCCCCCGTAAAAAAAAAACTTCTCTCGTTGGAACAAACGCGAAATAAATAAATTGATTGCAACAGGCTATTTGGTGCAACTCGCCGGCCGGCCAGTACATACGTGCACGGCTATAGTACACGTACTGCTAGCTAGGTACTATAGATCAATTAAGATGCCTACTTGGCTGCTTTGTTGAGGCTAGCTTGCAAATACGTGTTCAGCTCCAACCCATCGAGGTGATCAGATTCACGTGTGCATGTAAATAATTTGGTCACATACAACACTAGGGATAAAACAGTCTTTTTGGGTTAAACTTAACACCACTGCAATTTATAACTGACGGAAGTGTCATATAGGGAACAAAATGAAATTTGAGTGTCAGAAAAGGAAAAATACAAAAAACTGGGCCAAAAAAGGAAACGAATTTTAAGAAAAGGCCAAATAAGAAATTCTCTAAAAAAGGTATGTGTTTGCAAAGGAAAATGTATGCGAATGGGATGTGGCCGCGCGTTTGGCGCACGGCCACCGCATTTGAGAATTGGTCCGAATACGATCCATTGCCCTACCCAAACAGATAGAATCGAGCCAAATGGACATCCGTTAGGGATCGTGCGCTGGAGTTGCCCGCCCTAAGCAATTTAAGCAATGATGCCAACTTGGCAAGGTATCGCACACGCATCGCATCATCGGTTTTGCAGCCAGCCAGCATTTGGCCGACTGCGCCGCACGAAGGGGGAAGGAAAGAGGGGTACTAGGAAAGGAAAACAGGGGGCGGCGCGGCGGGACGGAAGGCGGAGGAGAGAGAGGAAGCAGTCTCCGTTCTCCAAGGCTCAAACCCTCTCCGAGGTTGGTGGCGGCCGGCGGCAGAGGCAGATCAGATCCGCGGCTGTTCGGCGCAGAGACGAGACTCCCCGTCCCCGGAGCTTCCGCCGGACCGGCCATCCGATTCCGCGGCCCGCCTCTGCGATGGTTCGATCTCCGCCCCCCACCCACCCAGCAGTAATTTTATCATCCTTCTAGGGTTCAAATTCGGGCGAGATCGTCGCCGGATCCCCCCGGGAGGTTCTCCTGCTTGGACGGCCTCGATCCGTGGGCGCTGCCAGTTCGAGTCAAATTCCCCATTTCCTCTGCGCTTGAGTTCGTCGCGCCACTAGGATCCCTCTAGCCCACAGGCTGGACTTTGATAAATACTAGTACTTGATCTAGCCTCTTTGTGTTATTCACTTGTTCCCTGACTTCGTCCATCTTGGGGGAATTTTTCTACTCCCTCCGTTGCTAAATATACAAGTCTTTTTTAGAGATTTCAACAAGTGACTACAACATACGGACGCATGTAGACATATTTTAGGGTGTAGATTCACTCATTTTGCTCCCTATGTAGCCCCTTGTTGGAATCTCTTACATTTGGGAACAGAGGGAGTAGTACACATGAATAAGCATTAAGCTAGCGTGTGCTGTAGAGATTGTTTTGCGGTTTTGATTCCCTGGCGGCGGCCGCCGTGGAGATTGTAACGAGCTGACGGTGCCATGTGTTTCTGTAGGTCTCTGGCTGCTGACTGCAGTGATGAATTCGAGGCCGATCGTGCTCGTCTTCCTCCTGCTCGTGCTCATCATATCATCGCAGTTCGAGTGGAAGCAGCAGATCGGTGAGGCCGAGGCGAGCCCGGAAGCTACGCGGCGGAGGCAGCAACCACTGGTCGTAAGGGAAGATGCCGTTAAAGAGAAAGTGAGTGAGCCGCTCTCCTGGCGTTCTTGTCGTTTCTCAAATTGCACTCGCTCTAGGTCGATTTTAGCGCCCGCCCCCGCCCCCGCCATTCTATTTAGAGGGAAATTATCTACCAGTATCTTCTTGGAGGCACCCCTATTTATTGCCATTGTTTGTTGTGCTACCTTGTTTTGTACATGTTGCGAAAGAATTGGTGCTGGCATATGGTAGCGTTTTAGAACTTTGAACACATGTAGATTGAAAATTTGGAACCACCACCAGAAGTATCCTCTGTGAAAGGCGGATTGAAACCTGTGATGTGTGACCAACTTAGTTCTTTTGGTTGCATTTCATCCTCTCTAGCAGCCAACTTTTCTTTTTTGATGCTACTATAATGTTGATCGAAATAATTAAATTGTGTGGCATGATACTAGTAGCTGGCTTCAGAATAATCTGTGTGCATTTATGTCGGAATGTTCTATATTTCCTCTCATTTCTTTCCATTTAATTACGATATACTGTAGTTCAGTCCCAAGAAAGTCAGTTTTGAGTTTAGCGCTTCCCCTCTCTAAACTTTGACAATGAATGTATGCAAGTATTGCTTCGTGAAGAAGTTGAGTGACCTGTGGAAGTTTCATGATCACTTATTATTCACTTTCTGCTATATTTGGAGCATACAGATTTAGCCCTGTTTCTTTGTTGTGATGGCGCTAATTATTACTCTTTCTCAATGCCTATGCTTTGTGATGGATCTGACGGTAGAACGGGAATAGCATAAGTTTGTTATCTGAAGAAAGAGCCAATGGCTTTATTTTTAGAAGGTGTATGCAATCTTCTGCAATTAATTGATACATTGTGCAGCTAGGCTTACTGGTATGGTGATTGCTTTATTATGTAAGAACTTTTAGGGAAGTATTGCACTTCATGTGACAGTTTTTGATAAGGCGGTTTTCTTGTTTCCAGTACCAGTACCTATGACACATAAGGCGGTTTTCTTGTTTCCACCCCTTTTGTGCGGATTCAAATTAATATTCCACACTCACAAGTTTATGTATCAATCTACAGATAATACTGGCGCAGGAGAAGAACATCCAGCAGCTCACTGAGCTCATCCAGAGCCTCCAGGTGCAGCTACTGCATTGCCGTGGCAGCAACAGCACTGCTCATGGCGCCTCCTCGAATCAGTCTTCAGCCAGTTACTCCGAAGCGGAAAGACATCAGATAATCGATGACTGATCTCCCGTCAACATGCCCAGGTACTTTGCATCACAGTACAACCGGCTCAAGGGCACACACCTGAATGATATCCCTGGAGTCTAGGGAGCTGTCTTGTGTGCTGATGTGCTGTGCTATTGACAACACTATGACCACCCCCTCCTAATACATGTTCACCCTCGGCCTGTACAGTGTTATATTGTAACTGTATTTATCATGTAAATTTGGCCCACCTTCCTCTATTGAGATTGAGATTGAGAGTTTACTCGTACCAATCCCTGCCGTGATCATCATCGATTATTTCTGTCTGCCACAACTCACATGCACCAGCCTGTATTTGCTGGAGCAAATTTCTCTGTGATATGAGTTACAATGAGCCTTTGAGTGCATATTCTGGTCCAACCATCAAAGGTGCTGTCATCAGAAGATAAGCACATGAGGATCGATGACAAGTACTCCCTCTGTAAACTAATAGTATAAGATGTTATATTAGTTTACAGAGGGAGTACGAAAGAATCAAGGAGACAGACATGCAGTCTGAAGCAAAAGCATCTCATGCTTAATGAACAAGGTAGGCAGCTACAGAGGCAGAGCACACACCCACTGACACAAATCAACAGTCACGGCGATGACTGAACTCAATGCAGCTATATATAGCAGCTAGTTCCTGTCAGGAATCCATGAGACAAAAATAAGTAGAAGAATAAGAATCAAAGGTTCATTCATGGACGATGATGATGGAATTGGATTGGACGGAGATGGCTGCTACTTCTTGAGGAACTGGAGGCCGTTGGCCTGGGAGTAGCGCTCCATGAAGCGCATGAAGCGGTCCCAGTCCCTCGGGGTGCGCATCACGTACTTGGCCTCCACCGCCGCCGGCTTGCCGTTGACGAACTTGGCGCTCACGTCCACGGAGCTCAGCGTCCCCTCCTCGTCGATCATGTAGAACCCCGTGATGTCGCCCAGCTCCGCCGACGAGTCGAACACCGACGGCTGCTCGAAGGTGAAGATGGCCACCCCGTTGCTGCCGTCCCGGGACTTGGTCAGCCGCACGTCCGGGATCGTCTGCTCGTCCGTGCCCTGGATGAACTGGATCGACGGCCGCGACGTCATCGCCATCGCCACCACCGACGATGATCGCCGGGAACTAGTCGCTGGGTGCAATGGCTTGTGCAGCTTCACGGTGACGCCGCTGAAGGAGGTGTGCAGCTGGCTTGTCCTCCTCTGGCACGACGAACCTGGAAATGAGGAACGGTGTCAGATACATATGCTGAAACTTATCGGAGGTGCATAGTGCACGCTGCAATGTTGTCCATTCTACAACACGGGTTGCGATCTTATCATGTAGAGTTCTGATGTGGCCGTATGCATCGTCCAGATGCAGAGGCCGGGGGTGCATCCTCCTTTTCTAAAAAAAATGTAGAGTTCTGATCCAATTCATAATCCAAGATGCTGAAAACCTTGGTATGTCGTGGACTAGCACAACTTGGCCTCCCAGTGCACTTTCAGAACTTATACGGTGTCAGATACATATACTGAAACTTATTGGAGGTGCACAGTGCACGATACAATGTTGTCCATTCTACGACCTTACAATGTAAATTGCTCGGACCAATTCTACAATTCTGGTTAGTATAATCAACACAATCTGTGATCTTATCATAGAGAGTTCTGATAGGACTCAAAATCCTAGATTCTGAAAGCCTGGGCGTGTCCTCGACTAGCACAACTTGGTCTCCAGCGCACTCGCATGCATAACAGAAACTGAGTGTCTGCAAAGATGGACTCTCTTTTTCTCGCAACTAAACATTAAGGCCATGTTAATTTTTATTCTGATTTTGTTCAACATTCTACGGTTTGCGAGCCTACCACGGGGTTCTGAACCGATTACGATTCCGGCAGTGTTGACTTGATGTAATGTTCACGGCCTTTCCTCGCAATGCAGTATCATGCATAACTGGAACTAAGCACCCATAAGCAAAACCTTGGTTTTCTCAGATCTACAAACATTAAAGCTCTGCTTGTTTTGAAAAACAAAAATCATAAACAAAAGCATAGAAGATTTCGTCACCGGAGGCGAGGAGATGCGAAGGCAGGCCTAAACTAGAGACGGCGACTTTGGAGAACCGCAATGTAACTTTCGGTTTGCTTCAGTTTCCTTGGTATGACATCATAAATAGAAGCAGATTGCTGAAAGAAAGCTCGTTCTCCAAGTCTATCCTGCCCTGAGCCTCCAGAGGAAGAAGGCGTGCACGTAGCACATCACCCACTCTATGGTGCTATAACTGATGTGATGCACCGTGCATCTGCTCTCTCTGAAGGAACGAATTAGCAGACAGTGCTTGATTACACGTGACCACATGTCTACATACACAACAGGGAACTAGAAGAAGAAGTAGGTATGGAAATGCAGCTTGGTTAGCTGGGTGACTGAGAATTGCAAGAACCTGCGGCGAGGCATCGTCGGCGGGGCTGCGGCCGCGCCGCGGCCGGCGAGGCGACGGCCAGAGCTTCCATGGCCGGCTGGGCGAGGAACTGAGGGAGGCTGGCTTAGAGGGAGGATGGAAGGGGGTGTGGTTTTGAGTGGTGCAGAGGAGGGAGATGATGGCAGCAGCGATTGGGTGGCCCCGTGTTCCAACCACAGCCATCCATCACTACCTTACCTTTGGCGATCCGTGTGAACGTTTTTCCTTGCCACCCTGGCATCTTTTGGTATTTGCGTGCATGCCCAAGTAGAAAAAAAAAAGTCTGACCAGTGCAAAAATAGGCGAAAACTAGTCGGGCAAGCGCGAATCAACCTGTGGTTGAGTTGGTTAGCGAACAACCAGATCCCCAACCCACTGCGCTCAAATCCAGTCTTCGCATTATTCCTGGATTTATTTCAGAATTTCCGGCGATGCACTTTCAGTGGGAGGAGACGTTCCCGTCGACGACGAGGCTCCTACGGTGACTTCGTAGAGTCTCTCGGAGGTGCTCATAGGGGTAGAGTGTGCATGTATGCGTTTATAGGGATGAGTGTATGCGCGTGCATACATATAATCTCCGATATGGCATATTGCCGTTTTCTTCGTGCGCTCTACTAGTTGACATTTCGGCCTAGTTGCCTTGCACCTATTTTAATATGTGACATTATATTTGAAAAAATGTAGGCAAAAAAAAAAGAGACCGTCTGCATTAAAATAGCCCCTCTTATTTGGTTTATAGGGCATCATAAAATAGCCCCGCAAACAAGAGAAAAACGTGGACGGCTTTGCGGGAGTCCGGTCACGCGAAACGTCGCTCTCTGCCCCCCTGGCCCACCCAAAAGGAAGGCGGAGCCCGCGCTTTTGTAGCACCCTGCACTGTTTTCGCGCCAAAATCCCCCTACTCTCTTCTTCCATCCCCCGCCGCTCCCCGCCCAATTCCCGCTCTTTTCTCTCACCCTTGCCTTCCTCCCGCCGCCGATGCATGGAACCGTCGGAGATGGAGCCGACGGAGGTGCCGGAGGATCCGTGCATCACGCTCGCCCGGAAGATCAGCTCGGCGAGGCGGCAAACTCGCCGCGTCAAAGCGAAGGCCGCAAAGGAGGAGAAGCTCAAGAAGCGGTTGGTCGTCCGTGGGCCTAGTGGTGGCGATGGGAATGGAGGTCGTGGTGGACGAGGCGGTCGGCACGACCGTGGCGGACACAACCAGACGGGCGCACCCACTGTACAGACGGCGTCGTGGCCGGAGCATTACAAGCGTCCGTACTACTACACCGCCAAGCAGCTCGGAACCCCCGCCAGTATGGTGCCTTACATCGTCGACGTTAACGCGACGCCGCTCTTCTTCGAGTATTCTTCGCCGCAGCTCGTCCGGGCACGGACGGCGGCCAGGAAGCAGATGGGTGCCCTCACGCTGTTCCCTGCAATGCCTAGAGCGGGGCAGCCGGCGTATGACGCGGACAGGGAGATGCTCGACATCATCCATGACGGAGGTGAGGGAGGAGGAGTGGGCTATGAGGACGGGCAGGTGGAAGACTCGGATCCCACCCAGCCCGGCAACTACCAGTAGCAGCAGTCCTACACCCAAACGACCACGTAGCAGTCCTACACCTAGACCAACGATGGCACACGACAAAAATAGCAGAATTGAGTCACCGGAGAGCAGCGGCCGGAGGGGGAGGAGATGGAGGAGGACGGCAACGACGATGATCCGGATGATACAACCGACAATTCAAAGAAAAAGGGTAGAGGAGAAAGCTTCAACATGCAAAAGGACAAGCTATTATGCGATGCATGGTTGGCCACTAGCACTGATCCAATCCATGTCACGGAGCAAATGGGCACAACCTTTTTGAGGAACATTCACATGTAGTTCCATGAACACAAGCATTTCGCGCCCTACTTCGACGCGGTCATCCGCAACCGTGAATGAAAGTCCCTCAACCATCGATGATACACCATCCAAGAAGCCGTGTCCAAGTATTGCGGGCACTTGAAGCATCTCATCACACAGTGGCCTAGCGGTGCACAAATCACCGAGCAAGTAAGTTTATCACTAGCCGGATATGCTTTAGTTTTGTTGATCACTAGCCGGACACGTATTATTTTGTTGCTCACTAGATGAATATGCATTGTCGATAATGTTTCACTTTGTAGCTTACTCGTGCTTGTGTAGTGTACATGAAGTTGGAGAAGAAGTCCTTCACCATCATTCATTTGTTGGTTGAAGTTGAATGGGCAACCAGAGTGGAACCTTTTCATTGCCAAGACCGCCACCCAAGCCAACGAGGAAGAAACAAGTGACCCTACCGACCCAACCCAAGAACCACCGAAGAAGATTAGAAGAAATCTACGAGGGAAGAAGTGGGAGGAGGAGAGGGCGAAGCAAGAAGGTGCGGCGGCCAAGCTGACGGAGAGGTTTGAGAACATCTTGGCGAAGAAGGATGAGGCATGCGTGAGGCGCTCAGACATCAAGGAGGAGAAGAAGGCGGGGAGGTTCAAACCGTGGAGGCGATGGAAGAAGCTCAAGCTCGAAGAGAGAAGGACAATGATCGAAGAGAAGAAGGCCGCATTCGAGGAAGAGAAGTTGAAGATCACCGTCAATGTGGAGGACGCAAAAATGTTGACCTTGAATGTGGACTCTCTAGATGCCGACACATGAATCATCGTGCAATCCGTCTGCTACCAGATGTTGCAGCGGCAGAAAGATCAGTTGACGGCCGCGGAGAATGAGGGCGTGGCGGAGGCTTACGCGGACACAGGCGCGGAGGCAGAGGCTGCCTACGCGGTGGCAACGACACCTCCTTGATCGGGGAGCAGACGGCTGGTATTGCCGGTCCGCCAGGACAGAAATGCACGGACTGCCGGGTTGAATTCGACATGTACTAAAAGCTAAGCATATTTGCCTTTTTTTGTTGTGATCGAACATGCGACCCGGTGCTGGTGTGGTCTGACAGACTAGGTGGATCACTTTAATTTGAATTTACTGACATATACATGATTGCATTGGATGACGGCCTCCCGTATCTGTGGCCGCAAACTGGTCCCTCTGTCCGCATATGGTTGCAGGAGAAAATTACGGATTGCCATTGGAGATGCCCAGAGAAGGTGTGACCGTCTTTTTTCTCTCTCTACAGTCTATCGTACTGAATGTGTTCTTTAATTTGGGCACGCGTTTTCTGAAGTACTGTATCATCCGAGTGTTTTCCTGGATAACGCGTTTTTTGTCCTGGTCCCTGTCCGTCTCCGGATGCAGGGGATCAGAATGCTGTCTCTCTGTCAGTCGCCAATCATGGCCTCAACAACCCCCCCTGCGTTCAGTTTAGCTGCCTCCACCTTGGACGTGCGTCCGACAGAGCCAACATGCTCCAGCAAACGAGTCACTTAGTCAAGTCTCAAAGTCATGCCAACTCCTCCTAGCAACATCAACGAAATTGCAGTGCAGTGCACATTCTATCCATCATCCTACGGTCGTTACAACCCTCAAAGTCGCCGGTACTGTGGCCGGTCGCGGGAGGTGCTCGCGGCCTGCCTTCCCGCAGGCAGCCCCCTTCATCACCGGCGGCCCTTCCTCTCCCCCGAGCCAGCCACGGTGAGGGCTATCGTGGTTGGCGACGAGACTACAATGGTAGTGACAGTCATGAAGCCCCTCAAGGCGGGTACTTGCTGGCGCTGCTCCGGCCCCTGTGACCTTGGACCCGCGTCCCTCCGATGTTTATGGTTGTCGGCGTCCTCTGCCGGGTGGCTCCAGCCTCAGTGACCCAACAACTGTGTTCCTTCTAGCTCGCGTGGCTCCCCTACGCCCCGACGGTTATGGCCACGACAGCTAGGATCTGCGTCCCTCTAGTCCTAGCTGTCGGCGTTGCCATTCGCCGTCACCCAACCTCCATTATGGTTTGCTTCGCCGCTTGCCCTACCTTGTATGCCTCAAAACCTCCCATTTTACCAGATCCAATGCTCGTGGGTTCGGAGGGGGTGCCACCGTCCGACGGCAGATGCAGCCCCACCAACCCCCTTCCGACATGGTGGCTTCGACCGACGTTGGCTTCCTCATCTTCGTTTCCAGAGTCGGTTTCTATGGGATTGCTCAGCCTTGGGCCAGGGAGAAATCCCTGCTCGGCTTGCCGATGCTGGCAGCGGCGGCGTTTGCGGATGCCGTTTCCTTCTTGGAGGCCCTGTCAAGGCCCGCCGCTGCGTCCCTCTTCGAGCTCAGGGGAAACCCTAGGTCTGGTTCCTCCAGACCGGATGGCAACAACGTCTCGGCGTCGTCCTCCTTCTTGAAGGCGCTATCTTGCTCGCTCGCGGTGTTCTTTATTTTGGTTCTAGAGATGTTGGTGCTCTTGTTGGTTCGGCGTTGCCGCCCTTGGGTCGGGCATGGTAGGTTTAGCTGTGTTGTATCCTTCATTCGGGCCGAGCATCCCTTGTCTCTCTGCTTCGGGCATCATGTTCACGTCTGTCTGCATTCGTGTCATGTGTTGTACCTCTGTAGTCATTATATTTCTTCTGTCAATGCAATGATACGTAAGCTTTGCGTATTTGAGAAATGCTTCAACGAGGGATTCAAATATTCCGATGCCGGTGTCGAGACCAAACTTTGCCTTGCCGGTCATTCTGTAATTTACCAGATATCATGTCATTGCAAGAGTAGTGTGATTGTTTCAAATGTTGGCATGAGAGCTACCAAATCCTTTGATTAGAAAAGGGGTAATGGTAGCATTTGGAGTGCTTTCTGGATAGCCCGACCCCCACCCATCCCGACTCCGCTTCGCGCCGCCTCCTCTCCTCGGCCCCACCTCCGTCCTCTCTCCCCCGCCGCCGCGGGAGGCTGCCCCCGGATCTGGCCGGGTGATTCCGGCGGTGGCGAGTCTTCCTTCCCCCCGTGCGCGGCGCCCTTCCCGGGGTAGGGTCTAGCGGCGGGTGCAGCTCGGCGGGTGGCGGTTCGGCGTCCTGGCGGCGAGGCCGGTGGCTGGCGTGGTGGTGGCACGACCTGGTGGCGCTGGGTGGCCGACGGCGCGACCCCGGCCCAGATTTGGGCCCTTAGGGCCCCATCTGGGACCTAGCGGGTCGGCGCCGGCGTGGCCTCGTTGCCTCCTCTCAGTGAAGTGGTGGAGCGGCTCGGACAGGGAGTGGCGACATCGACAACATGTCTTCTGCACCACGATGGCGGGAGCTTTACGGGTGTTTCAGGCCTGGCCGGGCCTGTGGGCCCATGGGCCTGGTATGCTCCTGCTGTTGTGTTTGGTCGGATCCTGTTGGTGACGGTGGAGGTTGGGCCCTCCCGCGTGCTGACGGTGCTGCTGCTCCGTGTCCCGGCTCCTCCTCTTCGTTGTGCAGGCCCTACTTCGCGGTGCCGTGGTGAGATAGCGTGGGAAGCTTCAAGACCGTGGGCGCAGGGTGGTGGTCGGTTTGGTGGCGAGCTTTGGAGCGCCCGAGGTGAAGGTTGGGATCAAGCCTGAGGGTGCCGCCGGACCTTCCCGGGGGGCGTTGGGGGCTACCCTTCCTCTCTCTCCTCATCGCATACCGGGGAAACCCTTGGCAACAGGGTCGTCATCGTCGCGTCCCTTCATGGAGGTGTTGATTGGTACCGGCGCTTCGGAATCTAGGAGTTTGGTGGGAGATCTTTGCTGGGCGCAGTGGTCGCGAGGCTTCTTCGTTTCGGTCGATCCGCTGTTGTCGGCATTTGTTTCTGTTGTATTTTTCTCTTTCTTTTTTTTGGACGTGACTGTGCTGCTTCCGCCGCATCATCTATTGTTAGTTGTATCGTTTGGCTGTTTTGTAACACAAAGCAGGGGAACCTTTTTGATTAGAAAAGGGGTAATGGTGAAGACAGAGAAGGGTGTGACTGTCTTTCTGTTTCTCTCTCGGTTGTATAGTACTCAACGTGTTGTTTAACTTTGCCACGGACGCGCTTTCTGAACGTGTTCTTTACCGTTACAGCGACGCAAGCATTATATAACTGTTACAGCGACGCGCTTTCTGACTCCTCTCTGTCAGTCGCCAATCATGGCCTCAACAACCCCCCTGCGTTCAGTTTAGGTTTAGCCGCCTCCACCTTGGATGTGCGCCCGACAGAGCCAACATGCCCCAACAAACCAGTCACTAGTCAACCCTCAAAGTCATGGCAACTCCTCCCCCTAGCAACATGCCAACATCAACGAATTCGCAGTGCAGTGCACATTGATTCTACTGTTGTTGAAATCCACCCAAATTAACCCCCAAATCAGCACGGAGACAGAGCAAGCAAGCAATCATCAACCATAGCATCCAATCTTCCAGTCATACACAGCAAACATCCTCTAATAATCTACCAACGGATGCATCAATCAATCAGGCGAAATTTGTTCTTTGGGCGAAACTAGAAGAGAAATCAATGATGCTTGCTCTGCATGCACTAGCAATAATGAAGAACGGCGGGCATGAACAGGAGATTTTTACAGCAGGAAATGAAATGAAATGAAATGAAAAGAAATCAGATCAGCCGGCGGTAATGGCGGCTGCCGGCGGCTAGCATCCGGAGATCTTGGCCCGGAGGATGGTGCACTTGGTCTTCTGGAAGGAGGTGGCGGCCACGTCCGGGTCGACGAGCTGCAGGCTCACCGGGCAGATGACGGCCAGGGGGCACTTGGTCTTGCGCCCCTTGTACTGCATCACCGTGTCCAGCCGCACCTCCACCTCGAACACGCCGGCCTCCTTCTGCCTGGCGAACTCCGCCGCGCCGGCGGGCGGCAGCTTCGGCAGCGCCCGGTCGACGCCGCCCACCTTGAGCCGCAGCGTGGTCTCCTTCCGGGCGCCGAGGTCGAGCGCCGCCACGGTGCCGGACTCGTCGAAGCGGGTGCCGTTGAAGGAGAAGGCCACCGCCAGGGTGCTGTAGCTGATGGCGTAGTGCAGGTTGGGGTTGCGCATCGACACGAAGGCCGTGGCGTTGTAGGACAGCAGCTGGAGCGGCGACTTGGCGGTGGTGGAGTTGGAGGCGTTGGGGGACGGGGCGAGGTCGAAGCGCGTGAGCAGGGCGTCCTGGGCCATGGCCGTGGGCGGCTTGATGACGGCGAAGGCGAGGATGAGGACGACGAGGACGGCCCCGAGCACGAGCAGGATCGCCGCCCAGATGCCGATCTTTTTCCAGTTCCACTCTTCGTACTCCCAGAAGCTGCCCATGGCTCGCCTGGCTGTGGCTGGTCGGATGGAGATTGGGAGAGAAGCGTGGAGCTGGAGCGCGCACGGCGAGGAGGAGGAGGAGGGGCGGGGGAGAAGAGGTGCTGGAGCCGGAGACTTAATGGCGAGCGGGTCTTGTGGCTGTGGCCAATGGCCGTCCAGACGAGAGCAGAGCAAGAGAAAGACCAAGACCAAGACCAGTGGGGTCGTATAAACAAAGGAAAGGGTGCAAGTAGAAGGTGACCGTTGATCATCTGAGCTGTGGCAACGACATGGCAAATTGGCAACTGCTTCGGCCAGTTGGTAGTGCTGGAGCACTCGTGTTTTATGCTCACTTTTTTTTTTCGTGACTGTTATTTGAATTGACGAAAATGGTTCGGGCGTCAATCAATTCTGCGAATGGCACGGTTGGCTGCGCCATCACCGGCGAGGAATTCTTTTTTTCAACAAAACTTTCAATCTATTCATCAACTGTTGTTGTAGTACAAAAACACCGGCGAGAATAATCCTACACTGGACCGAGCCCTAGACTGAACCAGAGATAGTGGTTGATGTTGCGGCATCACCGGCGAGGATGATCATAGAGTTTGACGAGTGGGTTGGGTTTTGGGGGGGGCTTTTTCAGCGCTAGAGAAGAGAAGGTTCAGAGGGATAGCCAGTGCGGCCACGAAATGGAGGAAAAGGCACTCGGCCATGGTGGGGCGGCATCGACATCGGCTACAGGTTGCCGATGACTCTAAAATGCATCTTGTTTTACCGAAGTTTTCTCCTTGCTTGCATTTGATATTGTTTTGTTAGTTTTCGTTCTTAACTGCTCATTATATTTTGAAATTGGAGAATTTTGGTCGTTCCCCCATTTATAGCATGGAAAACCAATACCTCAATCGTGAAGAAGAGGAGACTAACAACTTTATATTTCTTTTATCGAAACCAAGATTTTAATGGGAACCAACACCGGGATTGCATATTTGAGGAGTTGCGCCAGTGTGCCTCCGTGAGAAAGCCGTGCGTCTTCGCCATTGATTCTTGCTTTTGATTGAGGCCAAGGTTCAGATCCCAAGACTGCAATTGGTCATCAGTGTTTACTTTTTTTTTACCACTAGAGTTGTCGACTTTTGGGGAGGCCGGGGAATGTAGTGGCAAATACAAATATCTGAAGCGAATGTGCTGTTTCTTGCAATTCACTTACCTTAAGCAAAGAATAAGAGCCATTTCGCAAGCCCATGTGTTGAATTTACAATTTCCCCAAGTTTCCCGCATCTATTTATTTATTTTTAACTTTTGTGTTATTTTTTTAACGTTTCCTATTTTTTTGTCTTTTCAAATTTCTTTGGTTTTTTTAAATAGAGATCATTCTATCATTGAACGTAATAAACAGGTAGAAAGTAAATACAATGTTCCTAATGTATAAAAAAGTAATTGATAGAAATATATTCCGCTTTTAGCAAAGAACAAGGGCCATTTTGCCGGCCCATGTGCCGAATTTTTGATATTTCTCTCTTTTTCCCGTATTTTTTGTCTTTTCAAATTTCTTTTGTTTCTAAAATAGACATCATTCTATTATTAAACGTAATAGATTGGTAGAAAGTAAATACAATGTTCCTAATGTATAAAAAAAACTCATATAAATATATTCCTCTTTTAGCAAAGAACAAGAGCCAATTTGCCGGCCCATGTGCCGAATTTTTTTAATTTCTCTCTTTTTCCCGTATTTATTTATTTCTAACATTTGTGTTCTTTTTTAAAATTTTATTGGATTTATTTATATTTATATTTATAATTTGGTATTTTCTTTGTGAAAGATGAATAGAAATGTTGCTTGTCCTGCAGTAATAGTTCTGCAACCTCTAGTCTACCAACAGTTACACCAACTAGGGGATGGAAATTCGTTGTTTGGGTGAGGTGACACTAGAAGAGACATTGATGCTTGTTCTCCACTAGTACTACTGATGAAGAACAAACACAGAGCAAGGACCGATTTTTACAGACGGAAATGAGACCAAACCAAATCAAGTGGTGGCAATGGCGGGCGGGAGGGCTAGCAGCCGGAGATCTTGGCCCTGAGGATGGTGCACTTGGTCTTCTGGAAGGCGGTGGCCGCGACGTCCGGGTCGACGAGCTGCAGCCGGAGCGGGCAGACGATCCCCAGGGGGCACTTGGTCTTGCGGCCCTTGTACTGCATCACCGTGTCCAGCCGCACCTCCACCTCGAACACGCCGGCGTCCTTCTGCTTGGCGAACTCCGCCGCGCCGGCCGCCGGCAGCTTGGGCAGGGCGCGGCCGGGGTCGCCGACCCTGAGGCGCACCGCGGTCTCCTTCCGGGCGCCGAGGTCGAGGGTCGGCACGGTGCCGGACTCGTCGAAGCGGGTGCCGTTGAAGGAGAAGGCCGCGGCGACGGCCCCGAAGGTGATGCCGTAGTGCAGGTTGGGGTTGCGCAGGGAGACGGTCACCGTGGCGTTGTAGGACAGGAGCTGGAGCTGCGGCCTCGCCGTGGACGTGTTGTTGGGGGCCGGGGCGAGGTCGAAGCGCGTGAGGAGGGCGTCGTCGGCGCTGGCCGTGGGCGGCTTGACGACGGCGAAGGCGAGGATGAGGAGGGCGAGGGCGCCCCCGAGCACGGCCAGGACGACCAGGCAGACGATGGCCGTGGTCCAGCTGCACTCGCACTCGCAGTCGGAGCAGTCCCGCCGGCGCTTCGCCCACCACTTGCGCCACCCGTCGCTCTCCGTGAAGACCATGGCTGGCGCTGGCTTAGCTGAGCTGGTGGGCGGATCTCTCCGGGTGGAGGCGTGGCTCAGCTCGGAGCGTGGAGCACGGCGAGGGGAGAAGAAGAAGATGGGTGGTGGAGCCGGAGACTTGTGGCTTCGAGGGTGGGTCTTATGGACGCGGCTCCATCCAGTTCAGATGTGAGCAGAGGAGACCAGGAAGACCTGCTGCCAGTGGGTCGTAAACAAAGGACAAGGTGACCGTTGGTTGTTATCATCCATGGTGATGGTGGTTTGCCTCACCCAACCAGAGAGCGAGCGAGCGAGCGAGAGAGAGAGAGAGAGCTCCTACGCGTTTTCTGTATTTTTTTTCTTTTCTTTCAAAAGAAGAGAGCGCGTTGGCAGAGCGTGGTCGAGCTGGAGGCATCAACCGCTGTTGGTCATGGCTCATAGTTCTTCTTTTTTAAAGGTTAGTGTCTTAGTGATGGCTCCATAGTTGGGTTTCTTGATTCCAACGATTTGAATTATTTTACCCTTTGAACCTTGCGTCTGATTTATGATCCGATTCAGGATGGTGGGGATCTTCAAAACAAGATCAATGTCAAGCATGGTTTGAACAAATATGGAATTCGAATTTTTAAACTACATTTTTTTTTACCATGTTTCACTTGCTGAGTCTATGATAGAGGTTTCTTGAATCTTGTCCATTTTCACGCCGAACTGCTGGGCGCTCACTCTCCGCTAATTCTACCTTCAACGCCTTAGGATTCTACTCCCTCCGTTTGAAATTACTTGTCGCGGAAATGGATGTATCTAGACGTATTTTAGTTTTAGATACATCCATTCTCAAGACAAGTAATTCCGAACGGAGGGAGTAGATGGAAGGTGCGCTTTGGTTTCATTTTCGGCGATACATGGTTCCGTTTGCTTGGAAGCAGAGGACACGTCTTTTTCTCAAAAAGAGGAACGCACTAAACCGAATAAAATGTTACTACTTCAGTTACCTTCTAAGTCTTGATGAGACCTATATGAAACGACATCGAGACTCCAATCAGAATTATGAAAATATATCCAAAACCGAGATTAAGCATGTAAGTAAAAGATAACTAGATAGCAAACCGAAATATACTTCATTCCAATCGCAAGAAAACCCAAGTAAAACTAGGATGAATTGCCAATAGTAATACTAGTCACCGTGCATAACCTATGCTGGAATGAGATTGCTGCCACAGACGCAGCCACGCCGGTGGGCTCAGATGAAATAATAAGATATCAATGTCACTGCTTGCTCAAAGCGAGCTTCGGGTACCTGACATCTTGCATGCTAGCGAAGCGGTTTGACACAAAGCTTTCGAAAGGAGAAAATGAGTACTACAAGGAATCTAATACTCACGAAATAAAAACGATGGCTTAGGAAATTAGGTAAAATAGCTGGTTTGTTTTTATGGAAGGACTACATTTATGTGGGTTTGCTTTTTCTTATTATGTGTTCCATATCTATATGTAAGTACAATAATTTCCTGAAACTTTTGAATAGGCAACATGCACCCGGTGAACGGTAAATAAAAAAAACTTGGAAAATTCAAAAAAAAATCAGATTTTTTTTTTGTGTGGAAGATGATTGATTGCGTGAGGTGCATGCCAAATTTCAAAGCATTTGGACATATAAGTAGCTCTCAGCAGAAGAAAAAACCCGGGTCCGAACAGTGCACAAACAGTAAACTTTTTCAGAGACCCCAAATTTATCTTTTTTGCTGGGAGCTACTCACACGTAGAAATGCTCTAAATTTGGCACGAACATCACACACTCTGGCATCTTTCTCCACAAGAAAAATTAGGATTTTTTTGAATTTATTTAACATTTTTAAAGATTTTTTGTTCACTCCCAAACGCTGCTCTCAGATGAACTACTTTATCCTAAACACCAACGATAAAGATAAATGATTTTAGTAAAACAAAGACACCGTAAACTTTACCGAAAGTCCTATATAGAACCTCTCCTTTTGGCGTTCCACTATTAGTAGATCACCAAGGAACAATACCAAAAGCGAAGGCCTGTCACCATAACCTCATTAGCTTCATGGAGTAGACGGTGATGGATGAACTGAATATATTTTTATTGGATATGATGCGCGATTTTTCAAAGTAGCCTAGAGAAATCGACGAGGACCGAAAACGACCAACAATTCATTTGGCTACATGCCAGGTTTAGAAATTGGCAGCACGTCCATGTCGCTGGAAAAAATCCATTGCAAGTGCTCCTTTTTTCGGCCTTAAGCGAAGAGTAGGTGCCAAATCGCGTCAAGATGCTCTATATGGGCCGACCATTGACATAGGCCATTAAATATTTTATTATTATTGTCATTTCATAATTTTTGAGTAAAGTATGTAGTTTGTTCCGCACAAGTTTTTGAAGAAATATAATAAAAGACATTCAATAATAAAAAACTTAGTGTATTGCACGAAAATTTGCTAGCGTAAAAATAGATTTTACATTTGTAAAAAAATGTTCATGTCAATTTACAGAAAGTTCCTTGATGTGAAAAAATGCATGCACTTGAAATAATAATTTACAAATATCAAAAGTTAATGTTCACTCAGTATGAAAACAAATTAATGTATGTACTAGAAAATAAAATAAAAACAAAAGATATAAAAGAACAAACATGAGATTAGAAGAAGAAAAAAGTGAAGAAAACAGGGGAAAAAAGCCAGAACACGGCCCTCATCACTGGTCGGCCTATGTGAAAATGCAGGAGGCGATTAGACAGATTGTACATGGGCTGAACATGGACCTCATCAGTGGTGCAGTGCTGATATATTTACATGTGTAGTGCACTCCACCCTGCGCGCGGCTTCCAGTTCCATCTCACCTACTACTACCTATAGCTAGTCACGGTTTAGCTCCCACATCTCCGTGGCGTTCAACCTCCCTCTCTGCTAGCTAGCTAGCTGCTTGACCAATCGATGGCGTCGGCGCCGGCCCTGGGGAGGGAGCTGCTGGAGGAGGCGCGGGCGCCGGGGTTTGCGGCGTGGCTGCGTGGTCTACGGCGGCAGATCCACCAACACCCGGAGCTGGCCTTCCAGGAGCACTGCACCTCGGCGCTCGTGCGCGCCGAGCTGGACGCCCTCGGCATCTTGCTCCTCGACTGCTGATGTTTCTTTTTCTGCTGCTGCTGTTTCTTCTTCTGCTGATGTTTCTTCTTCTTCGACTTCTTCTACTTCTCCTCGTCTGCTGCTTCTTCTTCTTCTCTTCTGCTGTTGCTCTTGCTCCTCCTCTTCTTCTTCTTCTTCAGATTCTTGTTTGTCCTCTGTTATCCCACATTGCATGCGCCCACTCCATCCTTTTGTTCTTTCAGGCTTCGTTGTTAAATGCCTCGACATCATGTCCGGAGCTGACAACATCGTCAGGCGTCACATCTTCCGCCCCATGCATCAGTTCATGACAACCCTATTGCAGGATCCAGTTACGCAGAATGCAACAAGCAAGCACACGCTTAACCTGGGCTGGGGAAAGTGTCGAATTACTTCTGATCTAGAATCTTAAACCTGTTCTTCCAGGAGCCCTCTCAACAGTAACTCTAAGGCTGGAGTATGAAATTAAACAACTCATGTGGACTGTGACCTCGTTCAGATGGTATCTGGTTTACCTGAAGAGTGGAAGAACACTTGGCTGACATGCATAGCCAGCATCTCCTAGGTAGAACTTGTCATCGGGGATGTTGATGCCAACAGTACGACTCATGCGGTCACTGAGAATGTTATCATCGTGTGTTGATCCTTCCTAGCCAGCCAACACATATGTGAACTTCAGATCGAAGTCAACGGTAGCAAGCACATTCTGGCTTGTGTAGTGCTTTCTACCCATGTATCCTGTAGACTGTGACCTCGGCACCTTGGCAGTGACATGAGTGCCATCTATTGCCCCAATGCAATCCTGAAATGGCATTACAAGATTGTTTAGCCAAACAATACAAGCATATCAAGACATGAACTAGATACTGTCAGTGCTCACCTTAAAATATGGATACCATCTTGGACTTGTGCGAATCTTGGTAGGAGTCCGACCAGTTGGTTACACGATCATATCTCCTCTGAGTTCCCCAACATCATACAACACTTTCCTGAAGTATCTGGAGAAACTTTCTTGCATATGATGTTAGATTTGTTATAGTACCCCAGAGAAATCGGTAGAGAAGGATGACCCCTCAGGAATTCCATTGTGAGCGCTCCCCTTCTTCACCTTAAGCGAATAACTACATGGGTTGATTGCTGACATGGCCCGCTAAAACATGTACGGTTTTACCTTTTTTGTAATGTTTGAGAAATATCTATTTAATTCCACACGTTTTTCAAATATTATAGTAAAAAAATCAATAATAAAATTATCCATGTATTGCGGGAAAATTTAGTATTTCAAAATATTGGTTCAAGTTTATAAAAATATTGATCATGCCGATTTAAGGAAATGGTCCATGAAAAAATATTCATTCATTCAAAATATTTTTGTATGCATATAAAAAATATTTTTTCATGCAGCCTTGAAAAAAAAGTTCTTGTAGTTGCTAAAAAACAAGTAAAAACACAAAAGAATAAATAGCAGAAGGCAAAAGAAGTAAAAAAAAAAGGACAAAAAAGTGAAAACAAATAGAGAAAAACGAAAGCCATAACATGGGCCATATTAGTGGTCGTTCCATGTGCAAATGCTTGAGGCGATTTGACATGTAACATAACCTTTGTACATGGGCTGAACATGAGCCTGATCAGTGGCGCAGTGCTGATACTGGATATATACATACGCCTATGTGTAGTGCTCTTCTCCCTGCTGCGCGCGGCTTCCAGTCCCATCCACCTATTAGCTAGCTCTCACATCTCCATCAATCTCCCTCTCTACTAGCTAGCTGCTTGATCGGTCGATGGCGTCGGCGTCGACCCCGCAAGGACCATCTCAAGGTACTTATGTCTCAATCCATTGAGAAATAGAAAAACCTTGTGTGTTTTCAGTTATGCTAGTTTTCAGCTACTGGAATTTTGGTAAATACAGTGTACACAAAATACAGTGTAACTGTCATTTTTTAATGGGTCACCATCTAAACATGGGTGAATGTTGATACAAAAATAAAGCCTTGCTAACATGACTTACAAATTGCTGTTAATATGAAATGATCAGGGCACGGTGAAGCTCGTCTTCCAGCCGGCGGAGGAGGGCTATGCCGGCGGTTACCACGTGCTGCAGGAAGGTGTACTTGACGACGTGGATGCCATCTTTGGCATCCACATCGACACGATTTTACCGGCAGGCACTGTTTGCTCTAGACCCGGACCATTCCTTGCCGGATCAGCTCGCTTCAAAGCGACCATCGTTGGGAAGGGGGGTCATGGTGCCATTCCCCAGGCCGCCATCGACCCGGTGGTCGCCGCATCCTCAACTGTCCTTAGCCTTCAGCAGCTCGTTGCTCGTGAGATCGACCCCCTTCAAAGCGGGGTGCGTTTGCATATTTCGTATTCTCAAGTAGTTGTTTTCTCCACTTGCACTCAGATACCTCGTGATGTGGACATCAAATAGTGGGGCAGAGTGGCTATCGATTTACTGTGGTATCATATTAGTTGGAGATGGATGAATCAAAAGAAGATTCTGTGGTGGCATCTGTATGGCAATAGGGCCATCTCTATAATAAAAAAAATGTGATTAGTAAAATGCACTGATGGAATTCCTAAAACTATGGTTTGAGGGGGAGTAAATAATAGGTATGGTTCGGGAGGAGCAGATATCAACATGCAAAAACGTTGAAGGTGGAGCAAAGTGTGGAGACCTCAAGCAGAATGGTTACGATTTACGATAGAGGCAGGGGTGTACCCACGTTGAGCCACCCGGGTGCACAAGACACCGGGTACATGAATTTTCTTTTGTAAATTTCATGCAAACTATAGTGGAGGACACCTCATTCTTAGATGAAAATTGTGAGTGATTATATGCTGCGACACTGGATCATTTTGTCTCTGGATCTGCCCTTGGATAGAGGAACAATATTAGCTTTTCAGGGTGGTGATGCTCGTTGTGATGGAGAAGAATCAGTTTCCCTAGGATGAGAGAGATGACCGACGAAGATGAGAGTGCCATGCGACTAGTTTTTTAGGTGTAGGTGGTGTGTGTGTGTGTGTGTGGGGGGGGGGTTTACCAAAACAAAGACGGAATACAAGAACTATCACTTCTTTCTTTTGCTTGATTTCACATGATATACAATAGTCATATTTTATAGAACAACATATGCCACTATAGGGTTAGAGATTATTGCACTAGTTTCTCAACATATTTAACCATGTCGGTCTTTTTAACTAGTGTTTGGTCAATGCAGGTGGTGTCAGTGACCTTCATCAAAGGAGGTGAAACATTCAACGTTATCCCGGAATCTGTGACCTTGGGAGGCACCTTCAGGAGCATGACAACAAAAGGATTATCATATCTCATGAAGAGGATCAGAGAAGTAACTAACAACACTTTCTTGAGATTAACCGATTCCTGGGCATGTACGCAATAATTAATCACGCTGTGCTTTTATTTCTTGTAACTAACATAGTTCAATCATGAATTAATTAAGGTGATTGAGGGTCAGGCGGTGGTGGGCCGGTGCACAGCGACGGTGGACTTCATGGACGAAGAGCTCCGGCCATATCCGGCCACCGTAAACGACGAGGGCATGTATGTGCATGCCAAGGCGGTGGCAGAAGACATGCTTGGGGAGGCAAACGTAAGCCTCTGCCCCCAAGTGATGGCGGCGGAGGACTTTGGGTTCTACGCGCAGAAGATACCAGCAGCCTTCTTCTTTGTCGGCGTCCGTCCTGTTGGAAAGGAGATTAGTCACGTGCACACGCCACACCTCGTGATCGAAGAGGATGCCCTCCCTATCGGTGCCGCCATGCATGCTGCTGTGGCCATTGAGTTTTTTAACAAACATACCATCCCCTCTTCCCTGTCCCGATCTCTATGTATGCTTGTATCATTAGTACAAAAAGACATTGTTACACACCATTTACAATTAACACGCCAAGCATTTTTAAACAATCGAGGATTCATTAGCTGCAGGTCTTTTTTGGATGATATTCAACATGGTCCAAAACTTACAAGTATATACTCCCTCCACTCCAAATTACTCGTCGTGGTTTTAGTTAATTTGGAACGGAAGGAGTAGAATATTAGAAAAAAAGAACCTACCCGGTTGCCTTCGCCACATGACCACAATGTCGACCTTTGGATCGGCTCGGGAGCCGAGTCCGATGACTTGATTCCTTTGCCTAATCTCAAATGGCTTTGCTCCAGATATCCTTCATCCCCAATAAGTCAATCGACGTCCTGTGGCCGATGTTGAGCACGACGACATAGTCATCAACAATGGAAATGTTGGTGACTGTCCGATTGAGCAGCTCTGTGTGTGATATTCTAGCAATGCATCTGTGTTGTAGTTTCTTTAGTGAGAAGGATTGTTGAATCCATAAGGTAAGCAAATATTTTTTTAATCAACTTAATTAAAGTTGGGCCATTCGGGTGAGCAACTCTATACAGTAAATGAAAATGGGAATGAGAACGTGTTCACTACCCTGTGGGAAACAAAAACAAACCGGGGCCAACGAAAAAAAATGAATGAATCGAGTTTCTTTTGTGACAAAGTGACTACCGACATACCTTTTCTATTAGAGAATCACTAGTTACTAGTCAGGTATATGTGCTTACTATCATTTTCTTAGCCATTGTTTTTTGAGAAATTTTGTGTGTATATGCGCCAGAGCTCCTATTCCTCAACCCGTGAGGTGGAAAGCGAACCAACGCCCCCCTGCCCCCCCGCACCCGCTGCACGAGCTTTGGCTGACCCATATTCACCTCTTTTTTCCCTTTAGTTTATTTTTCTGTCTCTTTGCTTAGTGTACAAGATTCCCAAAAAACATATCCAAATTTTAAAATGATAATGAATTTGAAAAATTCCCCAATTTAAAAAATCATAAATTTGAAATTCATTCCTGGATTTCAAATAAAAATTTTAAAATTTTAAAAAGTACAATTTTGAAAAAAGCATGAATTTGATTTTTTTTATTTTAAAAAAATGTTGCCAAATTTCAAAACTTGTTATTGAATTTGCAAAATCTTCGTGAATTTCAAAAAATGTGCATAAAATTCATAAAATGTTTGAAAAAGTGTTTATTAATTCAAAAAAAGGGTTTTGAATTTCATGACATGGTCCTGAAACCAAAAAAAGTTGTCGACATCAACCGATGTTTGTGAATTCAAAGAATATTCATGAATTCAAAAAACGTTTGAGAAACTGAGAAAATATTCTTAATTTGCAAATGTAGAAACGAGGGAGAAAAAAGAAATCTAAAGCTAAAATGACTAAAAATAAAAGAGAATATGAAAATGAAAAGGGAGAAAACCCGAAAATAAGAACGCAGAAAACTGGTGTGGTATGGCTGAAAGGGGGGCTTGCCAGTTGGGTGGGCTTTAATTGTAAAAAAATGAGACCAACCCAAGGGCTAACCCTCGTTGACATTTTTCATAGGAGAAACTCCGTGAGCACCGCGCGTCAAAGCTGGGGCTTGAACTCGGGTGGGCTGGCAGCTACCCTAGCTGCCCAGCCAACGGGTCGACGCAGCAAAGTGCAATATGGTCAGAACAGGGTGTTGCATTTTAAATACAAACCTTGAAAAGAAAGGGAGTCTAATCCAAAGATCTTTTTTCTCTCCTTTTCTAGCCAATTAGTTTATGTTTGTTCTAATTACAGAAAAGAACATAACAAGTTTTTCATTTTGCAGGCCAATCGCTCCTGTTGACTTTGGAGTACAACCTTTTTATCAATATACTGCTTCTTTTACAAATTCAATTCATAACATCCCTTATTCAATCCATAATCAAGAATTATTAGGATTTCATAAAAAAAAAGACCCCAACCTTTCCACGCATCCGACACTAATATATTTTTGACGTCTAATTAGAACGGGGAACCATTTATATCTATATCTATATCAATATAAAAAGACATGCTATATTTTTCATTCATTAGATTTGAGGATCAGTCGTGGTCTTATATACTCTACCAGCGTGTAGGTTTAGCCCGTGCAACATTTGTCACGGCCCATCAAGCATACTCCTCGGCCGGGCCTACACAGACAAGCCCAAGTCATTCTGACCGTAGGTAGACGGCGAAACGTCTGTCTTGCTCCTACTGGCCCGAGAACAATGAAAGTCCACGCCGAGACCGGGACGCCACACCCGACCCCAGTATCTTGTATCTACAGGAGTGCTGCAAAGTTCATCTCCTGCCTCCCACAGTCCCACGTCTCCGGCCGGCGCGGTATACGGTAATACCGATGGTCACGGCGGCGGCGCAGCTGCTGGAGGAGGCTCGGGCGCCGCAGTTCGCGGCATGGATGCTCGGCGTGCGGCGGCGGATCCACCAGCATCCGGAGCTGGCCTTCCAGGAGCACCGCACCTCGGCGCTCGTGCGCGCCGAGCTCGACACCATCGGCGTCCCCTACTCCTGGCCCGTCGCCAGCACCGGCGTCGTCGCCACCATCGCCGGTGGTGCTGGCCCCGGCCCCATGTTCGCGCTCCGGGCCGACATGGACGCGCTGCCCATCCAGGTCAGCTAGCCGCCGACGTCTCAATAATGCTAATTCTACTGGATCGAGATCGAGAGGTTAATCATTGGTTAATCAGCTCATCTCGGTGGGTAAGATTAGGGTCGTCTGCAAAAAAAAAAAACCGATCTTAAATTAGTTAATTGCACCATGCGTTCATGTGCGCATGGAATCTTGTTAGCTGGTCAAGTTGAGTATGGGGTCATAGAAAATAGGTGTCACTTGCAGATGCTGTCTACTTTCCTTGTCCATAGATCAAACGTGAATTTATTTTTACTGTTATTTTTGAATAAATGTTTTTTACTGATACTGTGTGCTTGATCCATCCGTTGGCAAGTGCAGGAGATGGTGGAGTGGGAGTTCAAGAGCAAGGAGAACGGCAAGATGCACGCCTGCGGCCACGACGCCCACGTCGCCATGCTCCTCGGCGCCGCCAGGCTGCTCCAGTCCCGCAAGGATCATCTCAAGGGCACGGTGAAGCTCGTGTTCCAGCCGGCGGAGGAGGGCCACGCCGGCGGGTACCACGTGTTGCAGGAAGGCGTACTGGACGACGTGGACGCCATCTTCGCCGTGCACATTGACACGCACCTGCCGGTGGGCACCGTCGGCTCTAGGCCTGGGCCGTTCCTCGCCGGATCTGCTCGCTTCAAGGCTATCATCACCGGCAAGGGTGGTCACGGAGCCGTGCCCCATGCCGCCATTGATCCGGTCGTTGCCGCCTCCTCCGCCGTCCTTAGCCTCCAGCAGCTCGTTGCTCGCGAGACTGACCCCCTCCAGGGCGCGGTACGTTTGTGCTTTCGCTACTTCTCCACTCTCGGGTGGATGTTGATTCCACATCTTCTTCAACATATTAATCGTGTGCCTATGTTTCATCGGTTACACATCGACTCCCTATGTGTTTGAACAATTGTATATAGGTGGTGTCGGTGACCTTTATCAAAGGAGGTGAGGCTTTCAATGTCATCCCCGAATCCGTGACCTTGGGTGGCACCTTCAGAAGCATGACAACACAAGGACTATCCTATCTCATGAGGAGGATCAAAGAGGTATACTCCCTCCCTGCAGGAGTGCATGTTTTTCTAGGAATAACCAAAGTCATACCTTACCAACTTTGGTTTGCATCGTGTATAAGAAAATGTTAAGATTGGACACACATCACCACTAGATTTCTTACAAGAATTATGTCCATATTATTACAATGGATTTTCACCAAACATATATGCTTGCATGAAAAGAAATGGACAAATGTACACGTTGGAGACGGTGCCCATTTCTGAAACGGCATGTTGTAGGGTGTAATTAACAACATGATCATGAGACTCACTGCATCGTTGGTCTTTTAACAATAATCGATGCTATGCTTTAATTACTTGTAAACATGGATGCATGAATGAATTAAGGTGATCGAGGGGCAAGCGGTGGTGGGTCGGTGCACGGCGACGGTGGACTTCATGGAGGAGAAGCTTCGGCCGTATCCGGCAACCGTGAATGATGTCGGCGTGTACGCACACGCAAAGGCAGTGGCGGAGGAGATGCTCGGAGATACAAACATGAGGTTGTGTCCTCAGGTGATGGCGGCAGAGGACTTTGGGTTCTATGCGCAGAAATTCCCAGCCGCCTTCTTTAGCGTCGGTGTCCGCACCAGCGAGGAAATCACCCACGTGCACACGCCACACTTGGTGCTCGGTGAAGATGCGCTCCCTGTCGGGGCCGCACTGCATGCTGCTGTGGCCATTGAGTTCTTGAACAAGCATGTTGCCTCTCCTCTTTCTTGATTCGTCCTTGTTACATCTTGTTTTGTACTCACATTCTCGGACATCTCTTGGCTTGCCTTTATGCATTGTGTGTACTCAATTCTTGTTATGCTTTCTTTCTGTTGCAAATCAACTTTGGGGGTACATCCTTTATACTATCCTGTATTGCAGGGTTTGGCCAGTGCCTTTCACACCATCTTAAAATTTGATCAACTTTCACATGTAAAGAAAAGGTCATCGGGTATATATGCACAATCGATAAATGAAACATTTTGATTCTCTTATTGCTGGGTAATGTAGTAATAATTTTTTAAAAAAATCTATGAGTCACCAAAATCAATCTAGGAGATGCTAGCAGAGAGAGAGAGAGAGAGAGAGAGAGAGAGAGAGAGAGAGAGAGAGAGAGAGAGAGAGAGAGAGAGAGAGAGAGAGAGAGAGAGAGAGAGAGAGAGAGAGAGAGAGAGAGAGAGAGAGAGAGAGAGAGAGAGAGAGAGAGAGAGAGAGAGAGAGAGAGAGAGAGAGAGAGAGAGAGAGAGAGAGAGAGAGAGAGAGAGAGAGAGAGAGAGAGAGAGAGAGAGAGAGAGAGAGAGAGAGAGAGAGAGAGAGAGAGAGAGAGAGAGAGAGAGAGAGAGAGAGAGAGAGAGAGAGAGAGAGAGAGAGAGAGAGAGAGAGAGAGAGAGAGAGAGAGAGAGAGAGAGAGAGAGAGAGAGAGAGAGAGAGAGAGAGAGAGAGAGAGAGAGAGAGAGAGAGAGAGAGAGAGAGAGAGAGAGAGAGAGAGAGAGAGAGAGAGAGAGAGAGAGAGAGAGAGAGAGAGAGAGAGAGAGAGAGAGAGCATTTTCATACCCTTGAAGATCGCTAAGCGGAAGCGTTGCAAGGAACGCGGTTGATGGAGTCATACTCGCGGCGATTCAAATCACGGAAGATCCGATCTAGCACCGAACGGACGGCGGCTCCGCGTTCGAACACACGCGGTGATGTCTCCTCCTTCTTGATCCAGCAAGGGGAGAGGAGAAGTTGACGGAAAACTCCGGCAACACAACGGCGTGGTGGTGGAGCTCGTGGTTCTCCGGCAGAGCTTCGCCAAGCTCAACGGAGGAGGAGGAGGTGTAGGAGGGGAAAGGGCTGTGCCAGGGGCTGAGGTGCGGTTGCCCTCCCACCCCTCTATTTATAGGGTGAAGGGGAGGGGGGCCCGGCCCACCTAGATGCATCTAGAGGGGGCGGGCAGCCAAGGAGGGTGCTTGCCCCCCAAGTTGGTGGGGGGACGCCCCCACCCCTAGGGTCTTAACCCTAGGCACCTTGGGCCCCTTGGGGGGCGCACCAGCCCACTAACGAGCTGGTTCCCACCCATATTCAGCCCATTTGGTCCCCTAGGGCAGGTGGCCCCACCCGATGGACCCCCGGAACCCTTTCGATGGTCCCGGTACAAAACCGATAACCCCTGAAACTTTTTCGGTGACTGAAACTGGACTTCCCATATATAAATCTTCGCCTCCAGACCATTCCGGAACTCTCCATGACGTCCGGGATCTCATCCGAGACTCCGAACAACTTTCGGTAAGCACATACAATTCCCATTACAACTCTAGCGTCACCAAACCTTAAATGTGTAGACCCTACAGGTTCGGGAACCATGCATACATGACCGAGACACCTCTCCGGCCAATAACCAATAGCGGGATCTGGATACCCATATTGGCTCCCACATGTTCCACGATGATCTCATCGGATGAACCACGATGTCGGGGATTCAGTTAATCCCGTATACAATTCCCTTTGCCATCGGTATGTTACTTGCCCGAGATTCGATCGTCGGTATCCTCATACCTTATTCAATCTCGTCACTGGCAAGTCTCTTTACTCGTTCCATAACACATGATTCCGTGGCTAATTCCTTAGTCACATTGAGCTCATTATGATGATGCATTACTGAGTGGGCCCAGAGATACCTCTCCGTCATACGGAGTGACAAATCCCAGTCTCGATTCGTGCCAACCCAACAGACACTTTCGGAGATACCTGTAGTGCACCTTTATGGTCACCCAGTTACGTTGTGACGTTTGATACACCCAAAGCATTCCTACGGCATCCTGGAGTTGCACAATCTCATGGTCTAAGGAAATGATACTTGAAATTAGAAAAGCTCTAGCAAACGAACTACACGATCTTGTGCTATGCTTAGGATTGGGTCTTGTCCATCACATCGTTCTCCTAATGATGTGATCCCGTTATCAATGACATCCAATGTCCATGGTCAGGAAACCACAACCATCTTTGATCAACGAGCTAGCTAGTCACCTAGAGGCTCACTAGGGACATGTTGTGGTCTATGTATTCACACATGTATTATGGTTTCCGGTTAATACAATTATAGCATGAACAATAGACAATTATCATGAACAAGGAAATATAATAATAACCATTTTATTATTGCCTCTAGGGCATATTTCTAACAGTCTCCCACTTGCACTAGAGTCAATAATCTAGTTACACTGTGATGAATCGAATACCCATAGAGTTCTGGTGTTGATCATGTTTTGCTCGTGGAAGAGGCTTAGTCAACGGATCTGTGACGTTCACATCCATATATACTTTACAAATATCTATGTCTCCATCTTGAATATATTCACAAATGGAGTTGAAGCGGCGCTTGATGTGCTTGGTCTTCTTGTGAAACCAGGGCTCCTTGGCAATGGCAATAGCTCCAGTGTTGCACAGAAGAGAGTCATCAGGCCCGACGCATTGGGAATCACTCCTAGGTCAGTGATAAACTCCTTCATCCAAACTCCTTCCTCCGCTGCTTCCGAAGCAGCTATGTACGCCGCTTCACATGTAGATCCGGCCACGAAGCTTTGCTTGCAACTGCACCAGCTGACTGCCCCACCATTCAAAATATACACGTATCCGGTTTGTGACTTGGAGTCATCCGGGTCTGTGTCAAAGCTAGCATCGACGCAACCCTTTACGACGAGCTCCTCGGCACCTCCATAAATGAGAAACATATCCTTAGTCCTTCTCAGGTACTTCAGGATATTCTTGACCGCTGTCTAGTGGTCCATTCCGGGATCACTTTGATACCTCCCTACCAAACTTATGGCAAGGTTCACATAAGGTCTGGTATACAGCATGGCATACATAATAGAGCCAATGGCTGAGGCATAGGGGATGACACTCATCTTTTCTCTTTCTTCTACCGAGGTCGGGCATTGAGCTGCGCTCAATCTCACACCTTGCAATACAGGCAAGAACCCCTTCTTGGACTGGTCCATATTGAACTTCTTCAATATCTTGTCAAGGAATGTGCTTTGTGAAAGACCAATGAGGCATCTCGATCTATCTCTATAGATCTTGATGCCTAATATGTCAGCAGCTTCTCCAAGGTCCTTCATTGAAAAACGCTTATTCAAGTAGGCATTTATGCTTTCCAAATGTTATATATCATTTCCCATCAACAGTATGTCATCCACATATTATATGAGAAATGCTACATAGCTCCCACTCACTTTCTTGTAAATACAGGCTTCTCCATAAGTCTGTATAAACCCAAACGCTTTGATCACTTCATCAAAGCGAATGTTCCAACTCCGAGATGCTTGTACCAGCCCATAGATGGAGCGCTGGAGCTTGCATACCTTGTCAGTATTCTTAGGATCGACAAAACCTTCCGACTGCATCATATACAATTCTTCCTTAAGGAAACCACTAAGGAATGTCGTTTTAATGTCCATTTGCCAGATCTCATAATCATAGAATGTGGCAATTGCTAACATGATTCGGACGGACTTCAGCTTTGCTACGGGTGAGAAGGTCTCATCGTAGTCAACTCCTTGAACTTGTCGATAACCCTTAGCGACAAGCTGAGCCTTATAGACAGTCACATTACCATCTGCGTCAGTCTTCTTAAAGATCCACTTATTCTCTATGGCTTGCTGATACGTCTCCAACGTATCTACTTTTCCAAACACTTTTGCCCTTGTTTTGGACTCTAACTTGCATGATTTGAATGAAACTAACCCGGACTGACGCTGTTTTCAGCAGAATTGCCATGATGTTGTTTCATGTGTAGAAAACAAAAGTTCTCGGAATGTCCTGAAAATCCATAGAGGCACTTTTTGGAAAATAGAAAAATACTGGAGAAAGAATCAAGACCAGGGGGCCCACATCCTATCCACGAGAGTGGGGGCGCGCCCACCCCCCTGGGCGCACCCCCCTGTCTTGTGGGCCCCCTGAGGCTCTGCCGACCTCAACTTCAACTCCATATATTCCGTCTCGCGGAGAAAAAAATAAGAGAGAAAGTTTCATCGCGTTTTACGATACGGAGCCGCCGCCAAGCCCTAATCTCTCTCGGGAGGGCTGATCTGGAGTCCGTTCGGGGCTCCGGAGAGGGGGATTCGTCGCCGTCATCATCATCAACCATCCTCCATCACCAATTTCATGATGCTCACCGCCGTGCATGAGTAATTCCATCGTAGGCTTGCTGGACGGTGATGGGTTGGATGAGATTTACCATGTAATCAAGTTAGTTTTGTTAGGGTTTGATCCCTAGTATCCACTATGTTCTGAGATTGATGTTGCTATGACTTTGCTATGCTTAATGCTTGTCACTAGGGCCCGAGTGCCATGATCTCAGATCTAAACCTATTATGTTTTCATGAATATATGTGTGTTCTTGATCCTATCTTGCAAGTCTATAGTCACCTATTGTGTGTTATGATCCGACAACCCCGAAGTGACAATAATCGGGATACTTCTCGGTGATGACCATAGTTTGAGGAGTTCATGTATTCACTATGTGTTAATGCTTTGTTCCGGTTCTCTATTAAAAGGAGGCCTTAATATCCCTTAGTTTCTGTTAGGACCCCGCTGCCACGGGAGGGTAGGACAAAAGATGTCATGCAAGTTCTTTTCCATAAGCATGTATGACTATTTACGGAATACATGCCTAGATTACATTGATGAACTAGAGCTAGTTCTGTGTCACCCTATGTTATAGCTATTACATGAGGAATCGCATCCAACATAATTATCCATCACTGATCCATTGCCTACGAGCTTTTCACATATTGTTCTTCGCTTATTTACTTTTCCGTTGCTATTGTTACAATCACTACAAAACCCAAAAACATTACTTTTGCCACCGTTACCTTTATTATCATATTACTTTGCTGCAGATACTAAGTTATCCAGGTGTGGTTGAATTGACAACTCAACTACTAATACTCAAGAATATTCTTTGGCTCCCCTTGTGTCGAATCAATAAATTTGGGTTGAATACTTTACCCTTGAAAGCTGTTGCGATCCCCTACACTTATGGGTTATCAAGACTAATTTCTGGCGCCGTTGCCGGGGAGCATAGCTCTATTTTTTGAGTCACTTGGGATTGATATCTGTTGATCACTATGAAGAACTTGAAAGACGCTAAAACCAAGATTTTGCCCTCAACTACGAGGGGAGGTAAGGAACTGCCATCTAGCTCTGCACTAGATTCTCCTTCTGTTATTAGTAAACTTGCGACACCTAAACCTGCTACTGCTATGAGCTCTGATATGTCGCATGTTATTGATGATGCCACTTCTGCTTTGCATGATACTTATGATGAAACTGCTTCTATGCGTGATACTACTTTGCCATTGGGTGAATTTCTTGACGAACAACTTGCTAGGGCTAGAGAGAATGAAATTATTGAAGATGCTATTATTGATGATAGTGATGATGAAAGTTCTCCCAATGACTATGAATTGCCTGTTGTTCCTGAGGGTTATGTTATGAATGAATACGCTGCTAGAGCTATCTTTGCTTGCAATGATATATATGGTCTTAAGAAATTATTAGCTAAATGGAAGCAGCAGTCTCTTAATGCTAGGATGAAACCTGATCCCGCTTTTGCTACTTCACCTATTTGTGTTACCGATAAGGATTATGAATTCTCTCTTGATCCTGAAATAATTACTTTAGTTGAATCTGATCCTTTTTATGGCATTGAATCTGAAACTGTTGTGGCACATCTTACCAAGTTGAATGATATAGCCACCTTGTTTACTCATGATGACAAATCTCGCTATTTTTATATCCTTAAGATATTTCCGTTCTCGTTAAAGGGTGATGCTAAGACTTGGTATAATTCTCTTGCTCCTGGTTGTGTGCGTAGTCCCCAGGATATGATTATTACTTCTCTGCTAAATATTTCCCTGCTCATAAGAAACAAGCTGCCTTGCGGGGAATATATAATTTTGTGCAAATCAAAGAAGAGAGTCTCCCACAAGCTTGGGGAGGCTTCTCCGATTACTTAATGCTTTGCTGATCATCCTCTCAAGAAAAATGAAATACTTGATATCTTTTATAATGGACTAACCGATGCTTCCAAGGACTACTTGGATAGTTGTGCTGGTTGTGTTTTCAGGAAAGAACAATGACGGCTGAATTACTATTGAATAATATGTTGACTAATGAAAATAATTGGACTCTTCCTGAGCCAATTCCTGAGGCAATTCCTGAGGCAATTCCTGAACCAATTGAGCCAACCCCTGAGCCTATTCCTAAACCCACTCCGAAGAAGAGAGGTGTTTTATTTCTCTGTCCTGAAGATATGCAAGAGGCAAAGAAATGAATGAAAGAAAAATGTATTAAAGTTGAAGATGTTCACAATTTACCACCTATTGAAGAAATACATGGTCTTAATATACCGCCTGTTGAAGAACCACATTGTCTTGATAACCCGACACAACTAGTAAAGGTAAATTCTCTCTATAGATACGATAAAGTTAAAATTCCCTCTACTAAATTTCATAGCCCATGCTTAGTTGAATTTGATGACTTTATGGCTAGACAAGAAAGTTTTAATGCTTATGTTGGTAGAGAGTTAAGGAATAATGCCTTCGACATAGGACGCGTGAGCGATAATATGGCTGCAGCTAAAGGTGAACTTAAACTCATTAGCAAATATGCGTCTATGGTTTCTACTCAAGATGAGCAAGTACTTAAAGCTCAAAATGATTTGCTTGATGAATTAAATAATAAAAATGACTTTTTTGTTAGAGTGGCTACTAGAACTGGTAGAATGACTCAGGAACCTTTGTATCCTGAAGGCCACCCTAAGAGAATCGAGCAAGATTCTCAGAGAAATAATTTAGAGGCACCTAGTTCTTCCAAAAAGAAGAAAAAGAAAAACGATAGGACTTTGCATGCTTCTAGTGAACCTACTATAGACACACCTGAGAATCCTAATGATATTTCTATCTCTGATGCTGAAACACAATCAGGTGATGAACATGAACCTAGTGATAATGTTAATGATAATGTTCATGTTGATGCTCAACCTAGCAAAAATAATGAAGTAGAAGCTGAACCTGCTATTGATCTTGATAACCCACAATCAAAGAATCAACGTTATGATAAGAAAGATTTTGTTAGGAAGCACGGTAGAGAAAGAGAACCATGGGTTCAGAAACCCATGCCCTTTCCTCCTAAACCATCCAAGACAAAGCATGATGAGGATTTTGAGCGCTTTGTTGAAATGATTAGACCTATCTTCTTACGTATGCGCTTAACTGATATGCTTAAAGTAAACCCTTATGCTAAATATATGAAGGATATCGTTACAAATAAACGAAAGATACCGGAAGCTGAAATTTTCACCATGCTTGCTAATTATACCTTTAAGGGTGGAATACCAAAGAAACTTGGAGACCCGGGGGTACCAACTATACCATGCTCCATTAAAAGAAATTATGTTAGAACCGCTTTATGTGATCTTGGAGCCGGTGTTAGTGTTATGCCTCTCTCTTTATATCGTAGACTTGAATTGAATAAGTTGACACCTACTGAAATATCTTTGCAAATGGCCGTTAAATCAACTGCTATACCTGTCGGTATTTGTGAGGATGTCCCTGTTGTGGTTGCAAATGTCACTATCTTAATGTACTTTGTTATTCTTGATATTCCCGAGGACGATAGTATGTCGATTATCCTTGGTAGACCTTTTTTGAACACTGCAGGGGCTGTTATTGATTGCAACAAAGGCAATGTCACTTTTCATGTTAATGGTAATGAGCATACGGTACACTTTCTAAGGAAACAATCTCAAGTTCATAGCATCAATTCTATTGGAAAAGTTCCAACTATCATTATTGGAGGTTTTGAATTTCCTCTCCCTACTGTCAAGAAAAAGTATGATATTCTTATTGTTAGGGATTTTCATATCCCCGTTGAGGTAACTTAGTGTTATTTGAAATTTCTCCGGTTCCGTGTTATTCGGAATGAGTTTGTTAACAAGACTTGATCAACCTTGTTAGTGGATTCATTTTGATGATCATGAGATGGATGAAACTAGAAGGCACAACCTTCTGTACTCTCTTTTCACTTTCTGTTATTTAGAATAAATAAAGCAAAAATAGTATTATCTATCTGTTTTCTGAATTATCCGTGCATTAAAAAATATCCCGAAAATAAAAGTGCTCCAAATGCCCTGCAAATTTAGTATGATTTTTTAGGGAATATTTGAGGATTTTAGGCACTGAAATCACTGCAGGAGGGGCAAGCACCAGGCCACGAGAGTGGAGGGCGCGCCCACCCCACCTGGGCGCGCCCCCCTGTCTCGTGGGCCCCTGGTGGCTCCCCTCCACTTATGCCAGCACCCACACACTTCATCTTCTACCCAAAAAAATCCCCATCCAGCTCAAGCACGAGGTCTAGCTCATTTTGCTGCGATTTTCGATCTCTTTGCTCAAAGCCCCATTCACAAAACTGCTTTGGGAGATTGTTGCTTGGTATGTGACTCCTCCATTGGTCCAAATAGTTTTTGTTCTAGTGCTTTATTCATTGCAAATTTTTGCTGCATAGGTGACCATGCTCGTGAGCTTGCATGTTGAATTTATGAGGTCCCAAGCAATTCTAATGCATCATATAGGCTCTAGGCACTTGTAGGAGTAGTTGCTACTAATCTTGTTTAGTTTTATCCACTTTTATTTTGAAGTTACTAAAATTTCAAAAAAAAATTAGAAAAAGAATTATGTCTAGGAGAATGTACCAAGGTGGTTCCTCGGTAAAGAAAGGACCCAGGATTGCTTTGCGTGAGCAAGATGTTGAATTACTGAGGGACGCGGATGTACGAGCTTGTGAGTGGCCATCCGATGATTTTATGGTCAGAGCAGGCTTTAAGGAGGAATTTGACGCTTATGTGCGTAACGCTGAGCTGGAGGACTTCTTACAAGATAAGTGTCCTCAGTATTATCAATTGACTGATTCCTTTGTGCGGAGGTTTAAATATAACTGTACGCGTAATTCTCTCAGTGTCCTATTTGATATTTATGATACATCATATACCATGGACTTAGAGGATTTTACAACTGCTTGCAAACTTACACAGTGGGGTAATATTAATGATCCTCACAAATCTGAATTTAGAGACTTCCTTGCTAGTATTACTGTGGGAGAATCTAGGGACATAGCACAAGCTACCATAGGGAGCATTCATTTTCCTGATATACATTATTTTGCTCTCTTCATTGGTAGATGCATTAAGGGTAAAGACGAAGCATGTCATATGTGTGTCCCTGATCTCTGTGCCCTCAAGAGTGTTGTGTTAGGTTATAAAGGTTATAACTTGGGGGAAATAGTTGCACGTAGGTTGCAGAATAATGGTAGAGCTGGAGATTTATTTGGAGGAATTTATGCAACCCGTCTGGCTAATTATCTTGGTATAGCCCCACGAGAGGGGGATGTGATGATACCTCCTGCTTATTTAGATTATGACGCTATGGTCAATCATCATTTTCTTAGAAGGAATGAACAATTCCTCCATTGTCGACTAATCTATAACAGACGCAACGTCGTCCATGTTACTCTTCCTGCTCCTCTACTTTTTGATTATCAGGCAAAAGGAAGACATGTTGTTACCAGGGAGGAAGCAGCTGAACACGAGGGGAGAGCGGAGGCAGCTCGCCAACATGCCGCAGCTCAGGAGGCGGTTGCTGCTGCATCTCAGTACGATCCCAGCTACAACTATGGATATCAGCCAGGCGGTCCTTGGTACTAAACCAACTTAGGCCAAAAGCCTAAGCTTGGGGGAGTACGTATTTCTCACCGACTTTACATTCATGTTCACACACTAGTCGTCGGTGCTCATACTCTTTCATTGTATTATCCATGTTAGTTTAATTTTTGTTTTTTCGCTTTCTTCTTGTGTGTTTGATAAATCTTAAGAAAAACGAAAAAAATTAGTTAGTTTAATTTCTATGCTTGTAGTAGAAATTAAAATGAAAAACCAAAAAGATTTCTCGTTCTTCTTTTATTTGTTGGGAGCTTTCCCATGTAAATAGTTTTATTTTCTTTTCTTTCCTTTGGGGGTCGAGAAGACCAAATTGAAAATGCTTAGTGGCTCTCATATGCATGATTGTTTATTTAACTTAGAGCCCATATCACCTTGTTTTCTCTGTTGAGTTGAATGCTTGCAGATTCCAGCTTAGTCCAATGCACGTGCACAATTATTATTATTATACACATCGTTCGGTCGTGCAAGTGAAAGGCAATAATGACGATATATGATGGACTTATTGAGATGAGAAAAGCTGGTATGAACTCGACCTCTCTTGTTTTTGTAAATATGATGAGTTCATCGGTCCCGATTCAGCTTATTATGAACTAAACATATTTGCAATGACATTTAGAGATTATAGTTGCTTGTGCCATGCTTGATTAGCTTTGAGTTATAATGGTTCACCTTGCGTGCCAACATGCTATTAGAATGATTATGGTGTGGTATGATGGGATGGTATCCTCCTTTGAATGAATTGAGTGACTCGACTTGGCACATGTTCACGCATATAGTTGAAACAAATCAACATAGCCTTCACGATATTTATGTTCATGGTAGATTATATCCTACTCATGCTTGTACTCGGTGTGAATTAATTTTAGTGCATGTTTATGACTGTCATCGCTCTCTCAGTTGGTCGCTTCCCAGTCTTTTGCTAGCCTTCACCTGTACTAAGCGGGAATACTGCTTGTGCATCCAAACTCCTTAAACCCCAAAGTTGTTCCATATGAGTCCACCATACCTTCCTATATGCGGTATTTACCTGCCGTTCCAAGTAAATTTGTATGTGCCAAACTCTAAACCTTCAAATGAAATTTTGTTTTGTATGCTCGAGCAGCTCATGTTTCAATTAGGACTGCCTATATCTTCCATGCTATGTGGGTTATTCTCAAGAGGAGTGGACTCCGCTCCTCATTCACGAGAAAGGGCCGGTAACCGGGTTGCCCAGTCCCATGATCCAAAAATATCAAAGCAAATCAATATAATTGAACAAAACTCCCCCAAGGTTGTTGTTAGTTGTAGGCACTCATTGTTTCGAGCAAGCCATGGATTGATGCTTGTTGGTGGTTGGGGGAGTATAAACCTTTACCATTCTGTTTGGGAACTGCCTATAATGCATGTAGTATGGAAGATACAACCATCTCATAGTTGTTGCGTTGACAGTGAAAGTATGCCGGTCAAAATGTTATTCATTCTCTATTTTAAAATCGAGCTCTGGCACCTCTACAAATCCCTGCTTCCCTCTACGAAGGGCCTATCTATTTACTTTTATGTTGAGTCATCACCTTCTTATTAAAAAGCACCCGCTAGAGAGCACACTGTCATTTGCATTCATTATTGTTGGTTTATATTGGGTATGACTTGACTGGATCTCTTTTACCATGAATTACAATGTTTAGTCAGTTCTTGATCTTTAAAGTTGCTCTGCATTTATGTTTTGCGGTCTCAGAAAAGGTTAGCGAGATACCATTTTGTTATATCATATTGTGATTGTTTTGAGAAAGTGTTGTCATCCGAGTTTATTATTATCGCTCGCTAGCTGATTATGCTATTGATATGAGTAATTGTGAGACCTAAGTGTTATTGTGAGTATGGTTAGTTCATAATATTTGCTGAAACCTGAATGATGGCTTTGCATGTTTACAACAACAAGAGCAAATAGAGTTTGTAAAAGTTTTTCCTTATCACATTCAGTTTATCAACTGAATTGCTTGAGGAGCAAAGATTTAAGCTTGGGGGAGTTGATACGTCTCCAACGTATCTACTTTTCCAAACACTTTTGCCCTTGTTTTGGACTCTAACTTGCATGATTTGAATGAAACTAACCCGGACTGACGTTGTTTTCAGCAGAATTGCCATGATGTTGTTTCATGTGTAGAAAACAAAAGTTCTCGGAATATCCTGAAAATCCACGGAGGCACTTTTTGGAAAATATAAAAAATACTGGAGAAAGAATCAAGACCAGGGGGCCCACACCCTGTCCACGAGGGTGGGCGCGCGCGCCTCGGCGCGCCCCTGTCTCGTGGCCCCCGAGGCTCACCGACCTCAACTCCAACTCCATATATTCCGTCTCGCGGAGAAAAAATCAGAGAGAAAGTTTCATCGTGTTTTACGGTATGGAGCTGCCGCCAAGCCCTAATCTCTCTCGGGAGGGCTGATGTAGAGTCCGTTCGGGGCTCCGGAGAGGGGGATTCATCGTCGTCGTCATCATCAACCGTCCTCCATCACCAATTTCATGATGCTCACCGCCGTGCGTGAGTAATTCCATCGTAGGCTTGCTGGACGGTGATGGGTTGGATGAGATTTACCATGTAATCAAGTTAGTTTTGTTAGGGTTTGATCCCTAGTATCCACTATGTTCTGAGATTGATGTTGCTATGACTTTGCTATGCTTAATGCTTGTCACTAGGGCCCGAGTGCCATGATTTCAGGTCTGAACCTATTATGTTTTCATGAATATATGTGTGTTCTTGATCCTATCTTGCAAGTCTATAGTCACCTATTATGTGTTATGATCCGACAACCCCGAAGTGACAATAATCGGGATACTTCTCGGTGGTGACCGTAGTTTGAGGAGTTCATGTATTCACTATGTGTTAATGCTTTGTTCCGGTTCTCTATTAAAATGAGGCCTTAATATCCCTTAGTTTCCGTTAGGACCCCGCTGCCACGGGAGGGTAGGACAAAAGATGTCACGCAAGTTCTTTTCCATAAGAACGTATGACTATTTACGGAATACATGCCTACATTACATTGATGAACTAGAGCTAGTTCTGTGTCACCCTATGTTATAGCTATTACATGAGGAAACGCATCCGACATAATTATCCATCACTGATCCATTGCCTACGAGCTTTTCACATATTGTTCTTCGCTTATTTACTTTTCCGTTGCTATTGTTACAATCACTACAAAACCCAAAAACATTACTTTTGCCACTGTTACCTTTATTATCATATTATTACTTTGCTACTAAATATTTTGCTGCAGATACTAAGTTATCCAGGTGTGGTTGAATTGACAACTCAACTGCTAATACTCAAGAATATTCTTTGGCTCCCCTTGTGTCGAATCAATAAATTTGGGTTGAATACTTTACCCTCGAAAGCTGTTGCGATCCCCTACACTTGTGGGTTATCACTTGCCGATCATCGGGCAAGTCCACCAAAGTCCATACTTTGTTCTCATACACGGATTCTATCTCGGATTCATGGCTTAATGCCATTTGTTGGAATCCGGGCTCGCATCGCTTCTTCATAGTTCGAAGGTTCAGCGTTGTCTAAAAACATGATTTCCAAGACAGGGTTGCCGTACCATTCTGGTGCGGAACGTGTCCTCGTAGACCTACGAAGTTCAGTAGCAACTTGACCCGAAGTTTCATAATCATCATCATTAACTTCCTCTCTAGCCGGTGCAGGCACCACAGAAACATCTTCCTATCCTCCGCTACTCTCCAGTTCAAGAGGGGGTACCTCATCAAGTGCTACTTTCCTCCCACTTACTTATTTCGAGAGAAACTCTTTCTCCAGAAAGGATCCATTCTTGGCAACAAAGATCTTGCCTTCGGATCTGAGGTAGAAGGTATACCCAACAGTTTCCTTAGGGTATCCTATGAAGACGCATTTTCCGATTTAGGTTCGAGATTTTCAGGTTGAAGTTTCTTGACATAAGCATTGCATCCCCAAACTTTTCGAAACGACAACTTAGGTTTCTTCCCAAATCATAATTCATATGGTGTCATCTCAAAGGATTTAGACGGGGCCCTATTTAAAGTGAATGCGGCAATCTCTAAAGCATAACCCCAAAATGATAGCGGTAGATCGGTAAGAGACATCATAGATCGCACCATATCCAATAGAGTGCGATTATGATGTTTGGACACACCATTATGCTGAGGTATTCTAGGCAACATGAGTTGTGAAACAATTCCACATTTCCTTAAGTGTGTGTCAAACTCGTGACTCAAGTATTCTCCTCCATGATCAGATAGTAAGAACTTTATTTTCCTGTCACGTTGATTCTCTACCTCGCTCTGAAATTCCTTAAACTTTTCAAAGGTCTCATACTTGTGTTTCATTAAGTAGACATACCCATATCTACTTAAGTCATCAGTGAGGGTTAGAACATAATGATAGCCACCGCGAGCCTCAACGCTCATTAGACCGCATACATCATGATGTATTATTTCCAACAAGTTGGTTGCTCGCTCCATTGTTCCGGAGAACGGAGTCTTGGTCATCTTGCCCAAGAGGCATGGTTCGCACGGGTCAAATGATTCCTAATCAAGATACTCCAAAAGTACATTTGCATGGAGTTTCTTCATGCGTTTGACACCAATATGACCAAGGCGGCAGTGCCACAAGTATGTGGGACTATCATTATCAACCTTACAGCTTTTGGCATTTACACTATGAATATGTGTAACATCACGTTCGAGATTTAATAAAAATAAACCATTGACCAGCGGGGCATGACCTTAAAACATATCTCTCATATAAATAGAACAACCATTATTCTCGGATTTAAATGAGTAGCCATCTCGCATCAAACGAGATCCAAATACAATGTTCATGCTCAAAGCTGGTACGAAATAACAATTATTGAGGTTTAAAACTAATCCCGAAGGTAAGATGTAGAGATAGCGTGCCGACGGCGATCACATCGACCTTGGAACCAATCCCGACGCGCATCGTCACCTCGTCCTTCGCCAGTATCCGCTTATTCTGAAGCTCCTATTTTGAGTTAAAAATGTGAGCAACCGCACCGGTATCAAATACCCATAAGCTACTACGATCGCTGGTAAGGTACACATCAATAACATGTATATCATATATACCTTAACGTTGCCGGCCTTCTTATCCGCTAAGTACTTGGGGCAGTTCTGCTTCCACTGACCATTTCCCTTGCAATAAAAGCACTCAGTCTCAGGCTTGGGTCCATTCTCTGGCTTCTTCCCGGCAACTGACTTACCAGGCGCGGCAACTCCCTTACCGTCCTTCTTGAAGTTCTTCTTACCCTTGCCTTTGTTGAAACTAGTGGTCTTATTCAACATCAAAACTTGATGTTCCTTTTTGATCTCCACCTCCGCTGATTTCAGCATCGAATATAACTCAGGAATAGTCTTCTCCATCCCTTGCATATTGAAGTTCATCACAAAGCTCTTGTAGCTAGGTGGAAGTGACTGGAGGATTCTATCAATGACCGGGCCATCTGAAATTTTAACTCCCAGCTGAGACAAGCGGTTGTGCAACCCAGACATTTTGAGTATATGCTCGCTGACAGAACTATTTTCCTCCATCTTACAACTGAAGAACTTGTCGGAGACTTCATATCTCTCGACCTGGGCATGATCTTGGAAAACCATTCTCAGCTCTTGGAACATCTCATATGCTCTGTGTTGCTCAAAACGCTTTTGGAGCGCCGGTTCTAAGCTGCAAAGCATGCTGCATTGAACCAGGGAGTAATCATCACTAGCGACTGCCAGGCGTTCATAACGTCTTGACTTGCTAGAAAAATGGGTGCGTCACCTAGCGGTGCTTCAAGGACATATGCTTTCTTGGAAGCTATGAGGATGATCCTCAAGTTACGGAGCCAGTCTGTATAGTTTCTTCCATTGTCTTTCAGCTTGGTTTTCTCTAGGAACGCATTGAAGTTGGCGTGGGCCATTGGATCTACAAGATAGATTGTAAAGACAATTTTAGACTAAGTTCATGACAATTAAGTTCATCTAATCAAATTATTTAATGAACTCCCACTCAGATAGACATCCCTCTGGTCATCTAAGCGATACATGATCCAAATCGACTAGGTCGTGTCCGATCGTCGTGTGATATGGACTAGTCATCAATGGTGAACATCTCCATATTGATCGCATCTACTATAGGACTCATGTTTGACCTTTCGGTCTCTCGTGTTCCGAGGCCATGTCTGTACAGGCTAGGCTCGTCAACTCTACCTAAGTGTTTCGCATGTGTAAATCTAGCTTACACTGTTGTATGCGAACGTTAGAATCTATCACACCCGATCATCACGTGGTGCTTCGAAACAACGAACCTTCGCAACGGTGCACACTTAGGGGGAACAAATTTCTTGAAATTTTAGTGAGGGATCATCTTATTTATGCTACTGTCGTTCTAAGCAAATAAGATGTAAACATGATAAACATCACATGCAAATCATAAAGTGACATGATATGGCCAATATCATCTTGCGCCTTTGATCTCCATCTTCGAGGCGCGACATGATCACCATCGTCATCGGCATGACACCATGATCTCCATCATCGTGTCTTCATGAAGTTGTCTCGCCAACTATTACTTATACTACTATGGCTAATGGTTAGAAATAAAGTAAAGTAATTACATGGCGTTTATATTGACTCGCGGGTCATACAATAAATTAAGACAACTCCTATGGCTCCTGCCGGTTGTCATACTCATCGACATGCTAGTCGTGATTCCTATTACAAGAACATGATCAATCTCATACATCACATATATAATTCATCACATCCTTTTGGCCATGTCACATCACATAGTATACCCTGCAAAAATAAGTTAGACGTCCTCTAATTGGTGTTGCATGTTTTACGTGGCTGCTATGAGTTTCTAGCAAGAACGTTTCTTAGCTACGCAAAAGCCACAATGGTGATATGCCAATTGCTATTTACCCTTCATAAGGACCCTCTTCATCGAATCCGATCTGACTAAAGTGGGAGAGACAGACACCCGCTAGCCACCTTATGCAAAAAGTGCATGTCAGGCGGTGGAACCAGTCTCACATAAGCGTACGTGTAAAGTCGGTCAGATAGGAGTAGTAACGACACGCAAATTGACCAAATCATCGCCCACAACTACTTGTGTTCTACTTGTGCATAAAATTTACATATAGACCTAGCTCATGATGCCACTGTTGGGTAATGTAGTAATAATTCAAAAAAATTCCTACGTGTCACCAAGTTCAATCTAGGAGATGCTAGTAATGAGAGAGAGAGAGAGCATCTTCATACCCTTGAAGATCGCTAAGCGGAAGCGTTGCAAGGAACGCGGTTGATGGAGTGGTACTCGCGGCGATTCAAATCACGGAAGATCCGATCTAGCGCCGAACGGACGGCGCCTCCGCGTTCAACACACGTATAGCCCGGGGACACGTCTCCTTCTTGATCCATCAAGGGGAGAGGAGAAGTTGAGGGAGAACTCCGACAGCACAACGTCGTGGTGGTGGAACTCGTGGTTCTCCAGCAGAGCTTCGCCAAGCTCAACGGAGGTGTAGGAGGGGAAAGGGCTGCGCCAGGGGCTGAGGTGCGGCTGCCCTCCCACCCACCTCTATTTATAGGGTGAAGGGAAGAGGGGGCCGGGCCCCCTAGATGCATCTAGAGGGGGGCGGGGGCCAAGGGGGATGCTTGCCCCCCAAGTTGGTGGGATGGCGCCCCCACCCCTAGGGTTTTAACCCTAGGCGCCTTGGGCCCCTTGGGGGGTGCACCAGCCCACTAAGGGGCTGGTTCCCACCCATATTCAGCCCATAGTCCCCCGGGATAGGTGGCCCCACCCGATGGACCCCCGGAACCCTTTCGGTGGTCCCGGTACAATACTGATAACCCCCGAAACCTTTCCGGCGACTGAAACTGGACTTCCCATATATAAATCTTCAACTCCGGACCTTTTCGGAACTCCTCATGACGTTCGGGATCTCATTCGGGACTCCGAACAACTTTCGGTAACCACATACAATTCCCATTACAACTCTAGCGTCACTGAACCTTAAGTGTGTAGACCCTACTGGTTCGGGAACCATGCAGACATGACCGAGACACCTCTCCATCCAATAACCAATACCGGGAGCTGGATACCCATATTGGCTCCCACATGTTCCATGATGATCTCATCGGATAAACCACGATGTCGGGGACTCAATTAATCCCGTATATAATTCCCTTTGTCAATCGGTATGTCACATGCATCCACCCATGAGCTTGGTTGACAACATCATCCTTCTGATTCTCGCAATCCCTTCATACATGCTTCGTTGTCTTGGGTTTTTCAGTATAATCGCCCAACTAGTGAGATAATGGTAGAAACCAAATACAACTGCAGCAGGATCATCAACCATTTTATGTTCAAAGCATGTGACATTCTTGGTTCTCCAGATGGTCCAACATATTGTTGTGGCCCCCACTAGAACTACACTCCAATGTTTTGGTGAGAAGAGGTTTAGCCGGGGGCCAACTAGATCCTCCACATCTAGGGAGGAGGTGGAGGATGAAGAGGGGGAGGAGCAGGCTGAGCCCATGGAGGGAGCGGATCCGGATGAGGAAGAGGAGGAGCCAGCGATGGTTGCAGGCTTCACCATGGACGGTGCCATGACGGAGTTCGAGGTTGCCCTAGCAGCGGAGATGATGGACCAGACCGCCATCCTGGAGTCCATCAGCCGGTCACTGCTAGGGGCCGTATTTAGTGTACGGGCATGTAGATGCTCTAAAAGTTACGTTTTCCCCTTAAATTTTTCTTTAACTGATTTTTGATGTTCTATCATATTGCAGCTTGTGTTCGAAAAAAATATACTCGGCAGGGCCGGCAGTCGTTTTTTTTTTGTCTGTGATTAGCAGCCTAAAGTGTGCGTGCGGGTATAAATCAATCCACACACTTCCTCATCAATCAAATTAGAGGAGCTCTCCTAGGTGGAGTGGCGGACAGCACAAAGGTTGTTGTCGCCGGGCTGGGTTCGAGTCTCCTCATTCTCCTATAAGAATAAGACAGAGGGCTTCTTTCCCTGTGTTCTCATTCTTTTTTTTTTCATCAATCAAATCAAAAAGAAAGAGGAAAAAAGATGGATCCACACACAAGAGGCGTTTACAGTACGTACGACAAGAGGAGCCCTCGTAGTTGTCGCAGGCGAGAGCGTTGGTTGATCAATACGACCACGCCCACGTCGCCACCTCCCAATGCCACACCTCATTAACCTCAGTCAGGTTACGTACGCACGCGCCCATCTGCCCATCTCCTCCCGCCTCGTAGAAACTACTCGTTCGGCCGGCGACCGATCGATGGCGGCCGCGGCGGCGCTGGGACCGGAGCTGCTGGAGGAGGCGCGGGCGCCGGGGTTCGCGGCGTGGCTGCGTGGGCTGCGTCGCCGGATCCACCAGCACCCGGAGCTGGCTTTCCAGGAGCACCGCACTTCCGCGCTCGTGCGAGCCGAGCTGGACGCCCTCGGCGTCCCCTACGCCTGGCCCGTCGCGCGCACCGGCGTCGTCGCCACCATCTCCGGCGGCGTCCCGGGCCCCGTGTTCGCGCTCCGGGCCGACATGGACGCGCTCCCCATCCAGGTCCGTACACCGACCACACGTCCACACCACGATCGAAACAGCAACACCGATTACCCTGCTACAGTGGTAGTACCACGAACACGATGTGATTGAGTGATTCTTTTCGACATGGCCTGTACACATTTTTCTTCTTCAGTAGACATTTCCATCTCTCACACAATAGCTCATCAATTCCTACATGAACATGCTTGGATTTATTGTCTTTGTACCACACAGTTAGAAAAGACAGAAATTCAGGAGCGCGAGTAATCATGCGAGGATGGATATTTTTCTGCACCAAATTGTACACCTATGTGTTTTAGCAACACGTCTCCTCGTCCTTTTTTTTTTAGGATCACGATATTTCTGTGAACCAACCAGGGATCACTGTATATAGGAACATTGTGGTTGCGTGTATGGTTTTGTGTGCCCTGCTGATGCCGAAACTACTGCCAACGACACTTCTTTGCCATAGAAGATTTCTGTGAACCAAGTGATCACTGTATACAGGACTATTTTGATAGCGACTACCAACAAAATTAAGCTGCACCTTTATCACTTGTTTGCAAACTCAGCATAGGTCCCTTTTTTTTAGGGTAATGTTAAAAATCTGATGTCTGATTTTTACCATGGCACATCAAACGTCTTTCATGACAAATTTAGTTGTCGTTAGGATGACAAATTTTCTTTAGCAAGCATGGCAAATTCTTGGTCGAAGATGACAAATTTCCTTTAGCAAGCATGTCAAATTCATCATCGCGACAACTAAATTTACCATAGAAGACATTCGTTTTGCCACACCTAAAAATCTGACATTCGTTTTGTAGCGAAATCATTTCTTATTTGCATGATTCTAAAAATGTGGGAACACAAAAAAACACACACATAAATTAGCCATGAAATCATATCTAAAATAGAGTATTGCGAAATGTAAGTTTTTTTTACAAAAATGGCAGCTAATTTTTTTTAATGAAAATGGCTGCTAATTGGGAGAATAGGAAAAACACCGGAGTAAGAATGGTCAAACCAATTTTTTCCTTTTGAAATTCAAAACGAAGGCAAATAAATTGTCCTCTTTATATATATTTTTCTCCATTTCTGCTATGAATCATAGATGTCCACGAAACAACTACTTCGTCTAACTAATTCAGTAATTCTTGTAGATACGTGTGCATGCCATATTGCCATTGCAATTTGCAATTGATATTTCTATTGGCGTGCGTGTAGGAGATGGTGGAGTGGGAGTTCAAGAGCAAGGAGGACGGCAAGATGCACGCCTGCGGCCACGACGCGCACACCGCCATGCTCCTCGGCGCCGCCAAGTTGCTCCAGTCCCGCAAGGACGGCCTCGCGGGCACGGTGAAGCTCGTGTTCCAGCCGGCGGAGGAGAGCCACGCCGGCGGGTACCACGTGCTGCAATCCGGCGTCCTGGACGACGTGGGCGCCATCTTCGCCGTGCACATCGACACGCACCTCCGCGCCGGCGCCGTTGGGTCCAGACCGGGGCCGTTCCTCGCCGGTTCGGCCCGCTTCAAGGCCACCATAACAGGGAAGGGCGGCCACGGCGCCATGCCGCACGCCGCCGTCGACCCAGTCGTGGCCGCCTGCTCCGCCGTGCTCAGCCTGCAGCAGCTCGTCGCCCGCGAGACGGACCCGCTGCAGGGCGCGGTGGTGTCGGTGACCACCATCAGGGGCGGCGAGACCTTCAACGTCATCCCGGAGTCCGTGACGCTGGGCGGCACCTTCAGGAGCATGACGACGCCGGGGATGCACTACCTGATGAGGAGGATCAGGGAGGTGGTCGAGGGGCAGGCGGCTGTGGGCAGGTGCGCGGCGACGGTGGACTTCATGGAGGAGGAGCTCCGGCCGTACCCGGCCACGGTGAACGACGAAGGCGTGTACGCGCACGCCAGGGCGGTGGCGGAGGGCATGCTGGGACCGGCGAACGTCAGGCTGTCCCCGCAGATCATGGCCGCCGAGGACTTCGGGTTCTACGCCGAGAAGATCCCGGCCGCCTTCTTCGGCCTCGGCGTCCGCGCCGGCGGCGAGGAAGACGAGGTGCACCACGTGCACACGCCGCGCATGGTCATCAATGAGGACGCGCTCCCCGTCGGGGCCGCCCTACACGCCGCCGTGGCCATCGAGTTCTTGAGCAAGCGCGCGCGTGCCACGGCATCGCCTCCCGTGGCTGCGTAGTAGGTGCTCTGCTTTCGGCTCTGTTTCTGAGGGGTAAACGATGACATGATGTGCTCGGGCTGTGGAGTTGTTTGCCCTCGCAGTAAATCTGGATGAACATTGAACAAGGGCTGGGCAACGAGAGTGATTTTTTCTAGTACCATTTAACATGCGCTCATTCACCGTTGAATGGGTTGGAGGTTCGTAGGTCCAGATTCAATGAATGAGAAAGCTAACTTCCAGTCAATCGGTTTTGGGTTCGACTGAAAGTTAGCGACAGGCGCGAACGACTTGCGAGCTGCTCGATCTGCTTCTCGCGCGTGAACAAAAGCTACCGGAAAATAAAATGAGGCGCCAATAAAAGTGGAACCCACAACCGATTGGATGAAGCCCATTGCGTGCAACCAACTGGTATATGTATCTGTTTTGTTTCCTGAACAGTTTAACAGGATTTTATGCTTTATTCAATGAGAATGGGAAAGAAAAACAACATTGCCTTTGACTAGGAGACAAAACCATCTAGTCCAAGTTTTGTAAGGACTGATGCATCGTGTTGTACTTGTCTCTTTTTTGAATTGATGAACATTTTCTAGTGAAATAAACATTCCCCTCACATAGAATAAAGTTTTTTCTCATGTGTCATAAAAAAAATTGTTTTAAAATATCCCCCGGTAAATCCTTTGTAATGAGTTTGATAATTTATGCACCACAAACCTGATAGCTTACATACAAACATCGGTAACTTCTTGACCTAAAAAACCATTGAAAACATATCATCGATAACTTATGTATAAATAGCATGGTAATACATGTGTCGCATACCCGATAACATACGTCTAAATATCATGGTAACTTTTAAGTCAATGGATATTTTCTTTAGACATACCCCTCATAAATTTTATGTAAGTAGCGTGGTAACTTACCTACTGCATAATACGTACCTGCTAAATTAGGTACAAACACTATGGTATAAGCACCATGAAAGGGGAGTTGAAAACAACACCCCCCCCCCCCCCCCCAACATCTACTCCCTTCGTTCCCAAATATAAGTCTTTCTAGAGATTCCAACAAATGACTACATACAGAGCAAAATGAGTGAATCCATACTCTAAAATATGTCTACATACATCCGTATATTGTGGTCCATTTGAAATATCTAAAAAGACTTACATTTAGGAATGGAGGGAGTATGTAAAAATATCATGGTAAATTACACAATGTACAGTTGATAACTAATGTATGGACACCATGATAACTTTTTGACTGGGGAAAATTGTTCAAAACATAGCCCCACTAAGTTCTGTATAAAGAGCATTGTAATACACACCGCATACCTGATAAATTATGGACAAACATCGTGGTAACTTTTGACCTAGTGAATAAAAGTTGTTGAAACATACATATGGTAAGTTTTTTCTAAGTAGCGTAGTTACATATTGTAGACCTGCTAAATTAGGTACAAACACCATGATAACTTTGAACCGGAGAAAAAAATCGTTGAAAAGATACCCTCGGTAACATATGTCTAATTAGCATGGTAATTACACAGCGCATAGCTGATAACTCATGTACGAATACCATGGTAACCTTTTTGACCCTCGGAAAAAAGCTGCTGAAAATATATCCCGGTAACTTTTGTGTAAATAGCATTGTTTTTTTAACGCATTACAGACCTGATAACTTATGCACAAGCCCCCTGATATTTCTGACTCGGGGATTATTTTAGTTAAAAATATACCCCGATAACTCTTGTGTTAATAGCATGATAATTTACATGCCACACACATGATAACTTATGAACACCCCAGTAACTTTTGTTTCGGTTAAAATAAGTGTAGAAACATCCCCTCATAAATTATAGGTAACTAGTATAACATGAGGGGCATGGAGACACCATATATCCGTCCGTGAAAATTGTGCAGTACATAAATCCAAGGAAAAAACTGAAAAAGCATGTTTCATGTGCTATACGTAGTAAACAAATGTCCAAATTTTGGTTGTATTATACGCACAACAGAGCTGATAACTTTGACTTTGAGAACTTTCTCTTTGGGAAACATAACTTCGATAACTGTTGTGTAAATGATATGATATATGCACTGCTGATAATTTAGATACAAACATGATGGTAACATTTCAACACGAGATGTGCTTGAAACGTACCCTAATAATTACTATGTAAATAGTATGATAATTTATGTACCAATGTCATGATAACTTGTGTACAAACACCATGATAATGTTGAACTAGGAAAAAGTTATTGAAAACATCTCTTTGATAACTTTTGTGTAAATATCATGATTTTATGGACAAAACATAATAATTTTGTACAACACCCAGCCATAACTCCGACCCAAGAAAAAAATATTTAAAATATTCCCCGATAACTTATGTATAAAAAGCATACCAGAGGGTTGATAACTTTTGTACCCTCGCAAAAAAAAACTTGTGTACCCTGACATGCTATTTACAACGAAGTTACCGGGATATGCCAACAATTTTTACTACATTAAAGGTACCATGATGTTGTAAATATTAATAGAGCAGACGGGCCATCTATATAGGATAAAAAATATAAAAGTGAACAAAGAAAAATGGTTCATTTTTCAGGTCGCGCTAAGTAGCAGTACAAATACTATCTAACCTCAATCCAATCACTAGCTCAATCTAGACTGGGTGGTTGGAGGCTACTGCTGTCTACCAAGAGGAGCACAGTCCTTCAATGAAACATTATAAAACTAGTTGTAACGGGAGAAAAAATAACACACGTTTTTATATAAAGTCTAATAAAGCATTCAAGATTTAATAGTTGTGGGTCTTCTAATTTATTCATATTTTTTATTTGCGAAAGCTACTTCTTCTATTTCGACGTGGTTTACATAGAAACGCCCAAGTGATCGTCCATTTATTTATGACGTGCACGTAATGAGGTGTTGTCACGGGAAAGGAAAGCGACAAGAACTCGCGATGATACAATAGCAAACTACAAAGAAATGCGCGTAGACATGCACAACGACAAGAAAATAGATGAGCCGGATCCGGTTAAGGTGTTACCTCGAGTGTCTAATGACATGAATGAAATGTTCTTGAAGCCATACACGACAGAGGAAGTGAAGAAGGCATTGTACTCTATCGGCGATCTCAAGGTCCAGGGACAGATAGCCTACACACCACTTTCTTTGAAAAATATTGGGACATTTTGGGTGATGTTTTGACTGTTGAAGTCTTGAATGCAATAAATCGTTCTGAACGTGGATGGACCTGAAAGAATCTCTCAGTACAGGTCGATATGTCTCTCTAATATGTTATATAAGGTGATTCCTGGTTGGTAGCCCCACTCCATGTGGTCTCTACCACTGCACGTCTCACGTTTTCACAAAAATGGCCTCTCAGTGCGTATACTTGTGTTGTGCAAACCAGTGTGTTCGCTATGTATACTTGCGCTGCAGAAGCCAGCATTCGGGGTCTTTTCTTGACCTTACAATGCAATGCCTTTGGGATGTCTCTCCCCTTGGGTCGAGTTTTTTTTAAAGGTGATTTCTAAAATGACCCCATTCTGCTTGGAAGCTTCCCTTGATGAAATTATTTTCCGCCTGTCCAAATGCTTTTGTTCTAGGATGACTCATTACCGATAATATCCTTTTGGCTTGTGAATGCCTACACACGATAAAAAAAATAAGAAGGGGAGAGTGGGACTATGGGGTATTATGTGGTTAAATTGGACATGCATAAAGCCTACGATCGTGTGGAGTGAGGTTTTTTTTTGAAGAACATGATGTTGAAACTAGGTTTTCATGGAGAGATTGTGGAGCTCTTAATGGCATGTGTGAGGTCTATTAAATACAAGGTTAGATATAATGATCAGGCTAACCGAGCATACATGATTCTGCTCCCGAAAAAGGATGCCCCCACAACATAGACCAATCTCCCTTCAAAATTGCATGTCGGAGCTATCGAAAAACTTCTAACGATTCTTATGGGCGAAAGGGGGAGCACACCAGCCCACAAGGGGGCTGGTGCGCCCCTCCACCCCTTGCCCACGCACCAAAGAGGGAGGGAAGGAAAGGGGAGGCGCCCCAAAGGCAGCCAGCCCCCTTTTCCTTCCCCCCATGCACAAATATGGAAGGGGGGAATACGGCCAGGGCAGGCGCCGTAGGGCAGCCGTCGGCCACTTGGGGCGCCCTAGGGGCTGCCTCCCCTCCACCTATTACTAAACAGTAAAACGTGCTACCTCGCCCCAGAGCGATTTAAGTTTGCTAACCGTTCGATTGTGCTCATCAACGGTCGTCCTCGGGTAGATTCTGACGTACTTTTCCCCGTCACTTGTTTACCCCCGCTCGGCCAACATCATCGGGCCGCTGCTCCACAGGTGGACCTGGCCGTCATCTCCTTAATCGGGTTGTTCAAGTACAGGACCAACAAAGTAAAACTTTGGCCCATTTAGTGTATCTCCATCGTTGCTCCCCTCGAATCCTCGTTAGGTCTGTTCATCCACGACGCGGCGGCGCACGCTGCCGCCGTACTGCCTCTGGATTTCATCGGTGCGGTTCCTTGGAGTTCCCGTTAATAATATGATTATAAAGGTGTGTTACTAAATCAACCGGTCGATCCGATGGCAGAAGCCTGGCTACGAAGCTCCCGGATCTTGGTAGCAGTCTTAATTTCCTTCATTTTCCTCGCCCCATGCTGCCACCCTCATTTCCCTTTTCCCCATGGTCTTGAATCTTCTCTTCCTTCATGACCTTGCTCTATGCATGCGTTCTCCCATATCTCTATTATGAGATGTGATAATAACCACACCGCGGACATGATTGATTAAACCTCATCTATTGTCCTCGAGCACACAAACGTTTGTTTATTTACTTCTCAGTTTTTGTTAAAAGATGTGGGTTTACTTAATAAACTTCTGGACATTAAGAGACTATGTTGACACCCTGCTCCTAGGTTATACTGGCACATTATAATAGATTAAAGGTCCACGATATACTGTTGGCACCTTGCTCCCAGGTTGCGCTAAACTGATAAGCTACTTTCGCATAATTCTTAATTAACAAACTTCTGGACAGCAGGCCATGCAGGTGCCTATAAAAAAGCATCGGGCTATATAGGTGTAGCCTTTTATACTATATGAAACTGAGATAAAAATGATTATTTCATTTACACCATTAATAGATTATGAATAAGTGCATGTAGCATATTCCAGTTACATGCCTCACAATATGGCCATTTAGCTATTACGAAAAGTTGTTCCACCTAGCAGAATGAATTTCAACAAATGATGGTGTGGGTGAAAGCTTTGTAAGCCGAAGATGGACATCATAAGCTTGCATGAATGATATGGAGTTGAAAGCTCTTTTACCTTCATAAATTTTACACAAACTCCTATTTGGATCATTAAAATTGGCGGGCGCAGCAACGCGCGCCATCATGGTCCAGTATATATGAGAGGAGGGAGAGGGGAAACACACACCACGATTCCCTAGCCGTGTGCGGCGCCCCTCTCCCTCTAGTTCGTCCTCGGTCATATTTTTATAGTGCTCGACGAAGCCCTGCGGAGATAGTTGCATCACCACCGTCATCACGCCGTCGTGTTGCCGGAACTCATCTACTACTTTGCCCGTCTTGCTGGATCAAGAAGACGAGGACGTCACCGAGTTGAACGTGTGCTAAACACGGAGGTGTCTTACGTTCGGTACTTGATCGGTTGGATCGCGAGGAAGTTCGACTACGTCAACCGTGTTACTAAACACTTCCGCTTACGGTCTACGAGGGTACGTACACACACTCTCCTCTCTCGTTGCTATGCATCTCCATGGAGAGATCTTGCGTATGCGTAGAATTTTTTTTGTTTTCCATGCTACGTTCCCCCACAGTGGCGGGTTCCTCGCCATGCCCGTCAAACATTTGAGACCACCTATAAGCCTTTTTCTAGTAGTGCAGTGGGGCTAATGTTGATCGCTTCTTGTGGCATGGACTGCCCTTCTTCGCTGGGAACGCCGACAACACCATCACCGATGAGCCTCGCATCAACCCCAAGACCGACTACATTTGGTCTTCTAACGTTCCCATCAAAGTGAAAATATTCCTTCTATTTTGTGATCGTTTGAACTTCAAGCAAAAGCATTTTGGATATATGAGCCTTGTTTGGGGTAATGGAGGGAGTATATAGGATGCATGGTAGAAAACCATTTCTTTCAACCCGTAGGCAACTACCTTGGTCTAGAGAGGAGGTGCTCTCGATCTAAATATATAAAATAAAGCACACTATTGATGAACAAGGTATACCATGCACTTATGAGCAAACCAATATAATCAGTGACAACTAGTCTAGTTAGGCTTAGTCTCGCTCTGATGCAAGACGTATTGGTTGTAACGAAATTAACATTAACTACTTTACCATATTTAACTCCTTGTATAATGTTTTTTTGGATATTAGTGCAACATTTGTATGGATCAGATGGTATAACACGCAATTCAGGTGAGCATGTCAAATATTTAAAATAGATATATACAAAAGTAGTCGAATCCACTGCATTTTACTAGTTCGATTGTTATTATTAGAGATGCTATTTCTACCAAGTACGAAGCAACACATGTTATCGACTTATTACTAAATCACTATAACTTAGAAGACGCATTTGGCCACACAAAGGTGGTAAGGAATTATGCTAACGGTGGAATTTATAGCCTAGAAGTTTCCACAAATATGTTTACCTAATTATGCACTAATACCCGATATTTAAAGATATTTGTTAGACCATGTGCTTTAGAGATCTCCATCATAAATATGTATATAATATATAGTTTATGCAATTGGCAAAAGCTAATCCAGGAAGAATTTTTTATTAAAAAAATACAATTTAAACTTAACAAATTGCATATGTATGTTTCACTCATATACATTACAAATGTATGATAAATTATGTTGCAACTAATACTAGGCATTATTAAGTAGTTGATGGTGCCGAATAAGTAATTATACTTGTTAAAATTGTGACACGCTAAAATGAGTTTCAAATATGTACAAATATTTAGTATAAAATATATTTTTACATTATTTAAGTGATGAGATCGGTGTTAAACATCAATACAAATGCAACGGGTTCAAAAACTTTTTGGAAGACAGATTGAAAGCCAACATAGATTTTTTGGGTGGGACAACATTCAATTTGTCTGGCCATGTGATCGGTATGCATTCTCCAAGGTGGATTTGGTGGGGGCACACTCTGTTTTTATTGCGAGTAAAAATCTAGTTATGTTTTGTACTACACATGGTAGAACATTGCTGAAGCCATTGTTGGTGTTGACCAGTATCTATTATAAGTTGGGGTTTACTACGTACCAAAGCCCTACTTTCGCCCAACCTATTAAGACATAATGATTTCAGTGTTGTATCTCTCATACATTTTAAACAATAACCGTGTTGTCTTCTCTAAAACTGGTTTTTATATATACACATCAACATTTCATAATTTTGAATTACTTGGATGTGCACAAACTGAAACCCTTAAAAAACCAATTTGACAACAATAATAGGAACTCACATACGTATCCATGAGGGAAACTTAGGTGGTGGAACTGTACATCCACTCCCCACCCAAGTGAGCTAGGTTCACTGTTGTTGTCGTGAAAATAATAGAAGGTTAGGGAGTATCACTACATAATCACCACAATGTTTAGTTGAGGACGCGATGATGGCCTTATAATGAGGGTGAGGGAGTCCCGGATTAGGGGGTGTCCGGATAGCCGAACTATCACCGTTGGCCGGACTCCTGTACTACGAAGATACAAGATTGAAGACTTCGTCCCGTGTCCGGATGGGACTTTCCTTGGCGTGGAAGGCAAGCTTGGCGATACGGATATGTAGATCTCCTACCATTGTAACCGACTCTGTGTAACCCTAACCTATCCGGTGTCTATATAAACCGGAGGGTTTTAGTCCGTAGGACGAACAACAATCATACCATAGGCTAGTTTCTAGGGTTTAGCCTCCTTGATCTCGTGGTAGATCTACTCTTGTACTACCCATATCATCAATATAATCAAGCAGGAGTAGGGTATTACCTCCATCGAGAGGGCCCGAACCTGGGTAAAAACATCGTGTCCCTTGTCTCCTATTACCATCCGCCTAGACGCACAGTTTGGGACCCCCTACCCGAGATCCGCCGGTTTTGACACCGACATTGGTGCTTTCATTGAGAGTTCCTCTGTGCCGTCGCCGTCAGGTAGGATGCCTCATCCCGTCTTTAAAGACGATACTATCACCAAAGGAGCCTTGGCCGCTGGTCAGACTCTTCGGCCAGGTGGTTTTCTTATGACCGCCAGTTCGGCCACCGCGCCGACGATGACCTCTCGAGTCATCGAAACCAATCTCCATGTTAATTCGGAACTTGCCGAAAAGTTAGATCCGATCGAGCTCTCCTCCGTAAACGAGCTCTTGGATCGCATCGCCGCCCTGGGAGTCGCCACAGACTACGACCGGATCGGGCCTAAAACTGATATGAGAGAGATCAACTCTCCCCAGGCTACCCATCATGTTGCTGTGATAGAGGAGCAATGCGGCGATTCTTCTTCTATCTTAAGGACTAGCTACGTCCGGATTCCCGATCCCTCCATGCCGGATTCCCGCAGAGGGACGGATGTCGATCAAACCCTGAACTTAAAGTCAGGAGGCGGGTCGGGCTCATTGGATAACACTCAAAAATCCAAACTTTCGAGTTCGGAAACTACTCGGCCCCTGAGTCCTAAATTGGACGGGGTTCCGGATCTAGTTCCACCCGCCCACCCAAACATTAGAGATCTCTCTCGAATTCGGCAAGAGCCCGCTGAAACAATACATCATTACTGGGCCAGATTCCTCCTGGTTATGAACAGGATAAAGGACTGCCGAGAAGAGGACGCAATCCCAATTTTCTGCAATAATTGCACGGACAAGGGAATCCTAAACGCCATAAGTCGTCGCGAAATTACACGCTTTGCTGACTTGGTGACCATAGTACAAAAGTACTGTGCGATGGAGAGCGCCTGGATTGGGATAATCCGGCCCCGAATACATCCCTAGTCCGAAATAAAAGGGTGCATCATTATCAAGCACCTGGGTTAAATACCAAAAACCAAAACCCCTAAAGGGCACGGAACCGTCTTCGAGGGTTGGCTAAGCGGACCTGCAAAATTCATAGCACGAGGGCGCCACTCCAACTCATAGCCTTGAGCATGTTGGATACTATGGCAGGTGGCCAAAAGTGGCGAAGAGCTTCTAGCTTCGAATCCCAGCCCAAAGAACACCAAGACGGTCTTAATAGTCTTGAGACTTTCACATCAAATAACATGCAAAACGAACACTCGCAACCTTGCGAAGTCTACCAAGTAGCAACAATAAATCCATGGAGGACACGGCTATTACCTTTAATGCCGTGGATTTAACCTAAATTCGAACAGCCCGAGCACCACCGCATTGGTCCTCGGTCCGATAGTGGACGGCTTTACCTTACTAAGGTACTCATGGATGGCGGCAGCGGACTAAACCTCATCTATGAGGAAACCCTCCAAAAATGGAAATAGACTGGAACCGCATTGAGCGAAGCAGCACAACCTTTTGAGGAATAATCCCAGCCGGGAAGCATGCTGCACAGGAAAAATCACACTTTGGGCGTAGTGTTCGCTCACGGACAATTACAGGTCCGAGGAGGTCACATTTCAAGTGGCCCTGTTCAACAAAGGATATCATGCTTTATTAGGACGAGAGGCATTCACAATTTTTCAAGCTATACCCTATTATGGGTACATGAAGCTTAAAATGCCCGGACCTGACGGAATCATCACTCTCGCTAGTGATCCGAACATAGCACTCGCTACCAAAAACAAGACAGCCACACTAGCCCTCGAGGCACTATCCAAGCCCTAGCGGCCGAGGAACTCACATGATGCGCTCCACGGTGAACAGGGACGATGTGATACTTGATAAAAGATCCAAGTCCACCTCTTTTAAACCAGCGGATGAAATAGTCAAATTCCAAGTCCACCCAACGGACCTCGCAAAGACGGCCTCCATTGGGGCATAATTACACCCTGATGTAGACGCCAGACTACGAGAATTTCTACGAGAAAATCGGGACATCTTTGCTCGCACCCTTCGACATGCCAGAATCCCACGTCGGCTGGCCGAGCACAGCCTAAATATCCTAAAAGGATTCAAGCCAGTCAAATAGGCTCTTCGGCGCTTTTCCGAACCCAAGAGACATGCCATGGGAGAGGAGCTAGCCAAACTTTTGGAAGCCGGATTCATCAGAGATATAAAACATCCGGACTGGCTAGCAAACCTGGTGATGGTACCAAAGAAGGATAAATCCTGGCGCCTATGTGTTGATTTTAAAGACCTTAATAAGGCTTGCCCAAAAGATCCCTTCGCCCTCCCTCGAATTGATCAAATTATTGACGCTACAGTAGGACACGACTCATTGTGCTTCCTCGACGCGTACATCGCTACCACCAAATCAAGATGGCGGAGCTGCACCAAGCTGCAACAGCATTCATCACTCCATACGGCCCGCTCGCTTCAACACAATGCCCTTTGGGCTCAAAAACGCCGCGAAACATATCAGCGCATGATTCGTACATGTCCGCAAACCAGATCGGCAAAACAGTGGAAGCATATGTAGATGACGTGGTCGTCAAAACCAAGCACGTCGAAACTCTAGTAGACGACTTGACGCTCACATTCGACAATCTTCGAAAATATGACATCAAGCTCAATCCGGAAAAATGCGTCTTCGGCGTTCCAGCCGGAAAGCTCCTGGGCTTCATTGTGTCCGGTAGAGGAATTGAAGCAAACCCAGCCAAGATCCGAGCTCTGTCACAATTGGATATTCCAAAAGACCTGAAACAAATACAAAAATTGACGGGATGCGTAGCGGCTCTAAGCCGCTTTATTTCTCGTTTAGGAGAAAAGGCGTTACCCCTTTATCGCCTCCTCCGGCGCACCGAACACTTCGAGTGGACGGATTCTGCCACGGCCGAACTCGAAGAAATAAAGGCCATTTTGGCAACAAATCCGGTCCTGGCCGCGCCCAACGTGAGCGAACCAATGCTATTATATATCGCCGCTCAACACATCAAGTTGTCAACGCGGTGCTCGTTTTCGAACGAGAAACGGACGGACACCGGTTCCCTATTCAAAAACCGGTTTACTATGTGTCCACTGTCCTAACTCCATGCAAGTCCCAGTACCCACACTATCAAAAGATAGCATATGCGGTGTTCATGGCATCCCGGAAGCTGCGACACTACTTTCAAGAGTGTTCGATAACGGTAGCCTCCGAAGTACCTCTTAACGACATTATAAACAACCGCGACGCGATGGGCCGGATTGCTAGATGGGCCATAGAGCTCCTTCCATTCGACATAACTTATAAGCCACGACAGCTATTAACTCGCAGGTTTTAGCCGACTTCCTGGCCGAATGGACCGAAGCCGAACTCCCTAAAGAGTACGGCGCATACTCCAATTGGATCATGCACTTGACGGCTCCAAAATGTTGGCGGCACGGGGCTGGCGTCGTCTTGACGTCCCCAACCGGGACACAGTCCAATCGCCCTTCGATAATGTATACGGACTCCAACAACGCAGCGAATCAATACGAGGCCCTTCGCATGGCCTCCGGATGGCTGTCTCCATGGGCATTAAACGCCTAGAGGTGCGCGGGGATTCGAACCTCGCGATATCTCAAATAAACGGAGACTTTGATGCCAAAGATCCGAAAATGGCAGCATACCGCAATGCGGTCCTAAAAATGTCAGCATGGTTCGAAGGGCTCGAATTTCATCATATAGCCCGGGATAACAACCAGGCGGCGGACATATTGGCATGCATCGGTGCAAAACGCGATGCCGTCCCACCCAATATCTTTCTGGAACGGCTGTTCAAGCCATCCGTACTATGGGAAGGGGAGTCCGGCAATAACAATCCGGACCCAACCGCACTGCCTGACGCCGAACACTCTGACATAATCGGAGGCTCTGCCACCGAGATAACACCCTCTGCCCACGAAATAATGGCGGTTATCGCCCCGTGGACGGAACCATTCCTAGCCTACCTAACCAGGCAGGAACTCCCCGAAGACCAAAATGAGGCTCGCTGCATAGTACGGCAATCTAAAGCCTATAAAGTCCATGAGGGAGAGCTTTATAAGAAAAGCACTACGGGAGTTCTTCAAAGGTGTATCTCCGAAGAGGAAGGGCGAAACCTCCTGGCTGAAATTCATGCCGGACTGGGTGGGCACCACGCCGCAGCCCGGGCCCTTGTAGGCAAGGCCTTCCGTATAGGATTTTATTGGCCGACGGCCCGGGCAGATGCACAGGATTTAGTCCAACGATGCGTCGGTTTCCAGCTTTTTGCCAACCAAAGCCACATGCCACCCACCGCCCTCAAAACTATACCCATCACCGGCCGTCATGGTCCAGGGGCTTGACATGGTTGGACACCTTAAGGAGGAACCCACAAGCAAAAATACCTATTGGTCATGGTGGATAAATTCACCAAATGGATAGAGGCCAAGCTCGTAAAACGGCCGAATCCGGACCAGTGATAGACTTCATATCAGGGGTATTGCACCGTTACGGTGTCCCCCACAGTATCATCACTGATAACGGCACCAACTTCACGGCCGATGAGGTCAAATTATGGTGCAAAAACATGGGCATCAAGCTCGATTACGCCTCAGTCTATCACCCTCAAACCAACGGTTAAGTCGAACGAGCAAATGGTCTAATCATGAGCGACATTAAACCCAGACTAGTGCGGTCCCTCAAGGAGTCTAACACGCACTGGGTTGAGGAGCTCGACTCCGTACTCTGGGGGCTGCGGACCACGCCGAATCGTACTACCGGATTCACACCATTCTTTATGGTGTACGGCGTAGAGGCAGTCTTGCCCTGCGACATAATACACGACTCACCTCGCGTGCGCATGTATGAAGAAAGAGAAGCCGAGCTCGATCGGCAGGACAGTTTGGACGCATTGGAGGAGGAGCGCGACGTGGCAAAAGCTCGTTCCGCATTCTATCAACAGCAGGCTCGAAGATATCAAAGCAGGGAAGTACGGGCCAAAGCCTATAACGTTGGCGAACTAGTTCTACGCCTGCCGGACAAGAAAAAGGACAAACTCAAGCCCAAATGGGAAGGTCCCTTCATCATCGACCAGGTCCTGACCGACGGAGCATACCATCTGCAAAACGCATCGGATAACCGACTCGAGCCGAACCCATGGAACGCAGCCCGTCTACGAAGATTCTACGCCTAAGCGCCGGACTCCAAGTTCGTCTCCTTCCTCCGTCCACATTTTCTATTTTTGCTGTCTTTTATTTCTCTCCTTCCTCCTCCTCCTTCTTCTTGAAGCCTCTAGAGGCTCGTTTTGCGCTTTTTTCGCACATACTTGACGCGCTGTCCGCGCTCATTATACCTGGGGGCTTCTTTAACAGAAGCTTATTTATACGGACTTCATGCCCAATACATGCGTTAAACTTCCGCATGTACCTTTTATTCACCATTATATGCATCGATATGACTTAAGTTTTGGCCAAGCTAGGTTGCCTGGCTCCTGTGCTTACCCTTATGTTCCCGATTGTTCGGCTAGGTGGTAAAGGGAGCACCTCTGCGATTGTTAGTGCCGGGTCAGCCGGATGTGTACCTCAGACTGGGTGAAGCCGAAAGCTAGCGTTCTTAAGGGAATATTCGGTCGGTGAACTGAAAGATGATTTTTTACTATTTACCCATCTGCCCCCAGATGATTTTCTGCTTTCATAGCAGCCTTGACATGCACTTTAGGGCATGCATCCTAGCGAAAGGAACCCTTAACAGAACTATTCTCCCTGGAAGATGTTTCTTACTACCCATGTAATATAACATAATTAGTTGGGCACTTGTCTGATACAGCAATAATGACCCCTACGCCTTGTCTCCATGCATACCCCGGTTCTTATATAATCACGAAGGTATTCGGACACACTCCGGACTATTGGGTCCTGAGGTCGAAGCGAAAAGGTCCGCTATGACAAACGATCTACAATCCGGCTAGAAGACATTTTTCATGTCATATTTTTACATAGTCAACTCGACTCATTGTATTCCTCCTCAATGCCATCTAATAGGCTATCTAATTTACAATCTTGCTGGGAATACTTGGCGGCCAATTCTACTTGGCCGTACACTAACTTCTGAGGATCTCCATCCCATCAGGCCCCACAGCTCCGACCTCGGCCATGTGGTTTGGGTCAGCCTTCGTGTACCGCGTCTTTACCATGGCCCAGGCCTCCCTGGCGCCTTGACGGTAGGCCGATATCTTCCATAGTCGGAAGCGCCGCCTTGCTCCTTGAAGCCGCTCTGCCAGCTCCCCAATGCCTTCGGGCAGGGAGATAGATGGCCACAAGGCCTGGCCGACGCCTTTCATCACCGCCGGACTCGTTAGTGCGGACGCAATTCGGGAAGAAGATCACCAAGAACTGGGCATCTCCTCCTCAGGACGACCTGTGAGCAAACCTACATACATGTTTATGTTAGTCGCCTTCCTCGTCGAACTCTTTCAAAGTTCACTCAAGCACTTACTGAAAATTCCGCGACGAAGCCGCCGATTCTCCTTTACGGAGTCAGACAACTGGGCACGAACATCCTTTAGTTCCTCACCCAGCTTGGTGTTGGTGTCTTGGAGGTTATTTTTCTCCTGCCGCACCCTCGTAAGCACGCTCTCGCCGGCCTTTAGCTGGCGTAAGAGTTGTTGCTTGTCCGGATCTAGTCCGGCGCCATCTGCAATGTTTTTGTCAGATTAACACACCCGCCGCACTTCATAAACTATTTATCTTTTGAAGCGTATATTACTAGAGGGGGTCTCTGTGGCTCCCCCTGTAGCGGCTAGTGCGGCCTCAAGTTGGGCCTTGCACTCTTCAAGCTCCTGGGACAGTCGGGTACTCTTTTTGTAAGATCCTGCATAACAAATGATCCTTAAATCAGTTATTCTAACTATTTTAAGTCTCGGGGGCTACTGGCATATATAACTGTCAAATTTCCTTACCCGTATGTCCTTTACATACTGCTCCGTGGCTCTGGCTAGACCATCTTGAGCGGCACGGAGGTGCGCATCTCCCGAATTGAAGGCATTCAAGGCCTCTTGGGAGAAACACGCGTCACGAAGAACTGTCCGGCGGCGCCTGTGATTCAAGGCGCTCTCCACCTCGGAGTTGGTGGCGGACAATTTGTCGGCATCCTCTGTCAGAGGAGCATTCGACGTATGCCTCGTGTTCGCCTCTGCTTCTGGACCCGGCTTTGGAGCCTGGCCGGCGGAGGTTAGATTGGCAACCTCTCCAGACTCAGTCCGGCGAGCGCTCTTTTTCCTGAAAAGAGCGTCAGCGTTAGTACTGAAGGAAATATGCCCTAGAGGCAATAATAAAGTTATTATTTATTTCCTTATATCATGATAAATGTTTATTATTCATGCTAGAATTGTATTAACCGGAAACATAATACATGTGTGAATATATAGACAAACAGTATGTCACTAGTATGCCTCTACTTGACTAGCTTGTTAATCAAAGATGGTTATGTTTCCTAACCATGAACAAGGAGTTGTTATTTGATTAACAAGGTCACATCATTAGTTGAATGATCTGATTGACATGACCCATTCCGTTAGCTTAACACTTGATCGCTTAGTATGTTAATGCTTTCTTCATGACCCATACATGTTCCTGTAACTATGAGATTATGCAACTCCGTTTCGGAGGAACACTTTGGTACTACCAAACGTCACAACGAATCGGGTGATTATAAAGGAGTACTACAGGTGTCTCCAAAGGTACTTGTTGGGTTGGCGATTTGAGATTAGGTTTTGTCACTCCGATTGTCGGAGAGGTATCTCTAGGCCTTCTCGGTAATACACATCACCTAAGCCTTGCAAGCATTACAACTAATGAGTTAGTTGTGAGATGATGTATTACGGAACGAGTAAAGAGACTTACCGCAACGAGATTGAACTAGGTATTGGATACCGACGATCGAATCTCGGGTAAGTAACATACCGATGACAAAGGGAACAACGATGTCGTTATGCGGTTTGACCGATAAAGATCTTCAGAGAATATGTAGGAACCAATATGAGCATCCAGGTTCCGCTATTGGTTATTGACCGAGAATGGTTCTAGGTCATGTCTACATAGTTCTCGAACCCGTAGGGTCCGCACGCTTAACGCTTCGATGACAGCTCATAATGAGTTTATAAGTATTGATGCACCAAGGTTGTTCGAGTCCCGGATGTGATCACGGACATGACGAGGAGTCTCAAATGGTCGAGACATAAAGATTGATATATTGGAAGCCTACATTTGGACATCGGAAGTGTTCCGGTGAAATCGGATTTTACCGAGTACCGGAGGTTACCGGAACCCCGGGAGGTCCATGGGCCTTAATGGGCCATGGGAGAAGAGGAAGGGCAGGCCAAGGTGGGCTGCGCCCCCTCCCCTCTAGTCCGAATAGGACAAGGAAGGGGGGCGCCTTCCCTCTTCCCTCCTCCAATCCTAGTCCAACTAGGAGAGGGGGAGTCCTACTCGGTGGGAGTAGGACTCCTCCTTGCGCGCCCCCCTAGGGCCGCCACCTCCCCTTGGCTCCTTTATATCACAGGGGGGGGCACCCCAATACACACAAGTTGATCTACGGATCTTTCCTTAGCCGTGTCGGTGCCCCTTCCACCATATTCCACTTCGTCATATCGTCATGAGCTTAGGCGAAGCCCCGCGCCGAGAAGTCATATCGTCGCGAGCTTAGGCGAAGCCCTGCGTCGGTGGAGCATCAACATCGCCACCACGCCGTCGGCTTGACGGAACTCATCCCGACACTTTGCTGGATCGGAGTCCGGGATCGCCATCGAGCTGAACGTGTGCGAAACTCGGAGGTGCCGTCGCTCGGTGCTTGGATCGGTCGGATCGTGGAGACGTCGACTACATCAACCGCGTTGTTATAACGCTTCCGCTTTCGGTCTCACGAGGGTACGTGGACGGACACTCCCCTCTCGTTGCTATGCCATCACCATGGTCTTGCGTGATCGTAGGAAATTTTTGAAATTACTACGCTCCCCAACAAAGGCATCCGAGCCTGGTTTTATGCGTTGATGTCATATGCACGAGTAGAACACAAGTGAGTTGTGGACGATACAAGTCATACTGCCTACCAGCATGTCATACTTTGGTTCAGCGGTATTGTGAGATGAAGCGCCCGGACCGACATTACGCCAGACGCTTACGCGAGACTGGTTTCACCGCCCGAGCACTCGTTGCTTAAAGGTGACCGGCGGTGTCTGCTCTCTCACTTTAGTTGAATCGAGTGTGGCTACGCCGGTCCTTGAGAAGGTTAAACGGAGTCAATTTGACGAAGTATCGCTGTGGTTTTGATGCGAGGTAAGAACGGTTCTTGCTCAGCCCGTAGCAGCCACGTAAAACTTGCAACAACAAAGTAGAAGACGCCTAACTTGTTTTTGCAGGGCATGTTGTGATGTGATATGGTCAAGACGTGATGCTATACTTTATTGTATGAGATGATCATGTTTTGTAACCGAAGTTATCGGCAATCGGCAGGAGCCATATGGTTGTCGCTTATTGTATGAAATGCAACGCCATGTAATTGCTTTACTTTATCACTAAGGAGTAGCGATAGTCGAGAAGCAATAGTTGGCGAGACGACAACGATGCTACGATGGAGATCAAGGTGTTGCGCTGGTGACGATGGTGATCATGACGGTGCTTGGCGATGGAGATCACAAGCACAAGATGATGATGACCATATCATATCACTTATATTGATTGCATGTGATGTTTATCCTTTATGCATCTTATCTTGCTTTGTTTGACGGTAGCATTATAAGATGATCTCTCACTAAAATTATCAAGAAGTGTTCTCCTGAGTATGCACCGCTGCCAAAGTTCGAGTACCCGCACACCACGTGATGATCGGGTGTGATAAGTTCTACGTCCATCTACAACGGTGCAAAACAGTTGCACACGCTGAATACTCAGGTTAAACTTGACGAGCCTAGCATATAACAGATATGGCCTCGAACACGGAGACCGAAAGGTCGAACGTGAATCATATAGTAGATATGATCAACATAGTGATGTTCACCATTGAAACTACTCCGCCTCACGTGATGATCGGACATGGTTTAGTTGATTTGGATCACGTGATCACTTAGATGACTAGAGAGATGTCTGTCTAAGTGGGAGTTTTTAATATGATTAATTGAACTTAAATTTATCATGAACTTAGTACCGATAGTATTTTGCTTGTCTATGTTTAATGTAGATAGATGGCTCGTCTGTTGTTCCGTTGAATTTTAATGCGTTCCTCGAGAAAGCAAAGTTGAAAGATGATGGTAGCAATTACACGGACTGGGTCCGTAATTTGAGGATTATCCTCATTGCTGCATAGAAAAATTACGCCCCGAAGCACCGCTGGGTGACAGGCTCTGCGAGATGCTTGAGCCGAAGTTATGAACGTCCGCAAAGCAGAGCTGATGACTACTCTATAGTTCAGTGTGCCATGCTTTACGGCTTAGAACCGGTCTTCAACGACGTTTTGAACGCCATGGAGCATATGAGATGTTCCAGAGTTGAAGTTAATATTTCAAGCAAATGCCCGGATTGAGAGATATGAAGTCTCCAATAAGTTCTATAGCTGCAAGATGGAGGAGAATAGTTCACATCGGTGAGCACATACTCAAAATGTCCGGTATAACAATCACTTAATTCAGCTGGGAGTTAATCTTCCGGATGATAGTGTCATTGATGAATTCTCCAATCACTGCCACCAAGCTACAAGAGCTTCGTGATGAACTATAATATGCAAGGGATGACTAAGACAATTCTGAGCTCTTCGCGATGCTAAAAGCCATGGAGGTAGAAATCAAGAAAGAGCATCAAGTGTTGATGGTCAACAAGACCACTAGTTTCAAGAAAAGGGCAAAGGGAAGAAGAAGGAAACTTCAAAAGAACAGCAAGAAAGTTGCTGATCAAGAGAAGAAACCCAAGTCTGGACCTAAGCCTGAAATCGAGTGTTTTACCGCAAGCAGACCGACATCGAAGCGGAACTGCCCCAAGTATTTGGCGGATAAAAGGATGGCAAGGTGAACAAAGGTATATGTGATATACATGTTATTGATGTGTACCTTACTAGAGCTCGAGTAGCACTGGTATTTGATACTTGGTTCATTGCTAATATTTGCAACTCAAACAGGACTACGGAATAGACGAGCACCGCAAAGGACGAGGTGACGATGCGCGTGGGAAATGGTTCCAAAGTCAATGTGATCGCGGTCGGCACGCTACCTCTACATCTACCTTCGGGATTAGTTTTAGACCTAAATAATTGTTATTTGGTGCCGCGTTGAGCATGAACATTATATCTGGATCTTGTTTAATGCGAGACGGTTATTCATTTAAATCAGAGAATAATGGTTGTTCTATTTATATGAGTAATATCTTTATGGTCATGCACCCTTGAAGAATGGTCTATTCTTGTTGAATCTCGACAGTAGTGATACACATATTCATAATGTTGAAACCAAAAGATGCAGAGTTGATAATGATAGTGCAACTTATTTGTGGCACCGCCGCTTAGGTCATATCGGTGTAAAACGCATGAAGAAACTCCATACCGATGGGCTTCGGAATCACTTGATTATGAATCACTTGGTACTTATGAACCGTGCCTCATGGGCAAGATGACCAAAACGCCGTTCTCGGAACTATGGAGCGAGCAACTGATTTGTTGGAAATCATACATACCGATGTTTGTGGTCCAATGAATGTTGAGGCACGCAAGGGTATCGTTATTTTCTCACCTTCACAGATGATTTAAGCAGATATGGGTATATCTACTTAATGAAACACAAATCTGAAACGTTTGAAAAGTTCAAAGAATTTCAGAGTGAAGTGGAAAATCATCGTAACAAGAAAATAAAGTTTCTACGATCTGATCGTGGAGGAGAATATTTGAGTTACAAGTTTGGTTTACATTTGAAACAATGTGGAATAGTTTAGAACTCACGCCACCCGAACACCACAGAGAAATGGTGTGTCCGAACGTCGAATCGTATTTTACTAGATATGGTGCGATCTATGATGTCTATTTCCGATTTACCGCTATCGCTTTGGGGTTATGCTTTAGAGACGGCCGCATTCACGTTGAATGGGACACCGTCAAAATGCGTTGACGACGCCTTATGAACTGTGGTTTGGCAAGAAACCAAAGTTGTCGTTTCTTAAAGTTTGGGGCTGCGATGCTTATGTAAAGAAACTTCAACCAGATAAGCTCGAACCCAAATCGGAAAATGTGTCTTCATAGGATACCCAAAGGAGACTGTTGGGTACACCTTCTATCACAGATCTAAAGGCAAGATTTTCGTTGCTAAATTCGGGTCCTTTCTAGAGAAGGAGTTTCTCTCGAAAGAAGTGAGTGGGAGGAAAGTAGAACTTGATGAGATAATCAGATCTGCTCCCTTATTGGAAAGTAGTTCATCACAAGAAATGGTTCCTGTGACAACTACACCAATTAGTGAGGAAACTAATGATGACGATCATGAAGCTTCAGATCAAGTTGCTACTAAACCTCGTAGGTCAACCAGAGTAAAATACGCACCAGAGTGGTACGGTAATCTTATTCTGGAAGTCATGTTACTTGACCATGGCGAACCTACAAACTATGAAGAAGCGATGGTGAGCCCAGATTCCGCAAAATGGCTGGAAGCCATGAAATCTGAGATGGGATCCATGTATGAGAACAAAGTATGGACTTTGGTTGACTTGCCCGATGATCGGCAAGCCATTGAAAATAAATGGATCTTTAAGAAGAAGACTGACGCCGATGGTAATATAACTGTCTACAAAGCTCGACTTGTTGCAAAAGGTTTTCGACAAGTTCAAGGAGTTGACTACGATGAGACTTTCTCACCCGTAGCGATGCTTAAGTCTGTCCGAATCATGTTAGCAATTGCCGATTTTATGATTATGAAATTTGGCAAATGGATGTAAAACTGCATTCTTGAATGGATTTCTAGAAGAAGAGTTGTATATGATGCAACCGAAGGTTTTGTCGATCCAAAAGGTGCTAACAAAGTGTGCAAGCTCCAACGATCAATTTATGGTCCGTGCAAGCCTCTCGAGTTGGAATAAACGCTTTGATAATGTGATCAAAGCATATGGGTTTGTACAGACTTTTGGAGAAGCCTGATTTACAAGAAAGTGAGTGGGAGCTCAGAGCATTTCTAATATTATATGTGGACGACATATTATTGATTGGAAATGATATAGAATTTCTGGATAGCATAAAAGGATACTTGAATAAAAGTTTTTCAATGAAAGACCTCGTGAAGCTGCTTACATATTGGGCATCAAGATCTATAGAGATAGATCAAGACGCTTGATTGACTTTCACAAAGCACATACCTTGATAAAGTTTTGAAAAGGTTCAAAATGGATCAGGCAAAGAAAGGTTTTTACCTGTGTTACAAGGTGTAAGATTGAGTCGACTCAATGCCCGACCACAATGCAGAAGATAGAGAGAAAATGAAAGATGTTCCTATGCTTCAGCCATAGGCTCTATCATGTATGCAATGCTGTGTACCAGACTGACGATGCTTAGCTGTAAGCTTGGCAGGAAGGTACCAAAGTAATCCAGAGTGGATCATCGGACAGCGGTCAAGAACATCCTGAAATACCGAAAAGGACTAAGGATATGTTTCGATATGGAGGTGACAAAGAGCTAGTCGTAAATGGTTACGCCGATGTAAGCTTTGACACTGATCCGGACGATTCTAAATCGCAAACCGGATACGTGTTTTTATTAAACGGTGGAGCTGTCGGTTGGTGCAGTTCTAAACAAAGCGTCGTGGCGGGATCTACATGTGAAGCGGAGTACATAGCTGCTTCGAAGCAGCGAATGAAGGAGTCTGGATGAAAGAGTTCATTTCCGATCTAGGTGTCATACCTAGTGCATCGGGACCGATGAAGATCTTCTGTGACAATATGGTGCAATTGCCTTGGCAAAGGAATCCAGATTTCACAAGAGGACCAAGCACATCAAGAGACGCTTCAATTCCATTCGGGACCAAGTCCAAGTGGGAGACATAGAGATTTGCAAAATACATACGGATCTGAATGTTGCGCAGACCGCTGACTAAGCCTCTTCCACGAGCAAAACATGATCAGCACCAAGACTCCATGGGTGTAAGGATCATTACTTTGTAATCTAGATTATTGACTCTAGTGCAAGTGGGAGATCAAGGAAATATGCCCTAGAGGCAATAATAAAGTTATTATTTATTTCCTTATATCATGATAAATGTTTATTATTCATGCTAGAATTGTATTAACCGGAAACATAATACATGTGTGATATAATAGACAAACAAGATGTCACTAGTATGCCTCTACTTGACTAGCTTGTTAATCAAAGATGGTTATGTTTCCTAACCATGAACAAGGAGTTGTTATTTGATTAACAAGGTCACATCATTAGTTGAATGATCTGATTGACATGACCCATTCCGTTAGCTTAACACTTGATCGCTTAGTATGTTAATGCTTTCTTCATGACCCATACATGTTCCTGTAACTATGAGATTATGCAACTCCGCCATCGGAGGAACACTTTGGTACTACCAAACGTCACAACGTAATCGGGTGATTATAAAGGAGTACTACAGTGTCTCCAAAGGTACTTGTTGGGTTGGCGATTTTGAGATTAGGTTTTGTCACTCCGATTGTCGGAGAGGTATCTCTAGGCCTTCTCGGTAATACACATCACCTAAGCCTTGCAAGCATTACAACTAATGAGTTAGTTGTGAGATGATGTATTACGGAACGAGTAAAGAGACTTACCGTAACGAGATTGAACTAGGTATTGATACCGACGATCGAATCTCGGGTAAGTAACATACCGATGACAAAGGAACAACGATGTCGTTATGCGGTTTGACCGATAAAGATCTTCGAGAATATGTAGGAACCAATATGAGCATCCAGGTTCCGCTATTGGTTATTGACCGAGAATGGTTCTAGGTCATGTCTACATAGTTCTCGAACCCGTAGGGTCCGCACGCTTAACGCTTCGATGACAGCTCATAATGAGTTTATAAGTATTGATGCACCAAGGTTGTTCGAGTCCGGATGTGATCACGGACATGACGAGGAGTCTCAAATGGTCTAGACATAAAGATTGATATATTGGAAGCCTACATTTGGACATCGAAGTGTTCCGGTGAAATCGGATTTTACAGAGTACCGGAGGTTACGGAACCCCGGGAGGTCCATGGGCCTTAATGGGCCATGGGAGAAGAGGAAGGGCAGGCCAAGGTGGGCTGCGCCCCCCCCTCTAGTCCGAATAGGACAAGGAAGGGGGCGGCGCCTTCCCTCTTCCCTCCTCCAATCCTAGTCCAACTAGGAGAGGGGGAGTCCTACTCCGGTGGGAGTAGGACTCCTCCTTGCGCGCCTCCCCTAGGGCCGCCACCTCCCCTTGGCTCCTTTATATACGGGGCAGGGGCACCCCAATACACACAAGTTGATCTACGGATCTTTCCTTAGCCGTGTCGGTGCCCCTTCCACCATATTCCACTTCGGTCATATCGTCATGAGCTTAGGCGAAGCCCTGCGCCGGAGAAGTCATATCGTCGCGAGCTTAGGCGAAGCCCTGCGTCGGTGGAGCATCAACATCGTCACCACGCCGTCGGTCGACGGAACTCATCCCGACACTTTGCTGGATCGGAGTCCGGGATCGCCATCGAGCTGAACGTGTGCGAACTCGGAGGTGCCGTGACGCTCGGTGCTTGGATCGGTCGGATCGTGGAGACGTCGACTACATCAACAGCGTTGTTATAACGCTTCGCTTTCGGTCTCACGAGGGTACGTGGACGGACACTCTCCTCTCGTTGCTATGCCATCACCATGGTCTTGCGTGATCGTAGGGAAATTTTTGAAATTACTACGTTCCCCAACAAGTACGCCTTCCAGGAATCAATCCTAGGAACATGGTGACACGCCATACCTTTGCGACGGAGTTTTGATCTGGACCGCACTCCTTTTTAGCTCATGGGCCAGACGCCTTGTTGTTGGCCAGCCATGCTCTCGGCTTCCTGCCTCGAAGGTACCCCTGCGAAACACCATTGGTACACGGTGATCAAGAAATAAGCACGGATGGGTCATTATCGAATATTGGGACCTCGGTCTCGCCACTGTGAGGCTGGAGGTATTCGGGTAATCGGCCGTAATGGCAACCAAAGCATTGTCGATGCTAAGTTGGTGGAACACCCGTCGATCAACTCCACCTTTATATCCGGATCCTCTTGGAGGTCGGATCGAGGGACCGTCCGGATCCTCGGGTTGTGGGGGCGGGCTGTGTATCTTCTCCATAGTCCGGCGCAGTTCTGCTCGAGAAACCATAAAATGAGATATTTAACCACGGAACATGGATCGGACAGGTCACAAAGATGTTTGCTCACCCAGCTTCGAGGATTATTCGAAGAAAACTCCTTCAGTGGATTGACGCGGAGGAAATCCTCCTCCTCCCCTTTATACATGGCACACAAGATCTTCACCAGTTCGGTGACCGATCCCGCCCTTTGCGCCATGGCGGGTGGCATCGTCCTCCCGCTGAAGTCCCACATGGGGTGGCCCCTATATTGGGCGGCTGCACTCCCCTCATAATGCAGATTGCCATGACTCCAATCATGGTGAATCCGGCATGAGCCAGTAACCTTATTCGGCTCATCAAATAGAGGACATCCCGGTCATTTTCCCTCCGGGGGCTCCGAGGGCGCCAGCTTAGGCACTTCTTCAGAGGAGCATTGCTAAACTCCGAAAGGCCGATCCGAACAGGATCCGCAGCGGAAGTCCTCCATGTAAAACCATTCAAGGCCAGTCTTGGACGCTTTCTTCGGGTTCCGGATAGGTATCCGTCCCAGCGATGCGCCATAGCTCGCTCCGCCCACTTGATATATTGACCCCTCATAAGAACGGGGTACTAGGCAGAATAACCTCTTCCACAGCCCGAAATGAGCTCGACGCCCAAGAACATTTCGCAAAGGGCCACGAAGCCCGCGATGTGCAAAATGGAGGCAGGCGTAAGGTGGTGCAACTGGAGGCCGTAGAACTCCAAGAGCCCCCGGAGAAACGGATGGATTGGAAATCCGAGTCCTCTTACTAGATAAGAGATGAAGCATACCCGCTCCTTTAGAGGGATCGGGACACTCTCCGCTTGCTTTCCGCCCTTGTAGGTGGCAAGTCCGGCTCGAACCGGAACCATGAAGGCCGGGGGAAGAAATCCCTTGGTTTGGAGTATAACTAGCTCGCCATGCGGGACTGAGCATCTCTCCCAATTTCCAGGCTGAGGACTGGGAGCGCGAGAGGAGGAGCCGCGTCGACTGTCCATGATGGTGGTCAGAGGCGCTCCGATGAAAGCTCGCGAAGGGGGGATGGTGTGACTCAGATCTAGATCCTCGCCCCTTTTATAGGCAGCTCATTTGCGCAGCTAGGGGGTAAGTGTAAAATACCCTGGCTTTTCGCATTCATTCAAACACGTGGAAGATGGCCATTATTGGGCGAGAAGCCAAGGAGCGCAGCATTTATCGAAGCGGACACTATTCGACAAGTATATGGAATTTGGAGAAGAACCCGCCTCGCAATGCGAAGACAATCAACGCTACGGACTCATCTTCATTGAAGCCTGGTTCGGGGCTACCGAGGAGTCCCGATTAGGGGTGTCCGGATAGCCGAACTATCACCGTTGGCCGGACTCCTGGACTATGAAGATACAAGATTGAAGACTTCGTCCCGTGTCCGGATGGGACTTTCCTTGGCGTGGAAGGCAAGCTTGGCGATACGGATATTTAGATCTCCTACCATTGTAACCGACTCTGTGTAACCCTAACCTATCCGGTGTCTATATAAACCGGAGGGTTTTAGTCCGTAGGACGAACAACAATCATACCATAGGCTAGCTTCTAGGGTTTAGCCTCTTTGATCTCGTGGTAGATCTACTCTTGTATTACCCATATCATCAATATTAATCAAGCAGGAGTAGGGTATTACCTCCATCGAGAGGGCCCGAACCTGGGTAAAAACATTGTGTCCCTTGTCTCCTGTTACCATCCGCCTAGACGCACAGTTCGGGACCCCCTACCCGAGATCCGCCGGTTTTGACACCGACAAAGGGTCATCATAGACCAGTAAAATTGACAATTTGATGTTTTTGAATAGGTTCAGTTCCCTTGATGGAGCACGACATAGTCTTATGCTGGGAACGTAGTCCACGATGAGTTATCCATCTCGTATCTCCTCCGTGATGAGTTTCTGTAGTTATTTGGTCATATTCTTGACTTGGACCCCTTTGGTTCTTAGTCCTTCCTTTGGCTTTGTCTTTTCTAAAATTTCTTCTTCTTCTTTGATCTGTTGATCATGGCTAATTGTTTCCACATTACATGTATGTGATGTGAGATTAGATGACAAGCTGAGCGGGACTAAGTATCCGCACAACACTCACTTTGTAACTCACCCTCTTTGTGGACAAGGTGCTAAAATTTTGAATCAGAGAGACAAATCAAATACTATGTGGGAGTATGGGCATATGGCATGACTAAATCAAGTACAAACAAACAAGCTTATATACGAGAGTGTGGTGCATAAACGTTTTCCCTCCTCCACAAGAGACTCCCTTGTCGACTAGGGATTCCACGCCTCCCGCTACCACTGCCGCCCATCTGCTTTGTCTCCTCTGGCCTTAGGGCCATGAAGGCACGGTGGATCTTGGCCCTTTCCGGTGGGTGGGCTCCTGCCCTGTGTTTAGGTGTTTTTTTAGTTTTTTTAGGGTTTGTGTCATGCTCAAGAAAGCAAGGTAGCGGCGGCTCCCTGGAGATGGAATAATGTTCTCCCTGCCTAGCCCTCACCCCGGCGGTGCATCTCGCATCGTTAGAGGGTGTGTGGAGGTTTGTCTTCGGCGGATCTTGCGGGATTCAGTTGGTGTTTATCTTTGGTGGTTCTACTTGGATCCGGTCTTCACTCGTCTGCGTTCGTGTGTCTATAAGTTGGACTTCCAATCTACGCTTCTATAGCGACGGTTGTTGTTCTGGTGTGTTGGTTCTTTGCCGCCGTAGCATAATTAATTCCCGTTTATCTACTACAACAAGGGTTTTCCGGCCTAGGTGAAGGAGGACGATGACGGTGACATGCCTTCGGCTCACTCCAGTATCTGTAGGCGTCGCTAGGTAGCCTACGGACATAGATGTAATTTCTATTTTTTTTTTTGTGTTCATTGTACTGCCATGATGTTGATTAATAGATCGAAAGTTTTGCTCGGAATAAATCAAGCTTATATACAAGAGCACACCAGCACGTCATCGCATCCTATGCTTCTTTTTGTCGGTTGAAACTAGATCACCCCCACGATATGTAAGTTCAAGGCTTCCACACAAACTGGCAACAATCCAGTGTGTGCTTAACTGCATTATATGTATTCGTCTCGCAGTAATCTTAGGGCGAAATCCTTGTGTACTCCTTAGCTTGAGAGAAGAGATTTAGGGCTCATTTGAGTCAAAGGATTTCATAGGAATTTTGAAGGATTGGAATCCTTAGAAAAATTTCTTGCATTGATCGTTTGATTTATAGGAAATCCTATAGGTTTTTCCTAAGAATTTCTTTGTACTACTTACCATAGGATATCTAGCATCCACTCAAACCTCTTTTAAAGAATTATTTGTTTTCCTATGATGCAATCAACAAACCAAAATCCTGTAGGAGTGAGATGAGCATGACATTAACTGTTGGGATCCAGACCTCCTACTCACACATGTTGAAAAGACTTGCTATAAGATTAATGGTAGCTGGGAGTACATATCATGCAAACTTGACTACTGGATGACATTGTGGGCGGTGACTGCTCCGACTTCTCCGAACGGCTCAATACCCGCAAATGCAGACTTCACGACGGGCTATGTGTTTCATGGCTACATGGAGCGTTGAGAAGCTTATTTGTTATGAACTTATATATACGCTAGCTCCGTAGTTGGTCTACGCTCCCCAGGTTGAAGGACCATGATATAGGCTATGTCTCTTCGCTTGGAGCAAGTGGTCTAGGAGCTATTCAGCAACCATGAATGGCAATCTAGTCTACGCATTGGCTAATAAATCTTTTCCCCTTTTATGCTCTACTATTCGTATACGATGGTTTTCTTTTTACCTTTTGCATGTAGAGGCCGGGGCCTAAACTCTTACGGTATTTTCGGATAAAATGTATGTCATGTGAGAATTGAATAATAGATCGACAAAGCTTCAACCCTACACATGTATCTTTCGTGTCTACTGCATTGCATGTGTGCTCATAGGATGCTTTGCTGTTTTTTAATACAAAATTACTAAATCTTAGTCGATTAAGACTTAATCAAGTATCAGTCGATGCTATATTTATGAAATCTTACACGAAGATTCGTGCAATTTTTTCTTTCTTTTTTATATGTTAGGTCGACTGAATGAGACTTGGTTAAGTCTCATTCGACTGAGATCTAGCCACACCCTTTTTAATATTATGTTCGAAGTTCGACAAAGCTAGCCAGCATGGCTTCTTATCTTCTTCTTTTTCTTGGCGTGGAAGCTAAGCAGCACAGCATTTTAGATTTATTTTGCTGGTTCAAGCACCAAAGATGGAGCCTAACAATCTATCGCCAGTGGCTGTCACCAAAGGTCGTCCTCCTTGTGGGTATGTATGACGCAGTCGGACCTGGGGCACGACACGCAGATGAGCACGTAGCCTTCCTCCTGCAACCTGCCGTGGAGGAGCGAGCCGTCCGCCCGGTGGACGACCGTGCCGGCGCATTTGTAGCACGCCCCGGCGCGGCACGCGCACGGCAGCTCCACGCCGGCGCTCTCGGCCCTGTCGAGGATGTAGGCGTCGTCCGGCGCCTCCAGCTCGTACTCCCGCCCTCCCGGGGTCACCAGCTTCACCACGTAGACGGCCGCCGCGGAGACGTCCAGCTTGTAGCGGGAGGACCTAATAAGGAAGCTCGGGACCGTCAACGGCGCGCCTCCTCGGCCGGCGAAGCGTAGAGACGACGGACGGCGAGGGCTCGTGGCCGCTCTGCGGGAGGCACCGGCTGTTGGAACGCTGCCAGAGAGCGCGCGGGCCGACATTTCCCTTCCGTTTCCTGTCGTGGTGGAGTGGGCTGTGGGTGGCGGCGGCGGTCACCTTTAATAGGCGGAAGCGTCACGACGACGGCGTGAGCCCCGGTGCTGGGTTGTTTTCGTTAGGATCCGATGGTTTCTATTAGGATCCGGACCTACACGGAGAAGCTTCATCGGCGACCTCTGGCGCAAGCGCAGCGCAGCAGCCTTGGACACGGCCTATACACGGCCAACTTGGTCATTTATGTGCACGCTAAAACTTGTGCTATTACTCAAGTAGTAGAAATATTACCATCTGAATTACAAAGATCAACTATCTCTGGATTTTCTTTTGAAAAGGCTTATGATAAAGTGAACTGGGATTCTCTTTTCCATATTCTGGGAAAAAAAATGGATTTAATGAGACCTGGATGAACTGGTTTGAGGTAGTGGTTAAGGGAAGGACACCTAACATCCAGAGGTAAAAGCACCGGGGGTCCATAAACTTCCGCGGTTGGTGATGATTTGGTCCATGAACTTGTAGAAGTTGACTCCACCATCCACTAACTTGCAGCTCTGGAAAAAAACCATACCCAATCAGACACGGCCACTTGGCACTACAGATTTTGCAGAGACACCCCTGTCATGTCTGTAATTTATGTGCGGCCGCGCGAGCCCAGCAAGAGTAAAAATGGGCACCGCCAAGTTAGTGATGTAGTTGAGAGAAAATTTGGGAGTTTCAAAGGTGTGAGGCAAAGAGCACTACTCTCCCCTTTCCCTTTTTAACATTGATGCTATCTGCTTGCAAATGATAGTTCAACATGCTCAGAATGGTGGCCAAAATGTTGGTTTAAATCCTCATCTGATTGATAAAGGGGTGGCCATTTTTCAGTATGTTTATGACACAATATTGTTCATTTAAAATGATATTGAAGGTGCTAGGAATTTAAAACTGCTTCTATACCAGTTTGAGCAAATGCCGGGTCTGAAAAACAATTTTCAAAAAAGTGAGGCTTTGGTAGTATTACATGATGATGTTAAGGGGCCAATGTATGCTGACATTTTCAACTGCCAATTGGGGTACTGGCGTATCAGTTATTTAGGTGTGCATGTCGGTGGTAGCAGGTTGCATGTGATTGGCTGGGTACCTGATGAGGAAAATGTTCAAAGATTGGATGGCTGGGAATCTGGAACTCTAACCCTTGGTGGTACCAAAGCATGCTTAACCAGCATACCAGTCTATAACTTTTCTATGAACATGTTCCCGAAAGTAATGTTGGAAGAATGGATTAAAAGATTATTATTTTTGGAAAGGAAGTGGTACCAGGAAAAAAATAACACGCGGTGAGATGGTCTGTTATATCACTTATATGTAGACCAAAGGAAAAAAAGCGGGGGGCTTGGCATTCATAACATGGAAAAATTTAGCATCAACCTATTATGAAAGTGGTGGTGCAGTCTACAAAATGAAGAAGTATTATGGCAGGAGATGGTTAGAAAGAAATATATAATTCAACATGGTATTTGCCAGACTAGTAATTATGTGGATTCACCATAGATTGGGACGACTAGTCGCTAAGCTTAAATAGACTAAGCTCGTTGCCTGAAAGTGGAGCTCATATTATCCACCTTGACCCCCACCTTTTTTTAATCCTTCATCCATATAAACTGTTATATAAGATAAGTCTCATAACGGCCTCATTTAGATCGGGTCCAGTCGCCCCTACAATCACATCAATCTGTTATGGCCCTGTCCCTCCTAGCAGCTGGATCCTTTGGGAAGTCATAGTAGGGATTATGTCAGTACATTCTTAGGCAAGAAGTGGGTTATATCACCCCCTATTATAGACTCACCGTCTCCGGATGCATCAGTTCACTAGTAGAAAACCTACCTTTCATCTGGAGCACTAGTCCCGGCTGGGTTTAGCCCGGGACTAATGTGAGCATTAGTCCCGGTTCCAATAGCTAGGAGCGGACGGGGGCACGGCCAGTATTAGTCCCGGTTCAGATGGGACCTTTAGTCCTGATTGGTGATACCAACCGGGACTAAAGGGATTGCGGCAGGCAGGGTTTAGTCCCGGTTGGTATCATCAACCGGGACTAAAGATATCCCTATGTAAAGCTGCTTCGTCCAGCCCGAGTCCAAGCTTTCTCTCCTCTCTGTTTCCTTCCCCAAGCTCAAGTTCATCCTCCATTTTTGCCAAGATTTGTCAAGATTGGAGGCACCCTCCTACTTCTTGAGCTTGCGTTGATTTTTCCCTTGAAGAGGAAAGGGTGATGCAGCAAAGTAGAGATAAGTATTTTTCTCAGTATTTCTCTCAGTTGAGAACCAAAGGTATCAATCCAGTATGAGGCACAAGTAAGTCTCCAATATATGCACCTGTACAAACTAACCAACACTTGCACACAACGTGAAAAAGGGGTTGTCAATCCCTTCACGGTCACGAACAAGAGTGAGATCTAATAGAGACATATAAAACAAATAAAAGTAAATAAAACTCAGCGAGGTATTTTTGTGTTTTTGATTTTATATATCTGAAAATATAAGATGGAAAATAGACCTGGGGCCATAGGTTTCGCGAGAGGCTTCTCTCTTGAAAGAAAACATACGGTGTGTAAACAAATTACTGTCGAGCAATTGATAGAAAAGCGCAAAGTTATGACAATATCTAAGGCAATGATCATGAATATAGGCATCACGTCCGTGAAAAGTAGACCGACATGATTCTGCATCTACTACTATTACTCCACACATCGACCGACTCTTGCCTGCATCTAGAGTATTAAGTTCATAAGTATAGAGTAATGCTTTAAGCAAGATGACATGATGTAGAGGGATAAACTCAAGCAATGTGATATAAACCCCATCTGTTTACCCTTAATAGCAACAATACAATACATGTGTCTCTTCCCCTTCTGTCACTAGGAGAGAACATCGCAAGATTGAACCCATCACAAAGTACCTCTCCCATTGCAAGAAAAACCAGTCTAGTTGGCCAAACCAAATTGATAGATCGGAGAGAAATGCAAATTATCAAATCATGCATATAAAAATTCAGAGGAGACTCAAATATTGTTCATAGATAATCTGATCATAAATCCATAATTCATTATATCTCGACAAACGCACCGCAAAAGAAGATTAAGAAGATTACATCGACTAGAACTCCAAGAAAATCTAGGAGAACGTGGTATTGAAGATCAAAGAGAGAAAAGAAGCCATCTAGCTACTAGCTATGGACCCGTAGGTCTTTGGTAAACTAATCACACATCATCAGTAGGGCAGCAAGGTTGATGTAGAGGCCCTCCGTGATCGATTCTCCCTCCGGGGGAGTACCAAAAAAGGCCCCAAGATGGGATCTCACGGGAACAGAGACCTGGGGCGGTGGAAAAGTATTTTTGGCTGCTCCCCTAGGGTTTGTGGAATATTTGGATATTTATAGAACTCGGAGGCGGTGCAAGCCCGAGGGGCCCACAAGCCCAGTGAAGGAAATATGCCCTAGAGGCAATAATAAAGTTATTATTTATTTCCTTATATCATGATAAATGTTTATTATTCATGCTAGAATTGTATTAACCGGAAACATAATACATGTGTGAATACATAGACAAACAGAGTGTCACTAGTATGCCTCTACTTGACTAGCTCGTTAATCAAGATGGTTATGTTTCCTAACCATAGACATGAGTTGTCATTTGATTAATGGGATCACATCATTAGGAGAATGATCTGATTGACTTGACCCATTCCGTTAGCCTAGCACTTGATCGCTTAGTATGTTGCTATTGCTTTCTTCATGACTTATACATGTTCCTGTAACTATGAGATTATGCAACTCCGTTTACGGAGGAACACTTTGGTGCTACCAAACGTCACAACGTAATCTGGGTGATTATAAAGGAGTACTACAGGTGTCTCCAAAGGTACATGTTGGGTTGGCGATTTCGAGATTAGGTTTTGTCACTCCGATTGTCGGAGAGGTATCTCTGGGCCTTCTATGTAATACACATCACATAAGCCTTGCAAGCATTACAACTAATGAGTTAGTTGTGAGATGATGTATTACGGAACGAGTAAAGAGACTTACCGTAACGAGATTGAACTAGGTATTTGATACCGACGATCGAATCTCGGTAAGTAACATACCGATGACAAAGGAACAAAGTATGTTGTTATGCGGTTTGACCGATAAAGATCTTCGTAGAATATGTAGGAGCCAATATGGGCATCCAGGTTCCGCTATTGGTTATTGACCAAGAATAGTTCTAGGTCATGTCTACATAGTTCTCGAACCCGTAGGGTCCGCACGCTAAGGTTTCGATGCGATGTTATATTATGAGTTTATGAGTTTTGATGTACCAAGGAGTTCGAGTCCCGGATGAGATCGGGGACATGACGAGGAGTCTCGAAATGGTCGAGACGTAAAGATCGATATATTGGACGACTATATTCGAGTTCGGAAAGGTTCGAATGATTCGGTATTTTGAATACCGGAGAGTTACGGAATTCGCCGGGAGAAGTATTGGGCCTTATTGGGCCCTGCGGAAAAGAGAGGGGCTGCCTAGGGCAGGCCGCGCCCCATGGCCTAGTCCGAATTGGACTAGGGAGGGCCGCACCCTTCCCTCTTCCCCTTCCCCAAGTCCTAGTCCAACTAGGAGAGAGGGGGAGTCCTACTCCCGGTGGGAGTAGGACTCCTCCAGCGCGCCTCTCAAGGGCCGCCGCACCCCCTTGCTCCTTTATATACGGGGCAGGGGCACCCCATGATACACAAGTTGATCTACGGATCTTTCCTTAGCCGTGTGCGGTGCCCCTTCCACCATATTCCACTTCGGTCATATCGTCATGGAGCTTAGGCGAAGCCTGCGCGGAGAAGTCATATCGTCGCGGAGCTTAGGCGAAGCCCTGCGTCGTGGAGCATCAACATCGCTCCCACGCCGTCGTCTTGACGGAACTCATCCCGACACTTTGCTGGATCGGAGTCCGGGATCGCCATCGAGCTGAACGTGTGCAGAACTCGGAGGTGCCGTCGTTCGGTGCTTGGATCGGTCGGATCGTGAAGACGTCGACTACATCAACCGCGTTGTTATAACGCTTCGCTTTCGGTCTCACGAGGGTACGGGACGGACACTCTCCCTCTCGTTGCTATGCCATCACCATGGTCTTGCGTGATCGTAGGAAATTTTTGAAATTACTACGCTCCCCAACAATGGCATCCGAGCCTGGTTTTATGCGTTGATGTCATGTGCACGAGTAGAACACAAGTGAGTTGTGGGCGATACAAGTCATACTGCCTACCAGCATGTCATACTTTGGTTCAGCGGTATTGTGAGATGAAGCGGCCCGGACCGACATTACGCGTACGCAGCCCGGACCGAAATATCGTTGTGGTTTTGATGCGTAGGTAAGAACGGTTCTTGCTCAGCCCGTAGCAGCCACGTAAAACTTGCAACAACAAAGTAGAGGACGTCTAACTTGTTTTTGCAGGGCATGTTGTGATGTGATGTGGTCAAGACGTGATGCTATATTTTATTGTATGAGATGATCATGTTTTGTAACCGAGTTATCGGCAACTGGCAGGAGCCATATGGTTGTCGCTTTATTGTATGAAATGCAAAACGCCATGTAATTGCTTTACTTTATCACTAAGCAGTAGCGATAGTCATAGAAGCAATAGTTGGCGAGACGACAACGATGCTACGATGGAGATCAAGGTGTCGCGCCGGTGACGATGGTGATCATGACGGTGCTTCGGCGATGGAGATCACAAGCACAAGATGATGATGACCATATCATATCACTTATATTGATTGCATGTGATGTTTATCCTTTATGCATCTTATCTTGCTTTGATTGACGGTAGCATTATAAGATGATCTCTCACTAAAATTATCAAGAAGTGTTCTCCCTGAGTATGCACCGTTGCCAAAGTTCGTAGTACCCAGACACCACGTGATGATCGGGTGTGATAAGTTCTACGTCCATCTACAACGGGTGCAAAACAGTTAAACACGCGGAATAATCAGGTTAAACTTGACGAGCCTAGCATATAACAGATATGGCCTCGGAACACGGAGACCGAAAGGTCGAGCGTGAATCATATAGTAGATATGATCAACATAGTGATGTTCACCATTGAAACTACTCCATCTCACGTGATGATCGGACATGGTTTAGTTGATTTGGATCACGTAATCACTTAGATGACTAGAGAGATGTCTGTCTAAGTGGGAGTTCTTAAGTAATATGATTAATTGAACTTTAATTTATCATGAACTTAGTCCCGTAGTATTTTGCAAATTATGTTGTAGATCAATAGCTCGCGTTGTTGCTTCCCTATGTTTTTATATGTGTTCCTAGAGAAAATTGTATTGAAAGATGTTAGTAGCAATGATGCGGATTGGATCCGTGATCTGAGGTTTATCCTCATTGCTGCGCAGAAGAATTATGTCCTTAATGCACCGCTAGGTGACAGACCTATTGCAGGAGCAGATGCGGGGCGTTATGAACGCTTGGCTAGCTCAATATGAGCGATACTGAGGCGTTATGAACGTTTGGCTAGCTCAATATGATGACTACTTGATAGTTTAGTGCACCATGCTTAACGGCTTAGAATCGGGACTTCAAAGACGTTTTGAACGTCATGGACCATATGAGATGTTCCAGGAATTGAAGTTAATATTTCAAGCAAATACCCGAGTTGAGAGATATGAAGTCTCCAACAAGTTCTATAGCTAAAAGATGGAGGAGAATCGCTCAACTAGTGAGCATGTGCTCAGATTGTCTGAGTACTTCAATCACTTGAATCAAGTGGGAGTTAATCTTCCAGATAAGATAGTGATTGACAGAATTCTCTAGTCACCATCACTAAGTTAGTAGAACTTCGTGATGAACTATAGTATGCAAGGGATGACGAAAATAATTCCCGAGCTCTTCGTGATGTTGAAATCGACGAAGGTAGAAATCAAGAAAGAACATCAAGTGTTGATGATTGACAAGACCACTAGTTTCAAGAAAAGGGCAAAGGGAAAGAAAGGGGAACTTCAAGTAGAATGACAAGCAAGTTGTCACTCCCACGAAGAAACCCAAAAGCTGAACCAAAGCCTGAAACTGAGTGCTTACATTGCATAGGAAATGGTCACTGGAAACGGAAATACCCGAGATATTTGGTGGATAAGAAGGATGGCAAAGAGAACAAGGTTATATTTGATATACAGGTTATTGATGTGTGCCTTACTAGTGTTTATAGTAGCCCCTGAGTATTTGATACTTGTTCGGTTGCTAAGATTAGTAACTCAAACAGGAGTTACTGAGAATAAACAGAGACTAGTTGAAGGGAAGTGACGATGAGTGTTGGAAGTAGTTCCAAGATTGATATGATCATCATCGCACACTCCTATACTTTCGGGATTAGTGTGGAACCTAAATAAGTGTTATTTGGTGTTGAGCATAAATATGATTTGATCATGTTTATTGCAATACAGTTATTCATTTAAGTAAGAGAATAAATTGTTGTTCTGTTTACATGAATAAAACCTTATATGGTTACACACCCAATGAAAATGGTTCATTGGATCTCGATCATAGTGATACACATATTCATAATATTGAAACCAAAAGATGCAAAGTTAATAATGATAGTGCAACTTATTTGTGGCAATCGCTGTTTAGGTCATATTATGTAAAGCGCATGAAGAAACTCCATGCTGATGGGATTTTGGAATCACTTGATTATGAATCACTTGATGCTTGCGAACCGTGCCTTTTGGGCAAGATGACTGAAACTCCGTTGTTCGGAACAATGGAACGAGATACTGACTTATTGGAGATAATACATACCGATGTATGCGATCCAATGAGTGTTGATGCTCGTGGCAAGTATCGTTATTTTCTAACCTTCACAAGATGATTTGAGCAGATATGGGTATATCTTCTTGATGAAACATAAAGTCTGAAATAGTTGAAAAGTTCAAAGAATTTCAGAATGAAGTAGAAAATCATCGTAACAAGAAAATAAAGTTTCTGCGATCTGATCGTGGAGATGAATTTTTGAGTTACGAGTTTGGTCTTCAATTAAAACAAAGTGGAATAGTTTCACAGCTCACGCCACATGGAACACCACAACATAATGGTGTGTCCGAACGTCGTAACCGCACTTTATTGGATATGGTGCAATCTATGATGTATCTTACCGATTTACCACTATCGCTTTGGGTTATGCATTAGAGACAGCTGCATTCACGCTTAATAGGGCACCATCTAAATCCGCTGAGATGACACCGTATGAACTATGGTTTAGCAAGAAACCTAAGATGTCGTTTCTTAAAGTTTGGAGTTGTGATGCTTATGTGAAAAAGTTTTCACCTGATAAGCTCAAACCCAAATCGGAGAAGTGCGTCTTCATAGAATACCCAAAAGAAAATGTTGGGTACACCTTCTATCACAGATCCGAAGGCAAGTTTTTCGTTGCTAAGATGGATCCTTTCTAGAGAAGAAGTTTCTCTCGAAAGAAGTGAGTGGGAGGAAAGTAGAACTTGATGAGGTAATTGTACCTTCTCCCTTATTGGAAAGTAGTTCATCACGAAATCAGTTCCAAGTGATTCTTACACCAATTAGTGAGGAAGTTAATGATGATGATCATGAAACTTCAGATCAAAGTTGCTACCAAACCTCGTAGGTCTTCCAGAGTAAGATCCGCACCAGAGTGGTACGGTAATCATGTTCTGGAAGTCATGTTACTAGACCATGATGAACCTACGAACTATGAGGAAGCGATGATGAGCCCAGATTCCGCGAAATGGTTTGAGACCATGAAATCTGAGATAGGATCCATGTATGAGAACAAAGTATGGACTTTGATTGACTTGCTCGATGATCAGCAAGCCATGTAGATAAATGGATTTTCAAGAGGAAGACAGATGTTGATAGTAGTGTTACTATCTACAAAGCTCGACTTGTCGAAAAAAAAAGTTTTTGACAAGTTCAAGGTGTTGACTACAGTGAGATTTTCTCAACTGTAGCGATGCTTAAGTCTGTCCGAATCATGTTAGCAATTGCCACATTTTATGAAATCTGGCAAATGGATGTCAAAACTACATTCTTTAATGGATTTATTAAAGAAGAGTTGTATATGATGCAACCAGAAGGTTTTGTCAATCCTAAAGGAGCTAACAAAATGTGCAAGCTCCAATGATCCATCTATGGACTGGTGCAAGCATCTCAGAGTTGGAATATATGCTTGATGATTTGATCAAAGCATATGGTTTTATACAGACTTTTGGAGAAGCCTGTATTTACAAGAAAGTGAGTGGGAGCACTACAGCATTTCTGATAAGTATATGTGAATGACATATTGTTGATCGGAAATAATGTAGAATTATTCTGCAAAGCATAAAGGAGTATTTGAAAGGAGTTTTTCAAAGAAAGACCTCGGTGAAGCTGCTTACATATTGAGCATCAAGATCTATAGAGATAGATCAAGACGCTTGATAAGTTTTTCAATGAATACATACCTTGACAAGTTTTTGAAGTAGTTCAAAATGGAACAGTCAAAGAAAGAGATCTTGCCTGTGTTACAAGGTGTGAGATTTAGTAAAGACTCAAAACCCGACCACGGCAGAAGATAGAAAGAGAATGAAAGTCATTCCCTATGCATCAGCCATAGGTTCTATAAAGTATGTCATGCTGTGTACCAGATCTATTGCATACCCTACCACTAAACTTGGCAAGGGAGTGCAATAGTGATCTAGGAGTAGATCAATGGCCAGCGGTCAAAATTATCCTTAGTAGAATAAGGATATGTTTCTCGATTATGGAGGTGATAAAAGAGCCCATCGTAAAGAGTTACATCGATGCAAGCTTTTTACACTGATCCAGATGACTCTAAGTCTCAATCTGGATACATATTGAAAGTGGGAGCAATTAGCTAGAGTAGCTCCGTGCAGAGCATTGTAGACATAGAATATTTGCAAAATACATACGGCTCTGAATGTGACAGACCCGTTGACTAAACTTCTCTCACGAGCAAAACATGATCATACCTTAGTACTCTTTGGGTGTTAATCACATAGCGATGTGAACTAGATTATTGACTCTAGTAAACCCTTTGGGTGTTGTGGTCACATGATGATGTGAACTATGGGTGTTAATCACATACAGATGTGAATATTAGTGTTGAATCACATGATAATGTGAACTAGATTATTGACTCTAGTGCAAGTGGGAGACTGAAGGAAATATGCCCTAGAGGCAATAATAAAGTTATTATTTATTTCCTTATATCATGATAAATGTTTATTATTCATGCTAGAATTGTATTAACCGGAAACATAATACATGTGTGAATACATAGACAAACAGAGTGTCACTAGTATGCCTCTACTTGACTAGCTCGTTAATCGAAGATGGTTATGTTTCCTAACCATAGACATGAGTTGTCATTTGATTAACGGGATCACATCATTAGGAGAATGATCTGATTGACTTGACCCATTCCGTTAGCCTAGCACTTGATCGCTTAGTATGTTGCTATTGCTTTCTTCATGACTTATACATGTTCCTGTAACTATGAGATTATGCAACTCCGCTTACGGAGGAACACTTTGGTGCTACCAAACGTCACAACGTAATCGGGTGATTATAAAGGAGTACTACAGGTGTCTCCAAAGGTACATGTTGGGTTGGCGATTTGAGATTAGGTTTTGTCACTCCGATTGTCGGAGAGGTATCTCTGGGCCTTCTCGGTAATACACATCACATAAGCCTTGCAAGCATTACAACTAATGAGTTAGTTGTGAGATGATGTATTACGGAACGAGTAAAGAGACTTACCGGTAACGAGATTGAACTAGGTATTGGATACCGACGATCGAATCTCGGGTAAGTAACATACCGATGACAAAGGGAACAAAGTATGTTGTTATGCGGTTTGACCGATAAAGATCTTCGTAGAATATGTAGGAGCCAATATGGGCATCCAGGTTCCGCTATTGGTTATTGACCAAGAATAGTTCTAGGTCATGTCTACATAGTTCTCGAACCCGTAGGGTCCGCACGCTTAAGGTTTCGATGATGCTATATTATGAGTTTATGAGTTTTGATGTACCGAAGGAGTTCGGAGTCCCGGATGAGATCGGGGACATGACGAGGAGTCTCGAAATGGTCGAGACGTAAAGATCGATATATTGGACGACTATATTCGAGTTCGGAAAGGTTCCAATGATTCGGTATTTTTCGAGTACCGAGAGTTACGGGAATTCGCCGGGAGAAGTATTGGGCCTTATTGGGCCCTGCGGAAAGAGAGAGGGCTGCCTAGGGCAGGCCGCGCCCCCATGGCCTAGTCCGAATTGGACTAGGGGAGGGCCGCACCCTTCCTCTTCCCCTTCCCCAAGTCCTAGTCCAACTAGGAGAGAGGGGAGTCCTACTCCGTGGGAGTAGGACTCCTCCAGGCGCGCCTCTCAAGGGCCGGCCGCACCCCCCTTGCTCCTTTATATACGGGGGCAGGGGGCACCCCATGATACACAAGTTGATCTACGGATCTTTCTTTAGCCGTGTGCGGTGCCCCCTTCCACCATATTCCACTTCGGTCATATCGTCGTGAGCTTAGGCGAAGCCCTGCGCCGGAGAAGTCATATCGTCGCGGAGCTTAGGCGAAGCCCTGCGTCGGTGGAGCATCAACATCGTCACCACGCCGTCGTGTTGACGGAACTCATCCCGACACTTTGCTGGATCGAGTCCGGGATCGCCATCGAGCTGAACGTGTGCGAACTCGGAGGTGCCGTCGTTCGGTGCTTGGATCGGTCGGATCGTGAAGACGTACGACTACATCAACCGCGTTGTTATAACGCTTCCGCTTTCGGTCTACGAGGGTACGTGGACGGACACTCTCCCCTCTCGTTGCTATGCCATCACCATGGTCTTGCGTGATCGTAGGAAATTTTTTGAAATTACTACGTTCCCCAACAGGAGCGCCCCCCTAGGGCGCACCCCTATGGCTTGTCGTCGCCTCGTGGGTCTTCTGACTTCATCTCCAAGTCTCGTAGGTGTCTTCTGGTCCAAGAAAAATCATCGTAAAGTTTTATTCCGTTTGGACTCCGTTTGATATTCCTTTTCTGCGAAAGCCAATAACAAGGAAAAAACAGAAACTTTCACTGGGCACTAGGTTAATAAGTTAGTCCCAAAAATAATATAAAATAATATATTAATGCATATAAAACATCCAAAGTTGATAATATAATAGCATGGAACAATCAAAAATTATAGATACGTTGGAGACGTATCACACCCATCTATCCAAGGGTTCTAAAAGGTTAACAACTTCATCCTTTCATCTCTCATTACTAGTTTAGCTCATTCCATGCTCTATAAGTATAGTGATTTGTGGGTTTTAGTTTGGGAGTAATTATGTGGGAGTTTATTTGATTTATATGCAATTTGAGCTCAAATTAACTTCTTAGTTTGCATATGTGTAGGTGTGGTTTACTTAGTGCCTTCCCGTCCCCGTGCTCACCACCGTCGATCGTCCACGTCGTCCATTTGCCACTATATGGTAGTGATCTCTCATTATGTGTGACTATCTCCACTATAGGAAGAACATCTTCAACATCTCGGAATTGTATTTGACTGCTATCCTCCTTAATCTCTTTTGGCTAAGCATCTTTCAGCAGAGGAAAGGAGGTGAGTCGGTTGTGGTGAAGCAATTCAATTTCCTTTTTCCTTGCATCCACTTAATTTCAGTCAGGTCAAAATATCAAAGACAATTCTTGACAAAGAACATATGGATAGAAAGAAAAATAATAAGTTGGGCAAATTGAATAAAACTCAAGTAATTCTACATGAAAGACGGACATGTGATAATTGGGAATGGAGAACAAAGAGACCTTTGGCATGATACTTGGTGTGGGGACAAGCCCCTGAATGAACAATCTTGAGATTTTTCTTGATTTGTTATGAAACTAGCAGAACTGTGAAGCAAATGGTTGAATGTGGCTGTAGATTGACTTTTAGGTGGTGGTTGAATAGGGATAAAATATTTCAAATGAATAGGTTGAATGGAATGTTGAATTATGTACATCTTTATCAAGCTTCTGATGCATACAAATGTAAGTGGCATAAGAATGCAAATTTTACTTTCAAAGGGATCACTGGCTCATCAACCAGTGGCTGTTAAATCTTCTCTTGAGTTCCTTCATAATAGTGCTCAAAGGGATCACTCTAGTGCTCGTGAGTTGGCAAAATTTGGATTGATCAATGTTTCTATGGCTCCACGTTCTCTGAACTTTGAGGATGATCTTCAAGATAATTATGTGATGAATAAGGAGTCTGTGTCAAATGTTTCGTTCGGTGATTTTAATTGCAAATTGTCGCCCAATGATAGGGTCATTGACAAGTCCACGTCTTGGGTTCTGGATTTAGACACAATTATTGGTATTCAATTCCTTTTCCAACTCTTGAGGAAATCCTGGATATCTGGCAGGCGGGATATTCAAATATGCAAATTATGACGTTGCTATCTCTTAAAGATGTACCTGCAAGGGATTTTATTTGTGAAAGATTGAATAGATGTGGAATTCACTTTCGGGCGAGACATCCAGGTACTATATGTCCTACTGAAACTTGTGTAAGTTGCTTTGCTTTGGGATATACTTGAAGTAATCATAATGATGAGGTGAAACCATCTCTTTTCTGCTCCAAGTGTTTTTCTCAAAATCATGTGCATAATGCATGAACAATTGGGCTTCGGTGTCGAAGTTGCCACCAAATGGGCCATATGGGCTGGCGATGCTTTAAAAAAAGAGTTTTTAGGTCCGAGGTGTGTGGAGAAAGAAAAAAAAACACAAAATGAGGATAACTTATCTCCTAAACTGTTACCACATCGGATGAGTCAATAGAAAATTTGGCGTAGAAAATCATGGCAACTAGATACGCGAGATAATCTCAGCAAACAAGTTTGGATTCCCAAGCAGATAGAGAGGGGGGGGGGGGTTCTCGTATATCCAATCTTTCCCAAAATGCCCCGGACGTTCCGCATTCTACACAAAAAATCGCAACGACTCCAGCTCCCCAAAACCACCTCCCGGTCTTGACTGCTTCACCACCCTGCAACATAGCTCCCTCCTCCCCTGCTTTCCCTGCTTCCACTGCCATGGCGGACCTCCCCGTGATGCCGTACCAGTTCGTCCCTAGCGTGATGAACATCCAGCAAGGACCTGATGGAAGTCTACAGAGGAATATGATGGCGGTTGATGACCCGCCACTTGACCATGCCCGGTTTGCTTTGGTATTTGTTGCCCCCCTCCAGATCTGTAACGGGAAGCGGTTCTTGCTGAGGTTAGGAGAGTGCTGCGTGATGATCATGATGCGCACACCACAGAGGGTGAGATTTATTTGTTTTGTGTGGACTTGGTTTGCTTTGAGGATAGGATCATTAGTGATGCTATGGTTGATATGGGGGAACAAGCTTTAGATTATCACTCTAATTTTTATCTTTTGCGTCATGACGATGGATTAAACATGAGACGCTCGATTATTAAAAGAGATGCTTGGGTAATGCTGCTAGGTTTTCCGCTTGATTATCAAATAGAGCATTACATTATGAAGGTTGTCTCTTGTTTTGGTAGATGCATGTTCTGGCATCGCCCAGGACACAAAAAAGCTAGAGTGCTGGTCAGAGTTTTCATTAAAGAACTGAAGTATGTGTGTTCAGCTTAGTTATCAAGAGGTTCACACATATTAGTGGTATTGGAAAATCTTGGACAGTCCATGTTTATGTGTTAAATGGCAGAAACCCTAGTCCTGGGCTTGAAGGGAATGAAGATGCGCCTCCTCCTTTGGGTGCTTCACCACACCCCACTCAGCTTCCTTTTCTAAATGCCATGCAGCAAGCTCAGCACAATGTGCAGGTTTGGCAGTTGGAGAACGCTGCCAATGCTTGGGAGGCAGCCCCCGCTCCTCAGGCGCCTCAACAAGGTTGGGGGGAGTGGCCAGTGCTACCTCCACTCCCTCAGCAATACCAGGGCTTCAGTTATCGACAATTTACTGGGTATGATGGCCCTTCAATGATGGATGGAATTCAGACTGATGACACAGGTTCTGATGATGGTTTACGCTTATGGAATGAACATGTGCAGATGGTGGAAGAAGATGTTGAGAACTTTCTGCAAGGAAGACGGGATAATGAAATCAATTTCAGTGAGATCAATGCTCATGTGGTGGAGATGGAAGTTCCAAGGGAAATGAACCTCTTAGAGTTCTTGATCCACTTTTATGCAATTGTATTCACTCCCAGGATAGGGTGGATGAACTCTGTTAATTATGTGCAAGGACAATGGAATAACTTTGCTGGTGGAGTACAGATCTTTCTGAAAGAGTTAGTATAAGTTGCCTGCAACACTACATTCGCTTTCACTCCTTTTGTTGCAGGAAGTCAGGTCATATACTGCAGCAAGGAAGTTTGGACATTGTGCAACAATTTCTGCTATGATATCGATGGGGAGGGCAAAATGCTTGCTTTACAGCAGGATAACTCTATGGATGTTTCTATGAATGACTTCGTTCAGAGCCTACTGAAGGAAGGGAGGACATGATGCTTGATACAGCTACATCTCGCAAGAGACGTCGTCCTACTGCCCCTCTGGATTTCACTCAGGTTCGTCGTTGTGTCAGAGCAACTAGATACTTGGGTTTCAAAGCTCCATCTATGTATGATAACAGAAAGAAGGATTCTCATGTCAAACCAAGGCAGGTTCCTGAGATTGGAGATCATAGCAAAGCACAAGAAGTGGAGGTTCAGCCAGATTCCACCACCAACTTCTATTGAAACAATCCAGCATCTGGGCATCAACACCTGCGGCATACCTGCAGAGGAAATCACTGAAGAAAAGTTGATGCAGGGGGTGGAGGAGCAGAGCTTGGGAGACGCCTAAGTTCCTGAACTTTTACTTAGTTGTTGTCAGTTGGTTGGTTTGCTTTTATATGCTATTTCCTGAACTTATATTCTATAAGACCTATGTCGTCAGTGCTTTGGAACATTTTGTGTTGGAACATCCGTGGTATTAATTCTGAACCAAAATGCTTAGCCCTCCGTAATAAAATTGATGAATCAAACTGCTCCATTATGTGTTTACAAGAAACGAAAAAAGATGATTTTGATCATTCTTATTTGAGGAAATGCTCCCCTAGAAGATTCGATAAGTTTGAATATGTACCATCGTCTGGGGCATCTGGAGGCCTTATAATTATTTGGTGCAGAAGTCACTTTTCCAGATAGGTTATTCATCACTTTCAGTATGCTCTAACTATTAAAATTACCTCAGTCCTAACTAACTAAACTTGGAATTTAACCAATGTTTATGGGCCATGTGATGGGTCGGAGAGGGTGGAATTCACACAGTGGTTTGAAGCAATTGAAATGGCTGCAGAAGAGCTTTGGTTATTCATGGGGGATTTCAATTTCATGCGATCGTTGGATAACATGAACCAAGATGGGGGGAACATTGATGATATTATAAAGTTTAATGAAATTATCAGCTCCCTAGCACTTTTGGAAATGCCAATAAAGGGACGTAAGTATACGTGGAGTAACATGCAACAATCGCCACTACTGGAACAATTGGATTGGTTTTTCTCGTCGCACGAATGGATATCTGTTTTCCCGAATACAGTGGTAAAACGTCTCTCTTGACCAATGTCAGATCATATCCCTTGTATTCTATCTGTTGAAACATATATACCAAGAAGCAAAATATTCCGGTTTGAAAGTTTTTGGCCAACTCATCCTGGTTTTACTAAAGTGGTGATGGATTCGTGGTCGGCTCCAATCAAGGCTAGCTCTAGTGCAACAAAGATTTCTGCCAAACTTAAAAGGTTAAGATATGCACTCAAAACTTGGAGCAAAAGCATCTCTAAGCTTAGCCTTCTGATTGATAACTGCAACAAGATTTTAATGCAAATTGACAATCTTGAAGAGCTAAGGCAATTATCTGTTCCTGAGAGAAAATTTTGAATTATACTCAAAAAACATTTGCTTCGACTGCTACGATACCAGAGTGATTATTGGAAAAGAGATGTACTTTCCGATGGGCAGTAAAAGGGGAAAAATACAAAATACTTTCATGCTCGAGCAATAGAAAGGTACAGAAGAAACTCTATTCCATCGCTTCTAATGGATGATGGAAGCTCAATTGAAAATCATGATGAAAAAGCAGCTGTGTTTCTGGAATGTTTTAAGAAGAGGATGGGAGTCTCAAATGCTACAACTTATGATTTTGAGATTTCAGATTTAATTCAACAGTACCCAGACCTACCTGAACTATCTCAACCATTTTCCACTGAAGAAATTGATAGGGTGATCAAGATCGTTCCAGCTGACCGAACCCCGGGACCAGACAGGTTTAATGGACAATTTTTGAAAGTTTGCTGGGATATTATCAAAGAGGACTTCTACAGTTTATGTCAAGACTTTTGGGAAGGCAAGATTAATCTTAACTGCCTCAATACCTCATTAATAATGCTAATCCCAAAGAAAGGTTCGCCTGAAACAGTTAATGACTACCGGCCGATTTCTCTCCTCAACTGTGTGCTCAAAGTGTTGACCAAAATCCTGGCAGAGAGAATACAAAAATGGATTCTAAAAATTGTCCGTCGTAACCAATACGGATTCATAAAATCTCATACGATTTAGGATGGGCTTTCGAGTACATACATCAATGTAAACAATCGGGTAGAGAAATTGTTATTCTAAAGTTAGACTTTCAGAAAGCTTTCGACACTATGGAACATGATTTCACCCTCAATAAACTAAAGTGCAAAGGTTTTGATGAACGTTGGTGCATGTGGATAAAAATGATTCTTGAATTTGGAACATCTTCTGTACTTCTAAACGGAGTTCCTGGGAAAGAATTTAAATGCAAACGGGGTGTTTGTCAAGGGGATCCGATGTCACCGCTGCTGTTTGTCATTGTCGCCGATTTGCTACAATCCTTGATTAACAAGGCTTGGGAGGAGGGACACCTAAAGCTACCAATTGAGCAGCCGGCGTCGGAACAATCCGGTCATTCAATACACCGACAACACGATTATTGTGCTCCCTGTGGAAAGTGATCAATTGCACACTATTAAAGCAATTCTGGATTCTTATGCTAGGGCAACTGGGATCAATATTAATTATGGTAAATCACAATTAATTCCAATAAATGTTGATGAAGAGAAAGCTCGACAATTAGCTATGGAAATTGGATGCCAAATTGGGAGAATGCCTTTCACGTACTTGGGACTTCCATTAGGTACCACCCGGCCGACTGTGAGAGAGCTCATGCCCCTTGTCGATAGAATCGAATGCAGATTAACTGAAACGGCAAATTGGCTTTCTTATGGTAAAAGAGTACAACTCATTAATTCAGCACTTTCATCTCTGCTCTCCTTCGCCGTGTGTGTTCTCAAACTCCCATTGAAGATAATTGACATTTTTGATCGTGCAAAATGACACTGTCTTTGGAGAAAGGTCTTAGATCGAGATGCAAAAACTCACTCCCTGGCGGCGTGGGACCTGGTTTGTCACCCTAAGAAAAAAAGGAGGCTTGGGGTGATTGATCTGAAATCTCAAAACAAAGCTTTGCTACTCAAAAATATACATAAATTCATTCATAAGGCAGATGTCCCCTGGGTCATGCTAATCCGGAATGCATATTACGAACATGGAGCTCCACATGCAAAACCAGCTTGTGGATTGTTTTGGTGGAAGGATGTTTTTTCTTTAATGGATATATAGAGAGGTATCACTTCCTGTGTCCCTCGGGCTAGTGACACAATACTCTTTTGGAAAGATATTTGGCATGGAGATAGAGTGCTCATGGAATCTCATAATCATTTATTCTCATATGCTCATGATGAGGACTTATCATTGGCTCAATTCCACTCAAACCCAGAGCCCGCAACGCTGTTTCAGCTACCTTTATCTATAGAAGCAAGAGCAGAGTTGGACGATATCATGCCTATGATTAATGCCATGATGCTGGACCACATGGGTGCTGATGAGTGGATCTTGTGTTGGGGAGATGAACAATACAAACCAAAAAAATTCTACAGATTCCTTTTCCGAAATATAACTGCCCCACGCTATATAACCTCAATATGGAAATCAAAATGCATCATGAGGCACAAGGTCTTTGCATGGCTCATGTTAATGGACAGAGTCAACACGAGAGATATGCTACTAAGAAGACATTTCAACATTGGAGACGATCATTCTTGCCTCCTATGCAACCTTGCTGATCTTAAAACAAACAAACATCTTTTCTATGACTGCCAATTTGCCAAAATATGTTGGGAGATAATTGGAGTAAATTGGGACACAAATGAGGAGATCTAGACAATGTTTGACACAGCTTCAACAACTTGGCACAAACCTATATTCAAATAAATTATTTGTGCTAACAGTTTGGAACATCTAGAAACAAAGAAATAAGGTACTGTTTGACGGCGAGGTGGCATCACACTCGGACTGGTTGAGGATGCTGAAGAAGGACTTAGAGATCTTAACATTCAGGACTCAAGGAGAGACTAATACCTTCATCCAAGGGCAGATGCAATCCTTGGTTGTACACCAAGATTCTCTGTGTAAAATGTAGATGCTTGTTTTTTCTCCTTTGGCCTCTATGGCTATGTATAAAATGGAAATGTAATTGGCCCTCATTCAAATAAAGGAACAGTAGGAGCCTCTCCTGCTGTTTTAATGTTCAAAAAAATGGCATTACTACAAAAGATAATATGATTAACCAGAGAACATCCTTCACATACTTTTTATTGCTCGACAGCCAAATACATTTGGAGCATCATGTGCAAATGTATTGGCGGCAGAGATAGACTTTGATTTTTTTCTGAGTGCTTTCGGTGGATTCCGAACGTCTTGACTAGTAGCCGGAATTTGCAAATTTTTGGGTTGGCTGCAATTTGTCGGGCCATTTGGAAGTTGTGCAATAGAGCATGTTTTGATCATAAATTTGGTTAGATCTCTTGTTAATTTCATTTGCTACGCGTGCTCGTTTATGCACGATTGGGTAGTTTTACAAACTAAAGGTGGTCGACTACTGTTGGAGTAAGGCGCTAACGTGATGCAAAGGGAGGCGCTGGTGGCGCATGATGATAGGTGTGGAGAAAGAAGGGGACAAACTCTACGTCTCGGGCGGGAAGATCCGGAGAAGTTGAATATGGCCGACAGAAATGATGAAATTATATTAGAAAAATTGTTGTTGTGAGTGAATTTGATGATGATAAGGTCATGTAGGGTGTTGGATTCCCGCTTTGCAATATACTAGTGGTTGGGGCTCGTCATTTCAGCCCGCTTGAGAGGAAGGTGTGCGCGTGCATTTCTCCATCTTAAAGCAAAAAAAAAAAAACTCCCCTTCATCTCAAAAGTTAAAAAAAATCTCACATCACGTGGACATCACATCCATCTTGAAAAGAAAAAAATCCTAGAAAAATTGTTTCTTGAAAATAAAAAGGAAGAAAGTCTCACTTTCATCTTCAAAAAACATCAAAAACTTTCTCACCGCGGTCAACCAGCATGCGCCACGTGGCATAGCTGGTTGTCCACCCTTGCATTTGGCCTTAATCATTTTAATATAATATGTTACACCCTCCGTCCCAAAATAAGTGTCTCAATCTTAGTACAAAGTTGAGACACTTATTTTGTGATGTAGGGAGTATTTGTTTTGGATTGTTGTTAGCAGTTAGATGCGGTGCGCCTTCAGCTCCCTCCAATGCTTATAGTTATTGCTAGGTGGTCTACGGATCTGGATGTAAAAAAAATTCCAATGTTTGTTGTACTATCTTAATAGTTGATGAACAGATCAGAAGTTTTGTTGCAAAAAAAAGATGTGGCAGCGGTTTGCGAGACTTTGATTCATCGGACCTTTTTCCTATGTTTTGTGTTGTTATCATTTGATCGCGGAACCCGATCCTTTTTTAGGATCATATGGGGAAAAATTCCCTTGATTGGGGACCAAATATTGTGGCGTAATTCTGCTTCGGACTTGTATCCAGACTAGATGTGATCAGCAATAGAGCTGAGCTCCTTTGATTTTCAAAATGAGAAGTTATAGATGTGGAAGGTGGAAATAAAAAAAATCATCCAATGACACGTCGGTCATGAACCATTTTGTGGTTGGATAGTTAGGAGGTAAGTGGTAATTCGAGCCCACCTGGATTCAAGTAGTAGACTTGACACCGGTACTCGCATTTTTCTGAGCTTAGTGTATGTGTGTTTGTACTGTGTTAAAAAAAGACACATGAGCCACACATGTATGGTGTATGTTTGAGATGTGTCTATCGGGGAGCTGCAACAGCAATACACATGAAAAAATTTCGATGATCTGCTGATGATGCTCGGTTGCCAATTTGACAGTCCATGTGATTTGCTGATTATTGACGAAGATCATGTCAGATGTCACGCTGGTGTGCAGTGGTGTAGCTAGACAAAATCTGCCGTGGGAACAAGGCGGAATATGACCGTTTAAGGGTCAAAGGCTAAAAATTCCTCATCTAGGCCCTCCAACAAAAAAATCTCCAGAAATTTGTTCATAGCTGGGGGCAATGGCCCCCTCGGTCTAACACATAGCTCCGATGAAGTGAAAAAACAACTTCTCAACCTTTTTTAATGGAAGTGTCGCCATTTCTTTAGACATGAAATAGGGGACTAGAGGTGGATTGTATTAGGCTTTGAGCTGAAGTCTGAATTATATGTTATTCGGATGAAACCTTGGATTATATGTTGTTCAGTTGAAAGTAGTCTTCTACTGCTATGGGCTTCGGTATTGAAGTATTTAGGCCCCACCAAATTAATTTAATACTCCCTTTGCCCCATATAATATAGTACACTATGATTTTCGTGGAAGTCAAACGTCGCTACGTTTGATCATAGAGAATTTTATCTATTTCTATAATACTCCGTCCATTAAGAAAATATATGATGTTCTAACTTTTTTCAGAATCGGATGTACATAACATGTTTTAGTGTGATTGTTCAGTCATTTCAGTTTGTAAGTAGTCCATATTGAAATATCTCAAACATGTTACACTCCTTCTGTTTTTGTATAAAAAAAGTAGTCCATAAAACTTTGACTTGTACTTTTTGTCAAAAAATATGGGTTATATGTCACTAAAAATATATCATTGGAAAGTTGTTTGAAATGTGCGTCCAATAGTATACTTTTTATGGCATATAACTCATATTTTGTTGGTAAAATTAATGATCAAAGTTAGAAATAAAAATATTAAGTGGTGTTGTATAAAAAAAGGGAGAAAGTAATTGTGAACGGAGGAGTACCAAATATACATCATATGAAAACATATTTCATGGTGAATCTAATGATAAAGATTTAGTATTCTAAATTTTCACATTTTTTCTGAAACATGGTCAAAGTTTATATCGTTTGACTTTAAAAAGGCCTAATATGACTATTGTGGGACGGAGGAAATATATTATAAGCATTCACTAGTAAAACAATTGCAAAATATTTGTGTGGGGCCCATGAGCATGGTTAATAATATAGCCGATTGATGGCTATAATATGTTAACATGTCATCTGTAGCCAATGTAATAGCCAACATCTATAGTAGTAGGCTAAAAAATACTATTTTTTTATCGCATGGCCCTACCATACACTCTCACATAACTTCTTGGAGTCGTACTACAGACGGTCGTAAATCTACAGCCCGCTTCTCTTCTCTCACCTCTTCTCTCTTATCCAACTCAGTAAAAATATAATATTTAAAGTCTTACAGCCCGTCTACGTCACCTTATTATACTTGCTTTAACCCCACATTGGATCCGCCCATGCTGGTGCCTTGACGCCGTCATTACGCCTGTAATGCTCTGTTTTTGTTAGTGGTGTGGATGTCTCTGGCCGATGAATTGCTTAAGCCGAGTGCTTCTATTTGTGGACTCAACCGTATTACCTTTTTTCTCTGTGGAAAGAAGGTAGCATGAATTGTACAAGAGCTCGTTTCCAAATCGCGCACGAAATGGAACAATAGGGATTTGAACTATATTTGTGTCCAACCACCCTACAGCTCCAGCTCAACCCCAAACCTACATCTCGTTCAGAGAGTTGCTCGAATGGCATACACGACTACACAATCATACATTGGTTGGATGATGATCTCTCCGACCAACATCAACATGCGCTGCCCAAAATAACTCAACCAGTTAGATCATCATGAATCGACAAAACTGATGCTATTACTACTCCCTTCGTTTTTATTTAGTTCGTGTATTAGCTTTGGTCAAAGTCAAGCTTTATAAACTTTGATAAAATTTATAAACCAAAATATTAACATACACAATAACAAATCAATATCATTATATTCATTATTGAATGTGCTTTCAAATTATATATATTTGTGATGGTAAATGTTTATATCTTTTTCTATAAACTTGGTTAAACTTTACGAAGTTTGACTTTAGTCAAATCTAATATGCAGAGCAAATAAAAACAGAGGGGGTACTAGTTAACCACTGAAGGTATAATGAAGTGGTTGATGCCCACATTTACAGCACATATTATTAACACTAGCTAGAAGAAAATTAACACTAGCACGGAACGGGAACATGTACGAGGAAAAAATTCCCTAAAAAAAGGTACGAGGAAAAAATATACCAACACCGACAAATTGCTTACTAACATGGAGTCAGATATCCTCAATTTATCACGAATGAAGACTGGCACGATCACCGTGATTAACAAAGAGAAGTTGCTTCCTTCCTGTGCCCCGGTTCATGGTGCGCGGCGAGAATGTCTCCCGTGGCATTGGCTCCATGACGGAGCTCGCCATGAGCGGTGCTTCCATGGCCATGGTTGTTGGAGCAGCAGCAGCAGGGGAGCCTTCATGCGGCCACCTGGAGCGCCGAGGAATCATGGGGAGGTCCTGCCCCGCGAGCTTGGCGATGTCGACGCTCGCCGAGCCTGGGGAGAGAGACCGGTGGTAGGCCATGGCTTTCTTCTTCTTGAGAACGTTCATGACCAAGGGAATGAGTCCATCCATTGTAATGCAGCTATGCTATGCAAGCCTGCCAAGGGGGTTGGTTCCTCTTCATAGGCACGCACAAGAAGGTATGCGGTGCATGATGTATCAAAGGTTTTGACTCTTGACCGTTCAAAGAATGCCCCATCTTCAACTGCAAGGAAAACAGTGCCAATGGTTGCGTTTCTCTTATAAATTCCATTTTCCTTTTTTCAGCTAAACTGTCCACAACTCTGCACCAGCTCATCCTCTCATGGGCTGTCAATATCTAATCTCATCTGCCATGATAGTGGTGGCATAGAGGGAAGGACGACAGACTGCTCAAGGTATTAAAGAATTTATTTATGGACCTTAAGGTTGGTAAAGTATCTCGAAGGGCCATTGGCCGCATTTTATTAGATGGGAAAAGAGAGAGTACAAGGTTACAGTCTAGGAGAACTAGACCTGTAACTACAACAATACAGCCGGCACCCCAGCTCGACAACACAGGAAGCTGCATCACAAACCGACCAAGAAGGCCAGCTACATCACGTCATCAGGTCACAAATGCATCCTGCTGCCCTCCATGTGTCGATATCCTGTATTACCAGGTCCCGAACCCTGTCAGCCGAGCTAGCGACATTATCAAAAATCCTGGCGTTCATTTCCTTCCAAATCCTCCAATGGAGAAGGATGACAATAGTATCGAAGTTCTTCTTCATTGGTTTTGGGATCTCCTCCCTCGCCTTCAGCCACCAATCCTCCGTAGAACTGAAATTGACCTCCGGTATTATGAAATCTGCCCCTGTCCAATCTCTGAACCTCATCCAAACCAGCCTGGTAAAGTCACAGTGCACAAAAAGATGGGAGCAAGTCTCAGGGACAGATGAGCATAGTGGGCATGTTTCATTTGCCGGCCAGTTCCTTCTCTCTAAGTTATCCACCGTCAGACATCTTCCGTGAACTGCCAGCCACATGAAAAATTTACACCGCGGCGGCGCTTTGGATTTCCATATCAGCTTGTGGCAGGCAAACCGAGTGTTTTTCCCGAGGAAGAACAATTGATATGCGCTCTTGACTGAGAACTGATGATCATGCGTGAGTTTCCAAACGAGCCGGTCCCTTGAACCAATTGTGAGAGATGTGGCCTGAACAATATCCCAGATCTTCAGATACTGGGCCATGGCTATGAGAGTTAAGCCTCCAGAGATGTCTCTCACCCACGCCCTGCCATGTATGTCGTCTCTTACCGATTTTTCTTTATTCCTCGCAAAGGAGAACAGCTCCGGAGCTAATGTAGCAATAGATTGACCATCGGGGAGCCAATTATCCGTCCAGAACTTTGCTCTCTCTCCATTGCCTAGGCTGACACGACACGTCACACTGAACATGGCCTGAACATCCTTTTCATTAGTGTCCGGTAACAGCTGCCATAGTCTCTCACTCGTGTCCCACCTTAACCAAGGCCATTTGCAACGAAGCGCCATGCCAAATCACTTGAGGTTAATTACACCGAGACCTCCCAGTTCCAAGGGCAAACAGACTCTTGACCAAGGTAATAGACAGTGACCTCCATTGATTTCTTCTTCCCCCTTCCAGATGAAACCCCGACAACGCCTATTGATGATTTTAATGGCCCACGCCGGCATAGGAAGCACAGTCATCAAATGAATTGTCAAGGCCATAAGAACCGAACGAGTGAGAGTAAGGCGCCCCGCCGCAGCCAGCATCTTTGGCTTCCATCCTTTCATTTTCCCTGAAACTTTGTCAATGAGAGGAAGCAGCTCGCTACGTCGCAATCTGTATATGGAAAGAGGTAAGCCCAAGTATTGAATCGGGAATTGTTGTCGTCTGCACTGAAAATGTTCCTCAACTGCAGCAGCCACCACCTCATCACAACGGATGGTGGTGATAGTACTCTTGTGCATATTAATCCTCAGTCCCGTGGCTTCCCCGAAGATTCAGAATACTAGATATGGACTGAAGATCCGAATGCACCGGCTTAAAGAACAAAATGGCATCATCCGCAAAAATGGAGGCTCTTGGCATCTTGGAGTTGCAAGCAATATCCGATAGCAACTTATGTTCTACTGCCCACTGCAACATGCCGTGCAGAGTATCCATGGCAAGGATAAACAAAGTCGGAGATAATGCATCTCCTTGTCTAACTCCTTTACCCAGGGCAAAAGGTTGGCCCACCACTCCATTCATGAGAATAGAGGAGGATGCAGTTGACAACAATCCACAGATCCCACCTTCTTCCAAATCCTCAGCACTTGCAGAAGGAATTCCCAAGACAAAGTGTCAAAAGCTTTGGAGATGTCAATCTTCATCAACACCGCTTGCTTGTGTTTCTGGTGGAGCCATTTGGCCGTATTGCGCACAAATTTGAAGTTCTCGTGCATGTTGCGTTTACTGACAAACGCGGATTGTGCCGGAGAAATAATAGTGGGCAAAATGGGTGCAATCCTAGAGGCAAGCACTTTGGCAAAAATCTTCGCCACCCCGTGAATTAGATTGATAGGCCGGAAATCACTCACCTCCAGAGAATCTGATTTCTTCGGCAGTAGAGTGATGATGGAGGAATTAAGGCGTCCAAAGGAATGAAATATGTATCCTTTCTTGCAGGGGGCTGACCCAGAAAAGAAACTGAGAGGGGGCAAACATTCATGGCCATATTCATGAACCAGCAAAGCAAAAACATCTGTATATGAACTAAAACATGGGTATCATTCTTCACGTGGTAACCAAGTTCATCAAAAAGTGAAAGAAAACTAAACATTTGAGATAAAATGAATTATGTCAATACGACAATATCTTGTTCCGAAATTGCATAGGAGAACATTGCCACAAGAATATATTTTTATCAAATGTCAGTATCAAAACAGGAAAATGTGTTTTAGCACATTACCTTTCGGTTCATCCCACAACACTCACTACTACTCCCTCCATTCCTAAATATTTGTCTTTTTGTAGATTCATTTATTTTGCTCCGTATGTAGTCACTTGTTGAAATCTTTAAAAAGACAAATACTCCCCCCATTCCCAAATATAAGTCTTTCTAGAGATTCCAATAAGTGACTACATATGGAGTAAAATGAGTGAATCTATAAACTTATATTTAGGAACGGAGGGAGTATTTAGGAACGGAGGGAGCAGGTTGCATGAAAATGTTTAACCTCTCCATTTGCATGAAAATGGACTCGGCAAAATAGAAAATAAAAGGTCGAAACTATTAACCTCTCCGTTTACTTCCCTGGCTACTAGAACCCATAGCTTTGCCTGGCACTCGACAAAGTCTGAAGAAAGTCGGCGACGTGTTTGCCAGCAAACATGACTCGGCTGGGCAGCCGTCAACAAAAGTTATTTTACCGAGTTCTTTCCATGGGCACTGGGAAAACACCTAAATAATTATCGAGTGCAAAGAAAAAAGTATTTGACAACAGAATGCTGAAAAAAAAACACTCAAAAAAAATATCGAGTGGAAAAAAAAGTGGTTGCCAAAGGTAATGTTTGCCTAACCTGTCGAAATGCACTCGGCAAACAACCTAACACTAGGGAAAGCTTCAGATTCCATTAATGTTAGTAGGTAATTCATCCTCGATCCCTGCCTCCGGTACAATAGAGATCTAGAAAACTAATCCAGTTGGTAAGCTGGTAAGGTACACACCTTAAATATTTGGAGTGAAACTTGGTTTCCGACAGTAATATCAGTAGTTACAACTCAAAACTAGTCGACACGAGTCCTTTTTCTTCCCGCCAAGTCTCGACACTGCAGTCTAAACTATGTTAGACTCTACAGGATGTGAGACGCACATCTCTGTCTACGCAGGCTTTGACGAAACGCACCACATGAAACACAAGGCAAGCCTGTAGCAGATTCGTCCGTCTCTCAACTTCAAAGGCACTGTTACCCTTTTACAATCTCCCGGTAGAACATGTCGATGAAATCATCATTCTGCACACACACAAAAAAGGCGTGAGCAAATACTCCATAGTCAACATGAGTGTCAGGAGGCTATGAATTTGTTGTAGCGACAGAATAGAATTATGCGAACCCAGCAACAAATTGAATCAACCTTATTATTTACTACTCCCTCCGTTCCATAAGAAATGTTGAGGTTTTAGTTTGTCTTCAGTTTGGTTGTCATGTACTCCCTCCGTTACATAGTAAGTGTCGTGGTTTTAGTTCAAATTTGAATAAAACCACGACACTTATTATGGAACGGAGGGAGTACATGACAACCAACAGAAAGAAAAATTACCTGCACAAGCCTCAGCAATGCACCTCTCAGGTTGTCTCTTGATAGTATCACTGGGCCATACGATGCTGTTGGGGCAAGCAGTGGAGGAGGAGGATTAGGTGGTGGAAATGGCTGAAGCAACAGCGCACCGTATGGTGGAGGGGGGCATTCATTGGGCCGTGCAAAGTGCTCGAGCGAAGGAGACCTTTGCCAGTGCTGAGGACGAGGTGGAGGGGGGGCAGAGGATAGTTGAAAGGGCTTGAGCAAGGCAGCACTTTGCCTCTGCTGAGGATCAAGTGCAGGAGGAGCAGTGGATTGTGTAAAGGGCTGGGCCAAGGGAGCACTTTCCCTGTGCTGAGGATCAAGTGGAGGAGGAGCAGTGGATTGTGCAAAGGGCTGGGACAAGGGAGCACTTTGCCTGTGCGGAGGATCAATTGGAGGAGGAGCAGAGGGTAGTGGAAATGGCTGGAGACAGGGAGCACTCTGCCGGTGCTGAATGGAAAGGGGAGGAAGAAAATGGGGTGGAGCTGAAGATGGAAAAGCAGCACGAGCTGTTGCTGCTTGCGAAGATGTGGTAACAATGGGGGGAAAGAATGGTGGTTTTGAAAGACTAGCAGGCTGAATGGTAGGAGCGCTGGTGGGTACATGAGCATCTTGGGGAACCACGGTAGCTGCTGACGCTCGTGGAGGAGGAAGCAGATTATGTGAGGCAGGAGGCTGTGATGAAACAGCACTAGGCGCTGGCGATGCACGCCTAGATGAAGGAACCGCCCTGATAGGTTGATTTGGCTGTACTGGACCTGCTCCACCAGTGGGTGCTCCAACACATGCAGCTGCCTGGCCGAAGAGATTAAAAATGGTTAGTCTCGCATGAATTACATAATGATGCTGGCTTGCAGAGCAATCACCAGAATAAACACAGATGTCCAGTGTTTCAAAACAGAATGACACGATATGGGAGGACGAACGAGTTTGCTTACTGTTAACAAAGCTGACAATAACTTGAATCCAACATTGCCAGGTACCATGGTAGATGGTGTTGTTGGCTGCTCTAGGCTATCTTCAGATGAGGGAACATCAGATGCTACTTCCAGCTCTTCAAAATCACTGGAACTGGGCACAGTAAGATGATTTAAGTTGTACTGTTCTGTACTCATGAGCCAAAGGGACCACCTCAGCTAGACAATACGGTAAACTTGCATTATTACCCCTCTGGTTTCCTGCGGTTCTTTCACGTGACAGAGTTTTTATCATTCAGTTATTTAAACGAACTAATATTTATCCATAAGGAGAGCTCTAATTTCTTCTTCTGCAATATTTTTAACCCGGAGTTCTATAAAGGCCCTCGTATTAAAATTAAAATATTAGCCAAAGATCAGTTTTGTGTTTCTCCCCTTGCCACTCTTGTATCATAACGCCAGCTCCTCAAAGTATTATGTTTGATCGTTCGTTCGTATGAGGAAACGACTAAAACAGGTAGTGATACAACTTTGATCACGGCTAAAACAAGTGTAAACATCTCAACTTAACTTAGAAACGATTAGCAGAGAGCAAATGGAATAGCTAGAGGCTATCTTCTATGCAAAGGTAAATAAGAAGCATGAAAATTCTGAATACCTTTTAACTGAAGGAACCATTTTCTCTGGGGACGCCCTGGAATATGCTTTATGTATCCTGTACATTTCGTAGGCAATATATAGTTCAGCAAGTACATGGCAAAATGTATAACTACTTCAAGAAAAGTCTAGCCATCTCTTGTAGTGGAAAGAATCAAGCAAGCAAGCAAATGCAAGCAGTGGACAAAGGTTGAGCATCTGGTTAAACATACAGACAGATAGGCCCTAAACGAACACTTAACTTAACCCCTGAAGCTATAATTTAACTAATGGAATGGCTTTAGTAAGCATCTGGTTTTTGCAGTTTATGTGGCTCTGTATATTCAGTATTTCACAGACTGCATTTCAATACCACACCTACGCTGAACTTTTTTTCGAAAATTTCTACAGGTGGCGACTGCCCACCTGAACGATTTCCATTAAATTGCTTACGCAATCAATAGTTTCTTTACAGGGAGTTCTACACAGAGAGGGATGACCCTGTGGGAAAAACGCATGAAGGACATAAGCTACAGCAATATGGAGAAGTTTTTGACCCAGGCCTGGAGGATCGTTTTACAAATGAATCGGGAGCAGCGCCACCTCCCGTTATTGATGGGGTTCGTTAGCGTGTGCTCACAGAGAACTGGAGAAGTTGACAGGTACTAGTCATTAATCTCAGCATATTATCTAACTTCTAAGACACTAAATCAACCAGTATACAAAATTCAAAAACAGCTACACTAGCAAAAACATACTTAAGGACCTAAAACTAGAGCAGATCAAATGAATGACCGAGCAGGATAGCATAATAAATTAGTAAGACACAGCCTTTCTGGATGCTAGGTATTGGATAGGAGGAAAGAAGATTTGTGATTGTCGGCACTGTTTCCTACCAACTGCCTGACTTGCACGACCAATGAGGCAAGGGAAGATGGTTAGCACAGACCAGGTCCTACAGCCTATATATTGGGTTGAAAGCCTTGATAAGTTTTAGTGGGCTTTGCGGTGAATACGCATAGTTCCAAGTATCAGTATATATCAAATGTTATGTAGCACATAATACAGTAGTTTAGTAACTTATCGTTGACAAATGAAAGCATACCAAACAGGCAAACAGATAGACCAACGCGATCAAATTTCATGTTTAAGTTTAAAATGCCACTCCTAGCAGAAAGATATCTGGTGCTATGATCTGCAGTCTACAGGCCAAAATATATCAATACATTCTCATGGATGATATTTAATGCAATAAGAAAAAGAAATTACCTACTGAAAAGATGTGCTACTTCTTCACATTCCTCAGGCTCATAGAACCATATTCCAATAATTTCGGCTGCAGCATTGGTGTATATTATGTAAGGAACTTCCACCTTGTAATCAAACCCGCCCAGGAGGTCCTCGACCAGATTTTCTGCTTACAAGAGGAAGGCAACACAATATTAGCATATACTCCCTCCGCCCCAACATAAGTGTCTGTCTTTGATTTAGTACAATTTAGTACAAAGTTGTACTAAATCAAAGACACTTATTTTGGGATGGAGGGAGTACATGTCATGCAAGCTAATAATTCAAGATAGCATTTTATACCAACCAGCTACACAATTCCTTACATACCAAACACACGATTCAGTAAGGTTTTCAAGTGAGCTATATTTTGTTGTGGAAGTTCCTGTACAACCTCATATATAAACCGAACAGGAACCAGCATACAACAATATATACCCCTAGGATGCTCAAGAGTTATTTTCTTAATGGAGGATGCATAAGAAAGAATGTTTCCTGATATGAAGACTGAGGGATGCATTAATTTATCCCAAAAGGCTACAAGCAATCAGTAATGTGTCCCAGTTTATCTCATAGTAGTATACAGCAATTCAAAGAAAAACCACTCCCCCTATGCACGATTTGTCTCCAAATGTTTAATAGATAGGCATGATTTATTTCCGTAAGGAATCTAGAACTGCAAAAAGTACCTGTATTTCGACGATTCATGACGAGAAACTGGAATCTGGGTTGGGTGTTCCTGCAAGAATGTAAAGTTTTATTACGAAATGCACACTCTAAAGCACTTTATAGGTGCAACAAATCTGCATCTCAGAAGAATACAAGAGGGCATCTGGTCATAAGTACTAAAAGTGCAAATAGCTGTAGATGTCGAAAACCTCAAAGGTAAAGTTTACCGGTAGGCATTGTACTGTTTCAGGAGCATACATCACCGAATTTACATGTAAGCTATTGTAAGATGAGCAACAAACAGTTAAATGCAGTTGACCAGAGATCATATGCAGAATACTAGCAGGGTCCAAAACCCTCAACGGCCGATAGCTTGTGACAGGCAGAAACTACCCACAAGTATCAATAAACAGTACTGAAAGTTCCACACCCACAAGTATCAACATTTGACAATCTAATAGAAATTACACTGCAAATATTTCAGGCAGCGCAGGAAATAAGAACTAGCAAACATATCAACAAAATCCTAATATCCTTTTGCTATATACAGGGAATTTCTGAACTACGCTGCAACAGAGTAATACACAGTGCAAAGACCACTAGAAAGCCAATTGAATGGCCTTAACTGAAAATACACAGTGCAACTCTGGGAATTCCACAAGCATCCACGAAACATCGCGAAAATGTTCTAATAATCTTGGTTGTGTAGGGAATTTCTTAACCACGATAACAATGCCATGGTCGAGAACTCAGATACAAAATCACCATCCAATTCCAACCAATGGTACACTAATCGGCCGGAAGCCCGAACCAATGTCGCAATCCACAGCACATCGGTTAGAGGGTCGGAGCACGAACCTCTTGACGACGAAGAGCGACCCCTCCACGCCCTTGTGGCTCTGCACAAACACACAGAGATCGAGTCAGGGACCGCGGCAAGCACGAAGCAGGGCGTCGAGAGGGGGGAGGGTTAGGGCGCCGGGGGCGGAGGGTTCAGTACCCATCGGACCGTGTCCTGGTCGAAGCTGTAGGCGGTGACGCTGGCGGCGGTGATGAGGATGTCGACGATGGCGGGGTCGAGGCGCCGCAGAACGGTGAGGTTGAGCAGCCGCGTGCCCTCCCGGTCCGCCCCCAGGTTCGGCGTCACCTTGCTCCGCCTCCCGCCGCCGCCGCCGCCGCCGCCGCCGCGCCGCGCCATGAGGAAACCCTAGCCGGCGGCCGGAGCGGCTTGGGGCTGGGGTTTTGGACGGCCGGGCCGGGTGATCGCTGACGAGGGCGCTTTTGCCGCGCACGCCGTGGCACCGCCGCCGTGTGCGTGACAGCCGCCTGCGCCACGCCGGCCCACTTGTCAGTCACCGGATGGAGCGGCTCCGGGGCTCATCCACTCGGCTAACCTTGCCCGCGTCCCAGAGCCCAGTGAGGAGTTTCTGGTCCAAGAAGGGGCTCTTCTAATGGGCCCGTAGGAGACGTTCACGGTTGAAGGGCCTATTGTTTTTCAAGTAGCCTAACAAAAACCTCGAGAGCTATATCTCGCCGCTGCCGATTCCTGTTAGGTATCGCCTACAGGCGGGCGACTGTCGGTCCGGCACAACACTGTAGCAATTGCAAGTTTCCCTCTGCTGTTTTTGTCTTCCCACTGTTTGTATTACGGCATTCTTCGGGTTTATTTTATTTTATTTTATTTTTCACAATACAATCTGCATTATCATAAGCGTTGTAAATTTTTCCTATATAGCAGGAACATTTTTGGTGTACTCATTTAACATTTATCGATTACTACATGATTAGCATATTTCAAATATATATGTTTCATGCCTGATTCTCAAAAAAAAGTTTCGTGCCTACCTTTTTTATACATGTTGTACTTTTTGTACATCTAGGACATTTTCTATACACTAAAATTGTAAATACATGTTTTCACATTTTATTTTAATACTTGTTTTGAAAAAAATCGAATATGTGTTAAACGAATTCAATTATGTTGAAACATTTTTGTATGATACGAAACATTTTTTTGACTATGCTAACATCTATTACATTGGATAAATATATTTTTCAATATTGTGACAGTCATTTTGTTTGTACCGCGTGCACATTTTTGTGTAAATCATTGTATTGTCATCAACCACCCAAAAGGGGGATTGAAAGGGCATTTCCTGCCTTAACTGTTTTGGTGTTGATAACAATGCAATTTGCGGACTAACCGTGTGCCTAAGCTACACATGTATACTCTTTATAGCAAGACAGGGTTAGGCACCCCTCCGGATGGAAAAGAGCGAAGACGGCATTTCCGACGCATTTTATATCTTTGGTCATAGGAAATCCATACTATTAAGAGGGGGTACGCATTGGAAGGTACGGGTGAATCAAACACGTACACAACTACATATTGTGCCCACATGTAGCCTTTTGTTTTGAGGAGAGAGTCTCTTATCCAAGCTATGCAGAATAATTTACCCAGAGCAGTGTACCGCGGGTAGCCCCGATTGTATCACTCCATTGTGGAATGGTCACTATGGCTGCTGCCCTGGCGGTTGTACCGGGTGCAAGGGCAGTTGTACCGGCATGTCCGCAGGCGGTTCAATCGGGCCGTGCACCAGCCCAACCACCGCGAAAGGGTATTTTCCTTTCACACATGGGCTGTGGTACCTAGCGATGGCTGCTAGGTTGTTCCGATAGTTGAATAACTACCGGTACAACCAGGGTCCCAGGTGATTGTACCGCTAGGGTCTTAGCAACTCCTAGATGCCATTTTCGGGGCGGTTGTACCAGTGCAGGTATCTGAAGGAAATATGCCCTAGAGGCAATAATAAAGTTGTTATTTTATATTTTCTTATTCATGATAAATGTTTATTATTCATGCTAGAATTATATTAACCGGAAACTTGATACATGCGTGAATAGATAGACAAAACACCGTGTCCCTAGTAAGCATCTACTAGACTAGCTCGTTAATCAAAGATGGTTAAGTTTCCTAAGCATAGACATTTGTTGTCATTTGATGAACGGGATCACATCATTAGGAGAATGATGTGATGGACAAGACACATTAGTTAGCTTAGCATTATGATCGTTCAGTTTTATTGGTATTGCTTTCTTCATGTCAAATACATATTCCTTCGAGTATGAGATTATGCAACTCCCGGATATCAGAGGAATGCCTTTGGTGCTATCAAACTTCACAACGTAACGGGGTGATTATAAAGATGCTCTACAGGTATCTCCGAAGGTGTTTGTTGGGTTGGCATAGATCGAGATTAGGATTTGTCACTCCGAGTATCGGAGAGGTATCTCTGGGCCCTCTCGGTAATACACATTATAAGAAGCCTTGCAAGTAAAGTGACTAATGAGTTAGTTACAGGATGATGTATTACGGAACGAGTAAAAAGACTTGCCAATAGCAAGACTAAACTAGGTATGAAGATTCCGACGACCGAATCTCAGGCAACTAACATACCGATGACAAAGGGAATAACGTATGTTGTCATAACGGTTCGACCGATAAACATCTTCGTAGAATATGTGGGAGCCAATATAAGCATCCAGGTTCCGCTATTGGTTATTGAACGGAGAGGTGTCTCAGTCATGTCTACATAGTTCTCGAACCCGTACGGTCCGCACGCTTAACATTCAATGAAGATTTTGTATTATATGAGTTATGTGATTTGGTGACCGAATGTTGTTCAGAGTCCCGGATGAGATTACATGACAAGGAGTCTCAAAACGGTCGAGAGGTAAAGATTGATATATAGGACGATGGTATTCGGACACCGAAAGTGTTTCGGGATGCACCGGGTACTTACCGGGTCACCGGAAGGGGTTCCGGGCACCCCCGGCAAAAGATATGGGCCTTATGGGCCAAGAGGGAAACACACCAGCCACAAAAGGGCTGGTGCGCCCCCCCCCCCCCATATGGGCTGGCCAAATTGGAGAAGGAAAGGGGAAGGAGGAAAGGAAAAAGGGAATAGGATTCCCCCTTCCCCCTCTTCCCTTCCTACTCCGAATAGGAATAGGAAAGGGGGGAGGCCAAATTGGGAGGCGCCCAAGTAGGATTCCTCGTACTTCGGGCGCCCCCTTGGCTGCCTCTCCTCCCCTCCCCTCCCTCCTTTATATACGTGGGGAGGGGGCGCCTAGAACACACATCAAACATTGTTAGCCGTGTGCGCCCCCCCCCCCCCACACACACACACACAGTTTACGCCTCCGGTCATATTCACGTAGTGCCTAGGCGAAGCCCTTCACGGCTCACTTCACCATCACCGTCACCACGCCGTCGTGCTGACGGAACTCTCCCTCGACACTTTGCTGGATCAAGAGTTCGAGGGACGTCATCGAGCTGAACGTGTGCAGAACTCGGGGGTGTTGTACGTTCGGTGCTTGATCGGTCGAAACGAGAAGAAGTTCGACTACATCAACCGCGTTAACAAACGCTTCTGCTTTTGGTCTATGAGGGTACGTGGACACACTCTCCCCCTTTCGTTGCTATGCATCTCCTAGATAGATCTTGCGTGAGCGTAGGAAACTTTTTTTTGAAATTGCATGCTACGTTTCCCAACAGTGGCATCCGAGCCAGGTCTATGCGTAGATGATATGCACGAGTATAACACAAAGAGTTGTGGGTGGCGATAGTCATACTGCTTACCACCATCGTCTTATTATGATTCGGCGGTATTGTTGGATGAAGCGGCCCGGACCAACCTTACATGACCACGTTCATGAGACCGATTCCACCGACAGACATGCAACTAGTTTTGCATAAAGGTGGCTGGCAGGTGTCCATTTCTCCAACTTTAGTTGAATCGAATTTGATTCCCGCCGGTCCTTGTTGAAGGTTAAAACAGCAAACTTGATGAAACACCATTGTGGTTTTGATGCGTAGGTAAGAACGGTTCTTGCTAGAAGCCCGTAGCAGCCACGTAAAACTTGCAACAACAAAGTAGAGGGCGCCTAACTTGTTTTTGCAGGGCATGTTGTGATGTGATATGGTCAAGACATGATGTGATATACGTTGTTGTATGAGGTGATCATGTTTTGTATAAGTTATCGGCAACTGGTAGGAGCCTTATGGTCGTCGCTTTATTGTATGAATGCAAATGCCATGTAATTTCTTTACTTTATAACTATGCGTTAGCGATAGTTGTAGAAGCAATAGTTGGCGAGACGACCACGGCGCTACGATGGAGATCAAGGTGTCAAGCCAGTGACGATGGAGATCATGACGGTGCTTTGGAGATGGAGATCAAAGGTACAAGATGATGATGGCCATATAATGTCACATATTTTGATTGCATGTGATGTTTATCTTTTATGCATCTTATTTTGCTTAGTACTGCGGTAGCATTATAAGATGATCCCTCACTAAAATTTCAAGGTATAAGTGTTCTCCCTAAGTATGCACCATTGCGAAAGTTCTTCGTGCTGAGACACCACGTGATGATCGAGTGTGATAGGCTCTACGTTCACATACAACGGGTGCAAGACAGTTTTGCACATGCGGAATACTCGGGTTAAATTTGACGAGCCTAGCATGTACATACATGGCCTCAGAACACTGGAGACCGAAAGGTCAAACATGAATCATATAGTAGATATGATTAACATAGAGATGTTCACCATTGAAGACTACTCCATCTCACGTGATGATCAGACATGGTTTAGTTGATTTGGATCACGTATCATTTAGATGACTTGAGGGATGTCAATCTAAGTGGGAGTTCTTTAGTAATTTGATTAGTTGAACCTTAATTTATCATGAACTTAGTCCTGATAGTATTTGCAAATTATGTTGTAGATCAATAGCTCGCGTTATAGCTCCCTATGTTTTTTGATATGTTCCTAGAGAAAAATAAGATGATAGTAGCACTGATGCAGACTGGGTCTGTGATCTGAGGATTATCCTCATTGCTGCACAGAAGAATTATATTCTTGATGCACCGCTAGGTGATAGACCCATTGCAGGAGCAGATGCAGACGTTATGAATGTTTGGCAAGCTTGATATGATGACTACTTGATAGTTTAGTGTGCCATGCTTTACGGCTTAGAACTGGGACTTCAAAAACGATTTGAACACCACAGAGCATATGAGATGTTCCAAGAGTTGAAATTGGTATTTCAGACTCATGCCTGGTATGAGACCTCTGGCAAGTACTTTGCCTACAAGATGAAGGAGAATAGCTCAACCAGTGGGCATGTATTCAGAATGTCTGAGTACTACAATCGGTTGAATCAAGTGGGAGTTAATCTTCCAGATAAGATAGTGATTGACAGAGTTATCTGGTCACTATCACCAAGCTATACTAGAACTTCGTGATGAACTATAATATGCAAGGGATGACGAAAACGATTCCCAAGCTCTTCGCGATGCTGAAATCGGCGAAGGTAGAAATCAAGAAAGAGCATCAAGTGTTGATGGTTGACAAGACCACTAGTTTCAAGTAAAAGGGCAAGGGAAAGAAAGGGAACTTCAAGAAGAATGGCAAGCAAGTTGCCACTCCCATGAAGAAGCCCAAAGCTAGACCTATGCCTGAAACTGAGTGCTTCTACTGCAAAGGGAATGGTCACTGGAAGCGGAACTACCTCAAATACTTGGCAGATAAGAAGGATGGCAAAGTGAACAAAGGTATATTTGATATACGGATTATTGATGTATACCTTACTAGTGTTCGTAGTAGCTCCTGGGTATTTGGTACCGGTTCAGTTGCTAAGATTAGTAACTCGAAACAGGAGTTGCGAAATGAACAGAGACTAGTTAAGGGTGAGGTGATAATGTGTGTTGGAAGTGATTCCAAGGTTGATACGATCACCATTTCTACACTCCCTCTACCTTCAGGATTAGTGTTGTACATAAAATAAATGTTATTTGGTGTTTGCGTTAAGCATGAATATGATTAGATCATATTTATTGCAATACGGTTATTCATTTAAGTCAGAGAATAATTGTTGTTCTGTTTACATGAATAAAACCTTCTGTGGTCATAGACACAAGGTGAATGGTTTATTGAATCTCGATCGTTGTGATACACATATTCATAATATCGATGCCAAAATATGCAAAGTTGATAAAGATAGTGCAACATATTTGTGGCACTGCCGTTTAGGTCATATTGGTGTAAAACGCATGAAGAAAGTCCATGCAGATGGACTTTTGGAATCACTTGATTATGAATCATTTGATACTTGCGAACCATGCCTCATGGGAAAGATGACTAAGACTCCGTTCTCTGGAACAATGGAGCGAGCCACTAACTTATTGGCAATAATACATACTGATGTATGCGATCCGATGAGTGTTGAGGCTCGCGAAGTGTATTGTTATTTTCTGACCTTCACAGATGATTTGAGCAGATATGGGTATAGCTACTTGATCAAACACAAGTATGAAACATTTGAAAATTTCAAAGAATTTCAGAGTGAAGTGGACAATCATCGTAACAAGAAAATAAAGTTTCTACGATCTGATCGCGGAGGCGAATATTAAAGTTACGAGTTTGGCCTTCATTTAAAACAATGTGGAATAGTTTCACAACTCACGCCACCTGGAACACCACAGCGTAATGGTGTGTCCGAACGTTGTAACCGTACTTTATTAGATATGGTCCGATCTATGATGTCTCTTACCAATTTACCACTATCGTTTTGGGGTTATGCATTAGAGACAGCTGCATTCATTTTAAATAGGGCACCATCTAAATCCGTTGAGACGACACCGTATGAAATGTGGTTTGGCATGAAATCTAAGTTGTCGTTTCTTATAGTTTGGGGTTGCGATGCTTATGTGAAAAAGCTTCAGCCTGATAAGCTCGAACCCAAATCGGAGAAGTGTGTCTTCATAGGATACCCAAAAGAAACTGTTGGGCACACCTTCTATCACAGATCCGAAGGCAAGATCTTTGTTGCTAAGAATGGATCCTTTCTAGAGAAGGAGTTTCTCTCGAAAGAAGTGAGTGGGAGGAAAGTAGAACTTGATGAGGTAAATGTACCTTCTCTCGAATTGGAAAATAGCTCATCACAGAAACCGTTCCCATGATGACTACACCAACTAGTGAGGAAACTAATGGTAATGATCATGAAACTTCGGATCAAGTTACTACCGAACCTCGTAGGTCAACCAAAGCACATTCCGCACCAGAGTGGTATAGTAATCCTGTTCTGGAAGTCATGTTACTAGACCATGACGAACCTACGAACTATGAGGAAGCGATGATGAGCCCAGATTCCGCAAAATGGCTTGAGACCATGAAATCTGAGATGGGATCCATGTATGAGAACAAAGTATGAACTTTGGTTGACTTGCCCGATGATCGGCAAGCCGTAGAGAACAAATGGATCTTCAAGAAGAACACTAACGCTGATGGTAATGTTACTGTCTACAAAGCTCGACTTATCGCGAAAGGTTTCCGACAAGTTCAAGGTGTTGAATACCATGAGATTTTCTCACTCGTAGCGATGCTTAAGTCTGTCCGAATCATGTTAGCAATTGCCGCATTTTATGATTATGAAATCTAGCAAATGAATGTCAAAACTGTATTCCTTAATGGATTTCTTAAAGAAGAGTTTATATGATGCAAACAAAAGGTTTTGTCGATCCTAAATGTGCTAACAAAGTGTCCAAACTCCAGCGATCCATCTATAGAATGGTACAAGCATCTCGGAGTTGGAATATACGCTTTGGTAAGGTGATCAAAGCATATGGTTTTATACAGACTTATGGTGAAGCCTGTATTTACAAGAAAGTGAGTGGGAGCACTACAACCTTTCTGGTAAGTATGTGAATGACATATTGTTGATCAAAATGATGTAGAAATTTTCTGGAAATCATAAAGGAGTGTTTGAAAGGAGTTTTTCAAAGAAAGACCTCGGTGAAGCTGCTTACATATTGGGCATCAAGATCTATAAAGATAGATCAAGACGCTTGATAAGATTTTTCAATGAGTACATACCTTGACAAGTTTTTGAAGTAGTTCAAAATGGAACAGCCAAAGAAGGAGTTCTTGCCTGTATTGCGAAGTGTGAATTTGAGTAAGACTCAAAACCCGACCACGGCAGAAAATAGAAAGAGAATGGAAGTCATTCCCTATGCCTCAGCCATAGGTTCTATAAAGAATGCTATGCTGTGTACCAGACCTATTGTGTACTTTGCCATGAGTTTGGCAAAGGGGGAACGATAATGATCCAGGAGTGGATCAGTGGACAACGGTCAAAGTTGTCCTTAGTTACCTAAGAGGACTAAGGAAATATTTATCGATTATGGAGGTGATAAAAAGTTCGTCGTAAAGAGTTACATCGATGCAAGCTTATACACCGATCCAGATGACTCTGAGTCTCAATCTGGATACACTACAAAAAAATACACTTCCGTGATGATACTTGTTTGTCACAGTAGGTCGCATTTTCTGTCATGCATGTACATCCATGATGATTTTATGATAGAATCAAGATAGTCATACATGTGCTGTCGTAGAAGTGTTCCATGACATTACCAAAATTATCATCACGGAAGTGTCGACTTCCATGACGATAAATCCCGCGTCACAGAAGTGCTTTCGTCAAGGGTGACCGACACATGGCAACCACCGTAACGGAACGCCGTTAAGCTATCGGGTCGGGTTTTGGATCCGATAACCCGTTAACAGCCCCGACCAATGGGGATTTTCCACGTGTAAAATTATCATTGGCTGGAGGAAACACGTGTCGGCTCATCGTTGGGACAGATGTCATCCACTAATTGGACAGAAGGCGCCTATGATACGTCGACACGTGGCACGGCCCAACATAGGCCCATTCTTGTGAAAAGGCCGGCCCGTTTGACTTGGTCAAAAGGTGGCGGGCCGGCCCATGGAAAGCCTGTTAATGGCCTGTTTGCATATAGCCCATTTACAGCCCGCTAACCCAAGGCCCATTACGCCCTATCCGAATTAGGCCCAGTAGCGTCATCTGGGCCACCCAATATGATTTCAGCCCGTTTTCACTTCTGGCCCATGTATGTCCCATGACGTCTTTCGGCCCATATGAGGCCCTATGTAACTCTTGGCCTATTAACGGCCCATGGTGAAACTGGCCCGTAATGAACAGTGTATCACTTTACACCCATTAACGACCCGTGGTGAAACTGGCCCGTAATGAACAGTAAAAAAAATTATACCCATTAACGGCCCGTTATTCCGTTGGGTCGTTTCCAGCCCATGTTATCTTCCGGCCTTCTCGGAGCCCATTTATTCTTGGGCTCATTTCAAAGATTCGCTTACTTACGGCCCGTTCATCGCTATTTTTTGCTTATGGGCCAAATTCAGCCCGTGGTTATAGTCGGCCCGTTTGTGGTCCGTTAATACGTTGGGCCGTTTTCATAGCGTCATGAAATACGGCCTATTAACGATGGCCCGTTATGGTCGGCCCATGAACGGACGATTCCAACTCTAGCCCGTTTACGGCCATAATGCGGCCTGTTATTGGCCCATGTTATCATACTGCCCGTATAAGGCCCATTGATGATACGGCACGTAGAAGGCTCATTGTTTCTACGGCCCATAGAAGGCCCACTGTTTCTACAGCCCATAGAAGGCCCACTATTTCTACGACCCGTAGGAGGCCCAGTGTCACTACAGTAAATATTAGCCCATGGTTATTGTAGCCTAGTTTTAAAAATTAGGTTATTGCAGCCACTAGCAAACCGCAGAAAAAGAACTGCAATGACTACAAGCAAACAAATAAACAAGAGAACAAGGAAATAAATAAGCAAGGAACTTACGCTAGGCTATCGCGGCTATCACATATTACATCCACTGGGCATCAAAGTTCGCCACCAGTGCAAATAAACGGGCCGACAAAAGAATATAAAAAGCGAGAGCACTTCGAAGGCACTAGGCCTGGCCGATCAGCCCCCAAACAGTCAAGAAGCTGAGTAGACCTCGCCAGTGTCAACGATAGATGCATCAACACTAGATTTAAGGCATGATGGTGCGCACGGCAGTCCTCTCGAGATCTTCATTGCATCTTTGACTTCAAGTCGAGCTGAGTGAAGCAAGCCTTTCCGCTTTAAGTTGAGACCAAGAAGTCGAACTGATTGAGGCAGCGACTGGACAGAGGTTGTCTCACACCTGCTGGTGAGTAGCTTCAACTCACTGTCTTCATCAAGACATGACCTTGGGGTCATCTCGTTGTCCTCAAGATGGTTTGGCTCACTATCTTCCCTAAAGTTCTGCCTGGCGTAAGAGATACAACTCTGAAAGAGAAACAAGGAGACACGTAACAGGTTTCACAATTACATAAGCAAATAAATGGATCTGTTTCAAGATAAGGAACATGTTTTTACAACTACAATTTGAAACTGGTAGTTGTTGCAAACATCCAATCAGATGTAAAATGCAAAGAAACAGCCAGTGGAGGAAATGATGCCTATCCAAATCTATACTAGAACAAAGTTTGAAGGCTTGAGAAGGATGAACTTACATTACATGTTAACACGGGCTGGATAAAGCCCTTCTCCATGTTGATGGAAGGATAATTCTACATTTTGCAAAGAGTAAATATAGATCAAATAATATTGGAAGAAACAGAGGATAATGAAGCTCAAAGTGCATCGATGATACATAATCAAATAGCAATTAATTAAGTACAGTGTTACAAGGCAAAAGGGAGAGAGGTACTGACAAGAGCAATGCAGAGCCCATTATTGTTTTGAGATCGAATGATCCTTTGAGCAAGGAGATTCATCTGAAATTAGTTTTCATACAAGAGAGAAGGTAAGGCACAAGAAGAAATTTAGGAGTTCAAATTTTGAATTGATATCATAGACGAGACTGACGGCTGGGCTCCCAGCAGTTCTAATAGGGTTTGGCCACCGGAGTAGGGGTAAAGTGTGGTACAGTTGGGCTGTGTTTTTTGTGGCTGCTGATCTATCTGATTTAACAGTATCACTACCTTTTCCAAATACCTAGTTTGTACTCCTTGAGGATCTGCACTCACCCTCTTCCTTTTGGACATCTATTACGAAAGAACAACATTTGACTAGAAAAACATAGTGTGACGACACATGGAATAGGTACAGATCATGGATAGGTATGGAAATAATCATATATGATGCTTAAACTAAGCAGATGGTGTAACAAAGTAGAAGTAATGCAAGAGGTCGGATGCAAAATATGTGCAACCAATACAACTTTGCAAAGTTAGAGCAAGCACCATGATGGGTGAATAAGATAGGCCATCCTCCACCATGCCAAGTTTGTTAGCCAGTGGATCTTTCCGCAATATTCCTCTCGTGCGCCCATTCTCATATTCATTTTGATAATGTTCAATATCTGACATGCATGAAAACATAAAAACAAGTGAGATTTTCTTTGTAATGCAGAAGTGATTCTAATCCAATACCGCCTCCCTGTAAAGCCCTTTGTGCTATCTCTGCAATTCTTTTAAAAGATGCCATGCATGCTGTAATTTGTTGTGTGCATTAATATAATGTGGCCTACTACTCAAAATATGAGAGCTCCAGAAGTGATGACACTTCACAGATGATAGCTTCAACATATAGTAAAGAAGAACAAGTCGACCTGACCTGACAGATTCAAAATATACTAAGGGAGAACAACTCGACCTGAATAGTCGACCGCAAGAGAAGAGTATCATCTTAAAGAAGAGCAGAAGAGCAAGAAGATTGAAGATATTACAAGTCTTTCAATACAATGTCGGTTGGCCACCATGATGAACCGGCGCCAGAGAAATACTATTCTTTCCGGTCTCTCCATATGTGGCTCACATGCATTTCGAAACTAAAGTAGGAACATTTAGCTCACCAATTAAACATCTCTCAGTTTTACTAATATCAACAATAATATCATATATGAATTTGTACGACTAAGTTTTTTTGTCTCGAGGGTGGAGCAGTGCTATTACGACACGAACCACGTAGGCTGATTGTGGTCATCATAAAATGGGGAAAACATAAGCATGATGAGTACAGTGTTGACCGTGGCAGTGGGATGGCAGATCTGAAGCTGCAAACCGCACAAAGGGTAGTTAGCAACCGATGTTTGCTTTGAAATAACAACTAAGATTTGGTATGGACAAGAAAGTACGGTCAACAAGTGACAAAGAAATGCAATTATGCTGTCTCTCTATATGTCGCGACATGCATTTGGAAACTCAAGTGGGACCTTTAGCTAACCAATTAAATGTGTCGGTTAACTAATATCAGTATCATATCACAATCATATTTGAACAACTAAGCTTTTGAATTCTGAGTGTTGTGTTGTTTAGCTTGAAGGGTGGAGTAATGCTAGTACGACAGAAAGCACCTACGCAGATCATAGTAGAGTAGATAAAAGGGGAAAACCCTAAGCATCAAGAAAATTGGGAAAGTGGAACTAGCTGGACCAGTGGGTGGCGCACATGCTTTTTGAAACGAATATAGGAACATTAGATGACCAATTAAACGTTCTCTGTTTTAGTGATATGAGCATCATATCATCGTATTCCAACATGTAGGCTTTGGTTTGAGGTCTTGAGGAGCAGTGCTAGCATGACACGAAGCACCTACGATGATGGTAGTGAATATAAAGGGGGGGAACCATAAGCTTTACGAGTATAGTGCCCGTGCCATGGCGGATCTGAAGGTCCAAACCGGACAAAGCTACTTCGCAACCAATGTTTGCTTTCAACTAGCCACTACGATTTGGTACGGACAAGAAAAGTACAGTAAACAAATTACGATCTATTTTCCGGGTGATATCAATAACTTAAGCACATATGGAAGAGTACCACCTCTCTTGCGACACCGTGTAGGCCTATCTTGTCGTTGAGGGTGCTGCTTGGTGCGATGGCTGTCAGCGGCGGGGAAGAAGACTTTAGACGGCAGACGGCTGGGTCGGGGGATATATCCTGTTGCCATGGACGAGGCAGTCGTAGGAGCGGCAACGGCAAGGTGGACGACGGTGCCGATGAAGCGAGAGGAGGCGATGAAAGCATCCTGGTCCAGCGTCGTGGATGAGAGACATCCATCTCTTGCAGTGGACGACGGGGTAGGGGTAGCGGCTCCGGCAAGGTGGAGGATGGGGTGGCGGACGAAGGAGGCTGGCGCGATCACGGAGGTTGTCGTGCCGCCGACGGTGTATGAATGGGGAAATGGAGGAGGGGATCTCAAACTTTGGGACGCTTCTATGAAATGGGGAAAATTACGAACTTATCCCCGTTTAAAATTCGGACATCGCGTCGGTTGGGGATAGGACGGTAATCTCGCATCTCCCAAATATTTGCGGTAACTATTTGAGGCGAGGAGGGTGTTTTGCATACCACGGTTGGCGCCCATGGTGTATGAACGGGCTGACAGTAGGGCGGTTGTGTCACGTCGATGGAAGTTACACATCTGCCCTATTTAAAATATTAGCCTACATCGATTTTGGACGAGGAGAGTTTGTTTTGCCGTCCACTGTGTATGAATGGGGAAATGGAGGAAGAGACACATGTCTTTCGGACGAGCTTGAATCAAATGTGTTTTGTCGCCCACGTTTGGCGCCCACCGTGTCTGAATGGGCTCAGAGGCTGTCGTGTCACATCTGATTGAAGTTACTAGTCTACCCCTATCGACAGCAGTGTAAATCCGGTCGATAAGGATGTCAAGTGTCAGGGGTAGACAGTAATTTCCATCTCGCAAACACTTGCTTCGGGCAGCCCATAAATTATAGTGGGTGTTTAGCCGCTTCGTTCAAAACTTGGGAGAATTAGCATTCACGTTTGCCACAGGACCTCGCAAACTAAATTCAAATCAATTTGTATTCGATTACGAATATCCACAGATAATTATACGTTTTGTTATTTATTTCTTCAAAACCACAACAAAGATTTATTCCACCTTTATATATGATTATGATTTAGAAATGTCGTCATCTTCGAATTCAGTAGGTTGGATACACTCTGATTCAAACAGTTATTTCATCCAATACAATATGCTGACACAAAAAATAGTTCACCTTATGTCAATCATACAAGTACTGAGGATTACCTCGCCAAAAAAATTCGGATCATTACAACACATGGACAACATAGGGGGTCTTGCAACATAATCCATTCAGAGACATGACACAACATGCAAGTACAATAATCTAATGACAATTTCAACTGGTATCTAAAGAAGAACCGGGATTACCTTGGGCTTCAGATAGCAGAAACAGCAGGACCTCCTCCGTCTTCAAATGCAACATTCTTACTTCCTCCAATTCTTGGGTTGCTTGCATAATGCGTGCCGCTAATTCCGTAATTTCCAGCCTCAAGATAAAGATTACCTCATTCATGGTAGCCACACAATATCTTTCTACCTCTAGTAGAGCCTCAAGCACTATAATATCTGTGCTCAGACTGCTCTCCGGTGGTGTTGCCTCTGAACTGCTACCATCTGGTAACATGGATGGCGCACTGCTTCCACAAATAGATTCTGGGGTTGTACATTGTGTCCTATTGTGAACGGCATCCTGAAAGGTTTCCACTGGACATAAGTAAGAGATAGTTATCGTATGATCCAGGCAGTAAGCTTACATGGTAAACGACGGACGAATTATTGCTGAGAATGACAAACTATATTTAAATGGTTCGAAGCAGCATCAGCCGAAAAGAAATTAAAATGGTAAGATGAAACTAGGGATGTAAGTGGCAAATAAACAACATCCGCCAGTCCCATCTAGTTAGTTTTTGCTACCTCCCTAGTTCATTTTCCTCAAAAAACAAAAACTCTTTTGAACTATCATACCACTAGTGGACTTTAACCGGGATTAAACGGGACCCAGTTGACATCCCTAGTTGAAAGGGAGTGTACAACCGCTATATTTAAGTTGCCAAGGCATCTAAGAAGTTGAAATAATCTGAGAAAGCACTTAACAGTGTGGCCTCATATAAACTACGAAGACAGTCTTGTGATGAAGTTGAGAGGAAAAGTTAAGGACTCAAATGAAATAGGCATGCATTTCTTTACGATAGTACATCGAGCCTTCGGTGACATATTGGCCAACTCAGGTATAGCGTAACAACAAACAAGCATTGAATCAAGCAATACAGCAAAGCGCATAACTGAACTATTTGTAATTCGGTAGGATTACACGTTGAGGGCACAAGCCAAGAAAGCAGCCCACTCGCATTACATTTCACATGTACTAAAACACACTGGCTTACCATATGTTGTTGTGAAACCTAGCTGCTGTTGCAATGTTCTTTGAAGATATCGTCAGCATCCCGTGGTTGCAAATCTAGTTGTTGTAGTTTATTCTGCACCATCTATTTAGGTAAAATTAATTTTAATCACATGCACTGGTCCGAATTTATCATCAATGGTTCATCTAAACTAATGAAAGAAGGGTGTGTGCATACACGACAATATATCTGCTTCCCTCTATTTTTATGCTTGTTCGAGGTGCCAGCCCCAAAAGAACAAATATTTTGCTTGATGGGGTTGGCAGCTCCATAATTAATAGAAGCATCAAATTAGTCATGCAACTTGGGAAGATCAAGAACACACAAACAAGTAATGAACAGAGGCTCGGAGCAGTGATGCAATAGCTAGCATCAGAAAATGTAGGGTAAAATGAACAAAAAGCAGCGGAACCACATGCTAGTTTGCTGATGTGTAATTAAGCATAGAGAACATTAAGCAGTCTGATGGAACCAACAGGTGGCATCAGAGCAAAACTAAAGCATATTAATTATATGTGCACTGGTATGTAATTTAGCACATGTAACATGTTCACTGCCAGAAGTATGGCCCTACAGGTGCAAGCAGAATAACGAGTCTCATGAAAAACTGAATGATGCCCTAAAGAAATTCAAAGGTGCCGTGCTTATGCTAGGAAAGTGAACGTAGGCGCCGGCCGTTGGATAACAGTACATGATTCTCGGCGGCGTATGGGTATCGTTGTCATACTTGATAGCTAAGGATCGTCGATGGTGATCGTGTTGCGGTTGAGTTTGGGCCGGCTGTCACCGTCGCTGAAGCGGCTCCGGTGCTTCGGTTGCGGCGCCTGTCGACATACAAGAAAGCTCATCTCTGGTAAGTGAACAGTTGCACGATAAAGAGAAAAACCGAAGGAGTACAAATTGAAATAATCTGATGAGGCTGCGGCGTCGGTAAAGCAGGGCCGGTGGAGTTGAATATGGCGTCCGTGGAGCGGGTCCGGTGCAGTGGACGAAGGCTTCGGCAGGCGCGTTGTACAGTGCTTTCGGTGAGGCGGATCTGTTGCCGCGGACGAGGGCTTGTATGAAGGGCCAGCGAAGGGGCGGACGAGGGAGTCAGTGAAGGGCCTACGCTGTGGTGGACGAGGGCGCCGGTTAAGCAGATCCGGTGCGGTGGACCATGATGGCTGTCAAGGAGATCTAGAGCGGTGGACAAGCCAGTCGCTAAAGCGGCTCCGGTGAAGTGGTGAGTTGGCAATTGGGGGTTCCAAGGTGCGGAAGGTAGATCCGGCAGGGCGTGAGGTCCACCGCTGCGGCGGAGGACTAGATTCGGCGGCTTTCCGTGGTTGGGGGGTCGGGGAGGGGAAGGGGAGGGGCTCTGGGGAAGAATGTTGGGGGCAAAGAGGGGAAAACAATGGAGTTACCAAAGCAGCCATTTTCCGTTCATGTGGCAGGGGTAAAACAGGAATATCGCAGGGCTAAAATTTCGGGCGCGTGATATTTCAATGTGAGCGGGAAGTTTGAAAGCTTTTGGCGCCCAAAATTATAAGTATTCTGCTCTCGTACGGCCGACTATGATATCATGGCCGACAATTTGTTTGTTTTGCACGCAAAAAAATGTGCAAGTTTTGAAAATCAATGTCTCCAACTCGAAACTTAGATTGTCCATTCAATTCAAATATGGATCATTGAGCTACTACAAGCAAATACCATCATACGGTCCAATTCAAATGAAATTCCAAATGTGTTTATCCTAAATATGATGACAAAAGCAAAAATGTGTATGTGTATGAATAAAGTGAATGATTATAAAGTTTGAATATGCCCGTATGTGTATATCTCTAGGTTTGATATATGAATTTGAAATCACGAAATCCCGGCTTAAAAAATATACCTCCGTTTAAATGAATTACAAAAGCTAATGATGGAGTCGAATTCCAAAATTCCAATCTTAGGTTTGTAATTCTGGTACATCAAGGTATATCACGCATGTTCAAAAGTATCGTTATCTCATAGTACAGACTGTGAAACAAATTGATCAACCATGAGTGCACAATATCTCAATTACGCTAAAGTCCCTCAAATATAGACACCTCACTCTTTATCCAAGTCAACCACCCCCCCACACCACCACCACACACACACACACACACGTAAGTCGTTCTCTCCCCAAACACCAACACACGAGCACATTAACACCCTCTCTCTTGTAAAGTCCGGACCCCAACATAGGTCTCTATCACTTTGTCTCTCGGGCATGCACACATCTCTTCCCTCACTCTCTAGGTCTCCCGCTATCTCTCTTACCCAAGCACACGCACAATGTAGAGTGTATATTTCCCATACACACAAAACGTCGCCCCAAACGTCTATCTCCCTAGTTATGTGGTTCTCGCGCACTCACCTCACACACCACCCCCACTGCAAACAAGCACACTTTGTCTCCTTGTGCACCACTCTCCTCTTTCTATCTCTCCCACATGCGGACCCGCCCCAGCTCCTTCCATGTATACATATATGTCGTGACTCTTTGCATAGCTCCCTAATGTATAATCGTTCTCGATTTCGCACATTGTTCTCTACACCATCTATTCTAGATCTCTCATGAAGTCCCTATCACACACACGATGACTCGCTTCCCTTGCGTCTCCGTTCATAGGCCAATTTCGGAACAACATCAACATTGTCTCCCTATCTATACGCCATTTATGGACACAAACGACCCCTCTCGCCCTCTCTTCCTCTCTCTCTCTCTCTCTCTCTCTCTCTCTCTCTCTCTCTCTCTCTCTCTCTCTCTCGTCGCTAGCTCTCTCTTTCTCTCGCTCTCACACCCCTCTCCCACACACACACTCGATGTCTCTTCCAAATAGTCTGCTCCCCCCGCCCGCACCCGTGCTATCTCGTTACTACACATGTCACACCATTCCCCCTTCCCTTATACTAGGTTTACATCATCAGTGGTCTCTCTACTCCACATACACTATCTCCCTGTCACACACAATCGCGTGCACAAACACACATTTATCTGGATCCTCATCTCTCTCCATGTCCGCATGTGTATCTCACACACTCACTCTCTAATTATGTATATGTGTCTCCACGTTACACAACACAAAGCCCCATGTACATGTCTCTCTCTATCCTCCACACACATAGACACAAAGAATCTGTTATCATTGCCTCAGTCTCTAACATATCACACACGCACTCTCTCTCTCTCTCTCTCTCTCTCTCTCTCTCTCTCTCTCTCTCTCTACACGCTCAACAAGGGTTTCCCCGTGAATAACTTTCCATCTATTCATCAACAGTCGTGGCAGTACGGCGAACACGAGACGTGAAAAAGAATAAATCTACACGTGCTTAGACCACCGAGTATGACTACTAGGACTAGAGCAAGCCAAAAAGCGCGCCGCCGTCACCCCCTCCTTGTCAGCGACGGGAAAATCTTTGTTTTACACAGTCGAGAAGTCATTGTGCTAAGGCCCCACATGCCGAGGCGTTGAATATAATGTAGAAGCTAGTTTAGAGAAGCAAGTATCGATAATACGTTTGTATCTCCATACTTATATTTCTTCTCTTATAAAAAACCGAGTTGGTGATGATGGTACGTGTGCCATCTTGCAATATAGACCGTCCGATCTATATCTGACGGATGGAAATTAAACTAAAAGATACCCGCACTCCTCTCCACATTTGCAGACAAGGCCTTCCCTCGTTCATCCTTATCTCCAACAAACCTCATTGTTGAGCAATTAAGAAAGGAAGCCTATGGAACAAACTGGCCTGGTGGCCGCTGCCGGCGTCGTCAATCCCTATGCCTCCGCTTAGTCCGACCACCAACCACCACCACACCCCACTCATCTTCACCTTATCTCATATTTCTCGAGATATCATTAGTTTTTACACATGGGATTACTCCCTCAAGGGTCAATCACAACAAGTCTTCTAAAAAAAATGCATCTTGATGTTCCGTGCAATGCACGGATCTTGCTAGTACTCCAACACAAGACTAAGTTGGTGATGTTGGTGTGTCTGCCATCCGTCGTTTCTGACCATTAGATCTACATCTAACGATTGTGAGGTAAGTTGTTGCCTTTTCTCACCAACATCCCACTTGTCTACCAGTTTGCAGAAAAACCCGTAATTAGTATCTTAAAACCAACCACATCCCTCCCTGACCTCACCAAAACAGCCCAAGGAATATATTCTAATTGAAACATAATATATCTCTAGTGACATATGTATATCAAAATTAGGGTGTTTTGTACCAAGTTTGTGAATAATAATTATTCTAATTATGATTCGCTGTAACGACATGAACATTGCTAGTATTTCCAACCATGCATTTTTTCCTAGTATTCCATAGTTTGAGTTTTCCATCAAGATATTAGTCACTCATGGTTGATATTTACTTTCAATCATGTACACATATGCACTATGTAACTAGCCTTGCTTATTGGCTTCCAAAGCTTAACTTTCGCTCCTACTTACAATATGTAGAGTATTTAACAAAAACTACCACTTTCAACCAGCCCTTGGAAGAATCTATTGTACAAAAATAGCAAAAACATACCCAAAATTTCTTAATCCACGCCAAAACTACTACCTAGTACTCCTACCGATTAGGTTCGTTTAAACCCATTTATGACTGGGTTGGCCCACACGTCCGTCTTGACGAGGCAGCTTAAACCAACACATTTTGTTTGACCGTTGACATGAGGGACCCACATCGACCTTCTATCCTGTTATTCCCCTCAAATCATTATTTTCCTGAACATTACTTCAAACAAGATTGATCGTGTTCATCGGTGGCGCCGGTGATGAGCGAGTTGGCCGCCGCTCCGCGGATGGGCGAACGCCGCTGGCCGGCCTCCGCAGGGTTGGCGAGCTGGCCCGAGCGTGACTCACGGCGAGCAAGCCGCTACCGCCTTCGCCGAGCCAGATGGCTGGCCTTAGCACGGCGCGCGCGACCAAGCCGTCGCGCTGCCATGCCAATCTAGCTAGCAAACCTTGCAGACAAGAAGCTGGATGGAGCTATCTTGGCTAGCTAGCGGCCGCGAGCGCCGGACGGAGCTGGCATCCGGGCTGCCGCAACATGGGCTCCGAACCACCGGCGGTTTTGGCCTCGCCTTCTGCGGGCGGCGGTAGCTGCGTCCCATGGCCGAGGATGACTAGGTGAACGGGCCGGAGGTAGGAGGTCACTCGAGGATTTTTGTTGGTAAGAGCATGTACAATGGTTGATAAGGTAGTCTTATCTTAAGTCTGCCACGTATGCAAGTGGTAGTAGTTTCTTGGCATTTTAGTGGTTTCTTGCATTATTAGGGGTTTCTTGTAAGGAACAATGTACGTACTACTAGCGACAAAAGGCGATTCTAGGTTGCGTTGTACTCCAACGAGTACTACTAGTGGTCGCGGGAGTGTATACCTCGTTTTGTGGGTTCGATCCCGGCCGAACGCACGACGGCCTTTTTTTTTAAAATAGTACTACTACACTTCACTGCGAGCCAATATTTTACACGGGTAGTTTGAGTTTTGAAGTCAAACGGACGTGCGGCCCCACAATCTGGGGGCACTGGACAGCCTAGCCACGTGAACGGGTTTTCCTTCCCAGCATCCCGTGGCTCGCCTGCTCGCCCTAGCCACACCTCGCTTGCAGCTTCCTCATTAGCTAGTAGCATATTTAAACTAGCGCCTCCCAATTAAGCCCGAGGAGCCGGAAAAGCCTGGCGGGGCATTGGGAACTGTGCAATATGGCTCAGTATGTAAGGTGCTCTACTACTACTCTGTAGCTCGTGGCGTTGCACGCATGGACTTCACTCCATTATCGGCTCTACTATAAAGAAATTCCTCTTGACGTGTTTTTTTTTAAACGGAGGCAAAAGCTTTGCTTCATATCATTCATAAAGAAAGAACTACTGACAAAGTTCGACAAGATCCATTACACCTCCACTAATGGAAGCGAAAAGCATAGTCTCGCTGTATCAAATAACTCAAATGTTCTGCTTGCAATAATCGTCGCCGATAAACAGGCTGCTAGTGTGTGCGTGAGAGGAGCGGCTGAGTAGGCCAGCTACGTGAGAGGAGCGGCTGAATAGAGCACTGGGAGTACCCACTAGGCCACTATGCAGGTGTACTTCCCCTGCATTGATAGTACAGCGATGGTTCTAGAGAACAGTAGTACCCTCCACTTCCAACTGTAGCTCCTTGGCCCTGAGATTCAAGAGTTCCACTACAAAAAAATACATTTCCGTGATGATACGTGTTTGTCACAGTAGGTCGTGTACATCCATGACAAATTTATGACAGAATCAAGATAGTCATACCTGTGCTGTCGTAGAAGTGTTCCATGACATTACCAAAATTATCATCACGGAAGTGTCCACTTCCATGACGATAAATCGCGCGTCACAGAAGTGCTTTCATCAAGGGTGACCGACACGTGGCATCCACCGTAACGGAACGCCGTTAAGCTATCGGGTCGGATTTTGGATCCGATAACCCGTTAACAGCCCTGACCAATGGGAAATTTCCATGTGTAAAATTCTGATTGGCCGAAGGGAACACCTGTCAGCTCGTCAGTGGGCCAGATGTCGCCCGTCCATTGGAGGAGACATGCCTATGATACGTCGACACGTGGCTGGGCCCAACAGAGGCCCATATAGGTTAAAAAGGCCGGCCCAGTCAAAGGCCCGTAGAACTTAATCAGGTACTAGTGGGCCAGCCCAATAACGGCACCTTAATAAAGGCCCATTTATGGCCGAAGCCGATCTGGCCCGTTAATTGTTCGCCCAATATTTGGGCCCATTTACGGCCCGAAGCCAGATCTGGCCCGCTAATTGTTTGCCCAATATTTGGGCCCATTTGCGGCCCGAAGCCAGATCTGGCCCGTTAATTGTTCGTCGAATATTTGGGCCCAACTACAGCCCAGTGACTTTCCGCCTGTTAGAGGCCTGATGTAGACATGGGCCCATTTCAGCCCGGTGTGACTTTCGGCCTGGGAATGGCCCGTGCTGCCCATGGGCCATATATGGTCCGACGGGACATCGGGCCCACTAACGGCCCATGCTAAAGGTGGCAACAGTTAAGCCCAACGTGACTTTGGGCCTGTTAAAGGCCTGTCGCGTAATTCGGCCCGTTGATGTCTATACTAAGCTTTCGGCCTCTTAAAGGCCTGAGATATGTTTCGGCCTGGTAACGGCCCGTGAGCTAACTGGGCCCAAAACGGGCCAGTCTACATTTCGGCCTACTGAAGGCCCGTCGACGACTAGTGAAAATTGAGGCCCAACATGCATTTTGGCCTGCTAAAGGCCCGTGGTTTCATCTCGGCCGTAACAGGCCAGTACAATATTCAGCCTGTTAATGGCCCAACGCTACCTGGGCCAAACTAAGCGCTGGGTCTACAAAAGGCCCAACTAAAATATAGGCCGGTGTAAGTTTGGGCCTGGCGCAATGTGTGAAGGCCCCAATCATTCGGACCCAAGAAAGACGCGGGCCGGCCCAATTGTGGCCCGCTAAAAACATGTCCCGTTAGAGTCGAATGTTTCGGTCCGGTCGACTACATCTGATTTTTTTTTCAGATAGCGAATGATGGCAGTAACTAGTAGGAATTAAGAACAAACCTACTCTATACAATAAAGAAATTACGGCATAGTAACTAATAATAAACCTACACTATACAATAAAGGATTTAAGGTATATTACATCCATTGGGCATCAAGTTCGCCACCAAAGATCATAAAGCGCAACGAAGAAGCAGATTACAAAAATCGGGCACCATTACAGCAGTAACAAAATAATCTTGAACCGAGACCACTTCCAAGACAGTTCAAGAAAGGTTAGCCTTGCGGGGAACTGCTGCATAAGCTATTTGAGCAAGGCTGTGAGACCGCCTAGCATGTCGGTCATAGCTTCCTGTGTAGCTGTTTAGCGATGAGGTTCTCATTGGTGTTCTCCGCAATCTTTCATAGAGATAGGACTTCAAGTCGAAGTTGAGTTGCGAATGCCTTTACGCTAGAACTTGGGACCAAGAAGTCGAACTGATTCGCATAATGAATTTTGTGAGCTTGTCATTGTTAGTCTCAAGTAACTTGAACACTGCATCAAGACAAGACTTTGGGGTTGTCTCGCTATCTTCAAGATGTTTTGCCTTCTTTGCTGCAATATATGTTGGGTTTGTCTCACAACCTTCAGCAGACTTGTGCATGCCATCAGGCATATCACCCTGAAACAAAGTAGACTGATGACAGGTTTGCACGTGTATAAACAAAGATGATAATTGTTCTGTCAATTCTATCCAATTTCAAATTAGAAAATAAAGAGTAAGTTCAAAATATCAATAGCATAATTTGGCATTGTTCATAATGCGGGGAGCTTCACCACACTAATGGATTACCATGTCAACATAACAAGCATAGATGAAGGGCAAAGAAAATCGTTGTATCTATTTTGGATAATGTGCATGGCATGTTGTTCATATCATCAGCCACATCAGTAAGATAAAACAGGAGATGACAAGGTGCAAACGTGGGCTGCTTCACCACACACTGGATTATAGATCCACAAAAACAAGCATACATATAGGGAGTATTAAGTAATGTGCATGTTATGAATAAGGAATTTGGTTTTACAAGTAAAACTTCAAACTTACGGTTCTTATGAACATGCATTTTGGTAGAAACAGCAACTAAACAGCAGTAAACGATAGGGAGTATGAGCAAATTAAACAGCAGTTGAGGATAAAGGCTTTAGAAGGATTGAATTATATTAACAGTTAACACTGGCTTTATAATGCCCTTCTCCATGTCAAGGGAAGGATAACTCAAGAATTTCAGCACAGAATGTTCTTCATAAGCATTGCCTATACTCTACATTTTGTAGAGAGTAATTATAGATATGATAATACTGGAAGGGATAGAGGATAATGAAGATAAGATGCAGATTGATGCTACATAATCAACTACCAATCCCTGGAAGTAGCTGTTAATGTAAGTACAGTGATAGACCACGTTCAGTCCTTACAAGAGGACTGCAGAGCTAAACCTCTTCAAAAGCATTGGGTTGATTCTAAATTTATGTAAGAGTCCATGCGGATCTTATAATGTCCACCAAATGGACGATTACAAGGCTAACATGTGCAGTGCTGCTACATAATCAAACAGCTATGAAAGTAAGTATGGTCATACAGGGCAAGAGGTACTCACAAGAGCAACGCAGTGTGCAGTATAGTTGCGAGATTCTGTGGTCCCTTGAGAACGGATGTTCTTCTGCTAACAGTTAAGTGAGACATTAAGGCAAATGTAGAAATGTAGTTCAAATTGTGATGTGATATCATAGACAGTACCTTACGCTGCAGCCGAGACCAATGTGTAACAAGATTATTCCAGTCACCGTCGGATAAATGTAGCACCGGAGATTTTACAGAAATTTCGTTCAGAGGCTTGCCATCGAAGTGCGCTTGCCTCAGGTAGGAACGATACTTCATCAACGAGTGCTTGAAAAGCGCAACCAACCCTTGCTCGTCATCACAATCTAGTTTGCTCCTCGCCTATTTAAAAGAATGAGATCTTGTGTCTTCTGTCAGCAGAAATATATGCAGTAATGACCATGAATAACATTAGTACATTACTTACGCGTAAGTTGCGGAGGAAGATCGAAATTGTTCTGTGTTCATGCGGTATAATCTTTCCATGAAGGAAAGATCGCACAAAGTTCCCGACAACAACATAAGCTTCGTCTTCTAAACTGGGAAGAAATGGAACAGGGGTCCTATTTGCTGCAATTGGGGCTCTCTCTGGTTCGAAAAGGGATTTGGCAACTGGATTTGGTGTACCCTTTGCTGGAATGGGGTTTTTGCGTCGTACAGCTGGTGCTATGTCAACTGGCATAATCATACTGTTTGTTGTAGTTGGGGTCTGCTGAGTTGGGGCATCAGAAATGACAAGTGTAGTAGGGCTAGAGTCTACTAGAGTTGGGGTATTTTGTGGGTCAGGTGATATTGCAACTACACCTAATGGGCTATTTGATTTATCAGGTGCCACTACCTTTTCCAAATACTTTGCTTGTGCTCCTCCACGATCAGCAATCGCCCTCTTCCTTTTGAACGTCTGATACACAAGAACATCATTTGAATGGATAAATATGGTATGATGACAGATGGAATATGTCTTTGAAAATGGATAGGCAGGCGTATTCACATACACGATGTGTAAACTAAGCTAATGGCAGTTCAACAAAGTAGAAGCAATGCAAAGCATCAGTTGCAAGATATGTGCGAGCAATGTAACCTTGGAAAGTTAGAGCAAGTACCTTGATGGGTGAATAAGATAGGCATCTTCCTCTGACTCCTCCACTAGGGAGCTACATTGACTTAGGTCTCCCTCTAGCTTAGAATCACTGTTAGGATCATATTCTGAGCATGAATCTGTAGGTGGAGAGCGTTTGCATTGCATTGCATCCAGAGTTGATTTCAGTCCCTTAATGCCAAGTTTGACAGCCATGGCATTGTTCTGCTTTATTCTTTCCATGCACGCAAGCTCATAATCATTATGATGTTGTTCAGAATCTGAGATTCATGAAAACATAAAAAGTAGTCAGATTATCTATGGAATGCATTGCGGATTCAACTTGGAGAGTGTCTCCCTATAAACCCCTGCATATGCAAAGTTCACCTCCCCAACCGTGCTGACCAGTCCTGTTGGGGAACGTAGTAATTTCAAAAAATTTCCTACGCACACGCAAGACCATGGTGATGGCATAGCAACGAGAGGGGAGAGTGTCTGTCCACGTACCCTCGTAGACCGAAAGCGGAAGCGTTATAACAACGTGGTTGATGTAGTCGTACGTCTCCACAATCCGACCGATCCAAGCACCGAACGTTACGGCACCCCCGAGTTCTGCACCGTTAAGCTCGATGGCGATCCCGGACTCGATCCAGCAAAGTGTCGGGGATGAGTTCCGTCAACCTGACGGCGTGGTGGCGATGATGATGCTCCACCGATGCAGGGCTTCTCCTAAGCTCCGCGACGATATGACTTCTCCGTAGCAGGCTTCGCTTAAGCTCATGACGATATGACCGAAGTGGAATATGGTGGAGGGGGCACCGCTTGCACGCTAAGGAACGATCCGTAGATCAACTTGTGTGTTCTAGGGTGCCCCCGCCCCGTATATAAAGGAGCCAAGGGGAGGGGCGGCCGGCCAAGAGGAGGCGCGCCGAGGAGTCCTACTCCCTCCGGAGTAGGATTCCCCTCAATCCTAGTTGGAATAGGATTCACGGAGGGGAAAGAGAGAGAGGGCGGCCCACCTTTCCTAGTCCTAGTAGGACTAGGGAAGGGGGGGCCTTGACCACCTAGGGCTGGCCCTTTCTCCTTTCCACCAAGGCCCACTATGGCCCATATAGTTCCGGGGTTCCGGTAACCTCCGGTACTCCTAAGAAATTCGATTTCACTCGGAACATTTCCGATGTCCAAATGTAGGCTTCAATATATCAATCTTTATGTCTCGACCATTTGAGACTCCTCGTCATATCCGTGATCACATCCGGGACTCGAACAACCTTCGTACATCAAAACTTATAAACTCATAATGAACTGTCATCGAAGCGTTAAGCGTGCATGGACCCTACGGGTTCGAGAACTATGTAGACATGACCTAGAACCATTCTCGGTCAATAACCAATAGCGGAACCTGGATGCCCATATTGGTTCCTACATATTCTACGAAGATCTTTATCGGTCAAACCGCATAACGGTATCGTTGTTCCCTTTGTCATCGGTATGTTACTTACCCGAGATTCGATCGTCGGTATCCAATACCTAGTTCAATCTCACATCGGCAAGTCTCTTTACTCGTTCCGTAATACATCATCTCACAACTAACTCATTAGTTGTAATGCTTGCAAGGCTTATGTGATGTGTATCACCGAGAAGGCCCAGAGATACCTCTCCGACAATCGGAGTGACAAAACCTAATCTCGAAATCGCCAACCCAACATGTACCTTTGGAGACACCTGTAGTACTCCTTTATAATCACCCGATTACGTTGTGACGTTTGGTAGCACCAAAGTGTTCCTCCGTAAACAGGAGTTGCATAATCTCATAGTTACAGGAACATGTATAGGTCATGAAGAAAGCAATAGCAATATACTAAACGATCAAGTGCTAAGCTAACGGAATGGGTCATGTCAATCACATCATTCTTCTAATGATGTGATCCCGTTAATCAAATGACAACTCATGTCTATGGTTAGGAAACATAACCATCTTCGATTAACGAGCTAGTCAAGTAGAGGCATACTAGTGACACTCTGTTTGTCTATGTATTCACACATGTATTATGTTTCCGGTTAATACAATTCTAGCATGAATATTAAACATTTATCATGATATAAGGAAATAAATAATAACTTTATTATTGCCTCTAGGGCATATTTCCTTCAGTCTCCCACTTGCACTAGAGTCAATAATCTAGATTACACAGTAATGATTCTAACACCCATGGAGTCTTGGTGCTGATCATGTTTTGCTCGTGGAAGAGGCTTAGTCAACGGGTCTGCAACTGTTGGGGAACGTAGTAATTTCAAAAATTTTCCTACGATCACGCAAGACCATGGTGATGGCATAGCAACGAGCGGGAAGAGTGTCCGTCCACGTACCCTCGTGAGACCGAAAGCGAAGCGTTATAACAACGCGGTTGATGTAGTCGACGTCTTCACGACCCGACCGATCCAAGCACCGAACGTCACGGCACCTCCGAGTTCTGCACACGTTCAGCCGATGGCGATCCCGGACTCGATCCAGCAAAGTGTCGGGATGAGTTCCGTCAAGACGACGGCGTGGTGACGATGATGATGCTCCACCGACGCAGGGCTTCGCCTAAGCTCGTGACGATATGACTTCTCCAGCGCAGGCTTCGCCTAAGCTCCGCGACGATATGACCAAGTGGAATATGGTGGAAGGGGGCACCGCACACGGCTAAGGAAATCAACTTGTGTGTTTTGGGGTGCTCCCTGCCCCCGTATATAAAGGAGCCAAGGGGGAGGTGGCCGGCCAAGAGGAGGAGGCGCACCAAGGGAGTCCTACTCCCTCCGGGAGTAGGACTCCCCCCCCAATCCTAGTTGGAATAGGATTCCTGGAGGAGAGAGAGAGAGAGGGGGCGGCCCACCTTTCCTAGTCCTAATAGGACTAGGGGAAGGGGGGGGGCGCGCGGCCACCTAGGGCTGGCCCTTCTCCTTTCCTCCAAGGCCCACTATGGGCCCATGTAGTTCCCGGGGTTCGGTAACCTCCGGTACTCGAAGAATTCCGATTTCACTCGGAACCTTTCCGATGTCCAAATGTAGGCTTCAATATATCAATCTTTATGTCTCGACCATTTGAGACTCCTCGTCATATCCGTGATCACATCCGGACTCGAACAACCTTGGTGCATCAATACTTATAAACTCATTATGACCGCATCGAAGCGTTAAGCGTGCGGACCCTACGGGTTCGAGAACTATGTAGACATGACCGAGACACCTCTCGGTCAATAACCAATAGCGGGACCTGGATGCCCATATTGGCTCCTACATATTCTCGAAGATCTTTATCGGTCGACCGCATAACAACATACGTTGTTCCCTTTGTCATCGGTATGTTACTTGCCCGAGATTCGATCGTCGGTATCAATACCTAGTTCAATCTCGTTCTTGGCAAGTCTCTTTTCTCGTTCCGTAATACATCATCTCACAACTAACACATTTAGTTGCAATGCTTGCAAGGCTTATGTGATGTGCATTACCGAGAGGGCCCAGAGATACCTCTCCGAGCAATCGGAGTGACAAATCCTAATCTCGAAATATGCCAACCCAACATGTACCTTCGGAGACACCTGTAATGTACCTTTATAATCACCCGATTACGTTGTGGCGTTTGGTAGCACCAAAAGTGTTCCTCGGCAAACGGGAGTTGCATAATCTCATAGTCATAGGAACATGTATAAGTCATGAAGAAAAGCACTAGCAACAAACTATACGATCAGGTGCTATGCTAATGGAATGGGTCATGTCAATCAGATCATTCAACCAATGATGTGATCCCATTAATCAAATAACAACTCCTTGTTCATGGTTAGGAAACATAACCATCTTTGATTAACGAGCTAGTCAAGTAGAGGCATACTAGTGACACTCTGTAGGTTTATGTATTCACACATGTATTATGTTTCCGGTTAATACAATTCTAGCATGAATAATAAACATTTATCATGATATAAGGAAATAAATAATAACATTTATTATTGCCTCTAGGGCATATTTCCTTGATCTCCCACTTGCACTAGAGTCAATAATCTAGATTACACAAAATGATTCTAACACCCATGGAGTCTTGGTGCTGATCATGTTTTGCTCGTGGAAGAGGCTTAGTCAACGGTGCGCAACATTCAGATCCGTATGTATCTTGCATATCTCTATGTCTCCCACCGACCAAATCCGGATGGAGTTGAAGCGTCTTTTGATGTGCTTGGTTCTCTTGTGAAATCTGGATTCCTTTGCCAAGGCAATTGCACCATATTGTCACAAAAGATTTTCATTGGACCCGATACACTAGGTACAACACCTAGATCGGATATGAACTCCTTCATCCGCACTCCTTCATTAGCTGCTTCCAAGCAGCTATGTACTCAACTTCACATGTAGATCCCGAGCGGCGCTTTGTTTGGAACTGCACCAACCGACAGCTCCACCGTTTAATGTAAATCGTATCCGGTTTGCGATTTAGAATCGTCCGGATCGAGTGTCAAAGCTTGCATCGGCGTAACCGTTTACGATGAGCTCTTTGTCACCGCCATAAATGAGAAACATATCCTTAGTTCTTCTCAAGTACTTAAGGATGTTCTTGACCGCTGTCCATGATCCACTCTGGATTACTTTGGTACCTGCCTGCTAAACTTACAGACAAGGCACACATCAGGTCTGGTACACAGCATTGCATACATGATAGAGCCTATGGCTGAAGCATAGGAACATCTTTCATTTTCTCTCTATCTTCTGCGGTGGTCGGGCATTGAGTCTTACTCAACTTCACACCTTGTAATACCGGCAAGAACCCTTTCTTTGCACGATCCATTTGAACCTTTTCAAAACTTTATCAAGGTATGTGCTTTGTGAAAGTCCTATTAAGCGTCTTGATCTATCTCTATAGATCTTAATGCCCAATATGTAAGCAGCTTCACGAGGTCTTTCATCGAAAAACTCTTATTCAAGTATCCTTTATGCTATCCAGAAATTCTATATCATTTCCGATCAATAATATGTCATCCACATATAATATCGAAATGCTCTGAGCTCCCACTCACTTTCTTGTAAATACAGGCTTCTCCAAAAGTCTGTATAAAACCAAATGCTTTGATCACACTATCAAAGCGTTTATTCCAACTCCGAGAGGCTTGCACCAGTCCATAAATGGATCGCTGGAGCTTGCACACTTTGTTAGCTCCTTTGGATCGACAAAACCTTCTGGTTGCATCATATACAACTCTTCTTCCGAAATCCATTCAGAATGCAGTTTTAACATCCATTTGCCAAATTTCATAATCATAAAATGCGGCAATTGCTAACATGATTCGGACGACTTAAGCATCGCTTCTGGTGAGAAGGTCTCATCGTAGTCAATCCCTTGAACTTGTCGAAAACCTTTTGCAACAAGTCGAGCTTTATAGACAATAACATTACCATCAGCGTCGCCTTCTTCTTGAAGATCCATTTATTCTCAATTGCTTGCCGATCATCGGGCAAGTCAACCAAAGTCCACACTTTGTTCTCATACATGGATCCCATCTCAGATTTCATGGCCTCAAGCCATTTTGTGGAATCTGGGCTCACCATCGCTTCTTCATAGTTCGTAGGTTCATCATGTTCCAAGTAACATGACTTCCAAAACAGGATTACCGTACCACTCAGTGCGGATCTTGTTCTGGTTGATCTCTGAAGTTCTGAGAAACTTGATCTGAAGTTTCATGATCATCATCATTAGCTTCCTCCCTATTTGGTGTAGGTGTCACGAAACTGTTTTCGTGATGTACTACTTCTCAATAAGGGAGTAGATACAGATTATCTCATCAAGTTCTACTTTCCTCCCACTCACTTCTTTCGTGAGAAACTCTTTCTCCAAAAGTTTCCAATTTAGCAACAAAAATCTTGCCTTCGGATCTGTGATAGAAGGTGTACCCAACTGTCTCCTTTGGGTATCCTATGAAGACACATTTCTCCGATTTGGGTTCGAGCTTATCAGGTTGAAGCTTTTTCACATAAGCATCGCAGCCCCAAACTTTCAAAACGACAACTTTGGTTTCTTGCCAAACCACAGTTCATAAGGCGTCGTCTCAGCGGTTTAGATGGTGCCCTATTTAAAGTGAATGTAGCCGTCTCTAAAGCATAACCCCAAAATGATAGCGGTAAATCAGTAAGAGACATCATAGATCGCACCATATCTAATAAAGTACGATTCGACGTTCGGACACACCATTACGTTGTGGTGTTCCGGTGGCGTAAGTTGCGAAACTATTCCGCATTGTTTCAAATGTAGGCCAAACTCGTAACTCAAATATTCTCCTCCACGATCAGATCGTAGAAACTTTATTTTCTTGTTACGATGATTTTCCACTTCACTCTGAAATTCTTTGAACTTTTCAAATGTTTCAGACTTGTGTTTCATTAAGTAGATATACCCATATCTGCTCAAATCATCTGTGAAGGTGAGAAAATAACGATATCCGCCATTTAGCCTCAACATTCATTGGACCACATACATCGGTATGTATGATTTCCAATAAATCTGTTGCTCTCTCCATAGTTCGGAGAACGGTGTTTTAGTCATCTTGCCCATAAGGCACGGTTCATAAGTGCCAAGTGATTCATAATCAAGTGACTCCAAAAGTCCATCAAGATGGAGTTTCTTCATGCGTTTACATCGATATGACCTAAACGGCGGTGCCACAAATAAGTTGCACCATCATTATCAACTCTGCATCTTTTGGTTTCAACATTATGAATATGTGTATCACTACACAAGATCCAGATATAATGTTCATGCTCAACGATGGTACTAAATAACAATTATTTAGGTCTAATACTAATCCGAAGGTAGATGTAGAGGTAGCGTGCCGATCGCGATCACATCGACTTTGGAACCATTTCCACGCCAAGATCGTCACCTCGCCCTTAGCCAATCTTCGCTTAATCCGTAGTCCCTGCTTCGAGTTGCAAATATTAGCAATGTAACCAAGATCAAATACCCAGTGTGCTATCTGCGAGTATTAGTAAGGTACACATCAATAACAAGTATATCACATATACCTTTGTTAACCTTGCCATCTTTCTTATCCGCCAAATACTTGGGGCAGTTCCGCTCCGAAGGACCAGCCTGCTTGCAATAGAAGCACTCAGCCTGTGCTTAGGACCAGACTTGGGTTTCTTCTCTTGATCAAGAACTTGCTTGCCGCTCTTTTGAAGTTTCCTTTTCTTTCCTTTGCCCTTTTCTTGAAACTAGTGGTTTTGTTAACCATCAACACTTGATGCTCCTTTTGATTTCTACCTCATGCTTTCAGCATCGCCAAGAGCTCGGCATAGTTTTGGTCATCCCTTGCATATTATAGTTCATCACGAAGCTCTTGTAGCTTGGTGGCGATGATTGGAGAATTCTGTCAATGACGCAATCATCCGGAAGATTAACTCCCAGTTGAATCAAGTGATTGTTATATCCGGACATTCTGAGTATATGCTCACCGACAGTAACTATTCTCCTCCATCTTACAGCTATAGAACTTATTGGAGACTTCATATCTCTCAATCCGGCATTCGCTGAATATTAACTTCAACTCTGGAACATCTCATATGCTCCATGGTGTTCAAAACGACGTTGAAGTCCCGGTTCTAAGCCGTAAGCATGGCACACTCGAACTATAGAGTAGTCATCGCTTTGCTTTGCCAGACGCTCACAACTTCTCGCGCAGCCCTTTCACACCTAACGGTGCTTCCAGGCAGCAATAAGGATAATCCCTTACACCCAGCCGTAATTGCTGCCATCATCTTTCAACTTTGCTTCAAGGAACGCATTAAAATTCTTACAACAGCGAGCCATCTATCTACACATCATAGACAAGCAAGATACTATCCTCATGATAAATTTAAGTTCAATTAATCATATTACTTAAGAACTCCCACTTAGAAAAATCCCCTCCAATTTCTAAGTGATTACGTGATCCATATCAACTACACCATGACATCATCACGCGTGATGGAGTAGTTTCAACATCAATATGTTGATCATATCTCTAATGATTCACGCCATTAAGGTCATATTATATGCATAGCAAGTATAACCTGAGTATTCCATCACCCGCTGTATTTGAACGTAGAACATATCACAATCATACTATCGTGTCTCAAGTTCGAAGAACTTTCGTTCAATTGCATACTGTGGAGAACACTTCTTGATAATTTAGTAAGGATCATACGGACCCAGTCCGTAATTGCTGCCATAATGCTACCGCCAATCAAAGCAAAATAAGATGCATAAAGGATTAACATCACATTAGCAATCAATATAAGTGATATGATATGGCCATCATCACCGATCATCACGTGTGATGGAGTAGTTTCAATGGTGAACATCAATATGTTGATCATATCTACTATATGATTCACGCCGACCTTTCGTCTCCGTGATTCAGGTCATATCTTATATGCATAGCTCAAGTATAACCGAGTATTCGCGTGCAACTGTTTTGCACCTTGTATTTGAGCGTAGAACCTATCACACCCGATCATCGTGGTGTCTCCGAAGAACTTTATAGCGGTGCATACTCGGGAGAACACTTCTTGATAATTTAGTAAGGATCATCTTATAATGCTACGTCAATCAAAGCAAAATAAGATGCATAAAGCATCACATGCAATCAATATAAGTGATATGATATGGCCATCATCATCTTGTGCTTGTGATCTCCATCTCAAAGCACCGTCATGATCACCATCGGCGATCTCCATCGTAGCATCGTTGTCGTCTACGCCAACTATTGCTTCTCGACTATCGCTCTTGCTTAGTGATAAAGTAAAGCAATTACATGGTTGCATTTCATACAATAAAGCGACAACCATATGGCTCCTGCGATTGTCGATAACTCGGTTACAAAACATGATCATCTCATACAATAAGATATAGCATCACGCCTTGACCATATCACATCACAACATGCCCTGCAAAAACAAGTTAGACGCCCTCTACTTTGTTGTTGCAAGTTTTACGTGGCTGCTACGGGCTGAGCAAGAACCGTTCTTACCTACGCATCAAAACCACAACGATATTTCGTCAAATAGACTCCGCTTTTAACCTTCTCAAGGACCGGGCGTAGCCACACTCGATTCAACTAAAGTGAGAGAGAGGACACCCGCCACCACCTTTAAGCAACGAGTGCTCACAGCGGTGAAACCAGTCTCGCGTAAGCGTCACGCGTAATGTCGGTCCGGCCGCTTCATCTCACAATACCGCTGAACCAAAGTATGACATGCTGGTAGGTAGTATGACTTGTATCGCCCACAACTCACTTGTGTTCTACTCGCATATGACATCAACGCATAAAACCTGGCTCGATACCACTGTTGGGGAACGAGTAATTTCAAAAATTTTCCTACGATCACGCAAGACCATGGTGATGGCATAGCAACGAAGGGAAGAGTGTCCGCCCACGCACCCTCGTGAGACCGAAAGCGGAAGCGCTATAACAACGCTGTTGATGTAGTCGACGCCTTCACGATCCGACCGATCCAAGCACCGAACGACGGCACCTCCGAAGTTCGCACACGCTCAGCTCGATGACGATCCCCTGACCCGATCCAGCAAAGTGTCGGGGATGAGTTCCACAAGACGACGGCGTGGTGGACGATGATGATGCTCCACCGACGCAGGCTTCGCCTAAGCTCCGTGACGATATGACTTCTCCGCGCAGGCTTCGCCTAAGCTCATGACGAGTGGAATATGGTGGAAGGGGCACCGCACACGGCTAAGGAAATCAACTTGTGTGTTTTGGGGTGCCCCTGCCCCAGTATATAAAGGAGCCAAGGGGAGGTGGCCGCCAAGAGGAGGAGGCGCACTAAGGAGTCCTACTCCTCCGGGAGTAGGACTCCCCCAATCCTAGTTGGAATAGGATTCCGAGGAGAGAGAGAGAGGGGGGGCCCACCTTTCCTAGTCCTAATAGGACTAGGGAAGGGGGGGCGCGCCACCTAGGGCTGGCCTTCTCCTTTCCTCCAAGGCCCACTATGGGCCCATGTAGTTCCCGGGGTTCCGTAACCTCCGGTATCCGTAAATTCTCGATTTCACTCGGAACCTTCCGATGTCCAAATGTAGGCTTCCAATATATCAATCTTTATGTCTCGACCATTTCGAGACTCCTCGTCATATCCGTGATCACATCCGGACTCGAACAACCTTCGTGCATCAATACTTATAAACTCATTATGACCGCCATCGAACGTTAAGCGTGCGGACCCTACGGGTTCGAGAACTATGTAGACATGACCGAGACACCTCTCGGTCAATAACCAATAGCGGGACCTGGATGCCCATATTGGTTCCTACATATTCTACGAAGATCTTTATCGGTCAGACCGCATAACAACATCGTTGTTCCCTTTGTCATCGGTATGTTACTTGCCCGAGATTCGATCGTCGGTATCCAATACCTAGTTCAATCTCGCTTCGCAAGTCTCTTTTCTCGTTCCGTAATACATCATCTCACAACTAACACATTTAGTTGCAATGCTTGCAAGGCTTATGTGATGTGCATTACCGAGAGGGCCCAGAGATACCTCTCCGACAATCGGAGTGACAAATCCTAATCTCAAATATGCCAACCCAACATGTACCTTCGGAGACACCTGTAATGTACCTTTATAATCACCCAGATTCGCCAGTGACGCTTGGTAGCACCCAAAGTGTTCCTCGGCAAACGGAGTTGCATAATCTCATAGTCATAGGAACATGTATAAGTCATGAAGAAAAGCACTAGCAACAAACTATACGATCAAGTGCTATGCTAATGGAATGGGTCATGTCAATCAGATCATTCAACCAATGATGTGATCCCATTAATCAAATAACAACTCCTTGTTCATGGTTAGGAAACATAACCATCTTTGATTAACGAGCTAGTCAAGTAGAGGCATACTAGTGACACTCTGTAGGTTTATGTATTCACACATGTATTATGTTTCCGGTTAATACAATTCTAGCATGAATAATAAACATTTATCATGATATAAGGAAATAAATAATAACATTTATTATTGCCTCTAGGGCATATTTCCTTCAGCAACATTCAGATCCGTATGTATTTTGCAAATCTCTATGTCTCCCACTTGGACTTGGTCCCGAATGGAATTGAAGCGTCTTTTGATATGCTTGGTCCTCTTGTGAAATCTGGATTCCTTTGCCAATGCAATTGCACCAAGATTATCACAGAGATCTTCATTGGTCCCGATGCACTAGGTATGACACCTAGATCGGAAATGAACTCTTTCATCCAGACTCCTTCATTTGCTGCTTCCAAGCAGCTATGTACTCCGCTTCACATGTAGATCCCGCCACGACACTTTGTTTAGAACTGCACCAACCGACAGCTCCACCGCTTAATAAAAATACGATCCGGTTTGCGATTTAGAATCGTCCGGATCGGTGTCAAAGCTTGCATCGACGTAACCATTTACGACTAGCTCTTTGTCACCTCCATATACGAAAACATATCCTTAGTCCTTTTCGTATTTCAGATGTTCTTGACCGCTGTCCAATGATCCACTCTGGATTACTTTGGTACCTTCCTGCCAAGCTTACAGCTAAGCATACGTCAGTCTGGTACACAGCATTGCATACATGATAGAGCCTATGGCTGAAGCATAGGAACATCTTTCATTTTCTCTCTATCTTCTGCTGTGGTCGGGCATTGAGTCCGACTCAATCTTACACCTTGTAATACAGGTAAAAACCTTTCTTTGCCTCGATCCATTTTGAACTTCTTCAAAACTTTATCAAGGTATGTGCTTTGTGAAAGTCCAATTAAGCGCCTTGATCTATCTCTATAGATCTTGATGCCCAATATGTAAGCAGCTTCACCGAGGTCTTTCATTGAAAAACTTTTATTCAAGTATCCTTTATGCTATCCAGAAATTCTATATCATTTCCAATCAACAATATGTCGTCCACATACAATATCGAAATGCTACAGAGCTCCCACTCACTTTCTTGTAAATACAGGCTTCTCCAAAAGTCTCAGATAAAACCATATGCTTTGATCACACTATCAAAGCGCTTATTCCAACTCCGAGAGGCTTGCACTGCACCATAAATTGATCGTTGGAGCTTGCATACTTTGTTAGCACCCTTTGGATCAACAAAACCTTCTGTTGCATCATATACAACTCTTCTTCTAGAAATCCATTCAAGAATGCAGTTTTACATCCATTTGCCAAATTTCATAATCATAAAATGCGGCAATTGCTAACATGATTCGGACAGACTTAAGCATCGCTACGGGTGAGAAAGTCTCATCGTAGTCAACCCCTTGAACTTGTCGAAAACCTTTTGCAACAAGTCGAGCTTTGTAGACAGCTACATTACCATCGGCGCCAGTCTTCTTCTTAAAGATCCATTTATTCTCAATGGCTTGCCGATCATCGGCAAGTCAACCAAAGTCCATACTTTGTTTTCATACATGGATCCCATCTCAGATTTCATGGCTTCCAGCCATTTCGCGAATCTGGGCTCACCATCGCTTCTTCATAGTTTGTAGGTTCGCCATGGTCAAGTAACATGACTTCCGAATAGGATTACCGTACCACTGCAGTGCGTATTTTACTCTGGTTGACCTACGAAGTTCAGAGTAACTTGATCTCAAGCTTCATGATCATCATCATTAGTTTCCTCACTAATTGGTGTAGTTGTCACAGAACCGCTTTCTTGTGATGAACTACCTTCCAATAAGGAGCAGATCGATTATCTCATCAAGTTCTACTTTCCTCCCACTCACTTCTTTCGAGAGAAACTCCTTCTCTAGAAAGGATCCGAATTTAGCAACGAAAACTTTGCCTTCAGATCTGTGATAGAAGGTGTACCCAACAGTCTCCTTTGGGTATCCTATGAAGACACATTTCTCCGATTTGGGTTCGAGCTTATCTGGTTGAAGTTTCTTCACATAAGCATCGCAGCCCCAAACTTTAAGAAACGACAACTTTGGTTTCTTGCCAAACCACAGTTCATACGGTGTCGCCTCAACGGACTTAGATGGTGCCCTATTTAACGTGAATGCGGCCGCCTCTAAAGCATATCCCCAAAACGATAGCGGTAAATCAGTAAGAGACATCATAGATCGCACCATATCAAGTAAAGTACGATTCGACGTTCGACACACCATTTCTCTGTGGTGTTCCGGTGGCGTGAGTTGCGAAACTATTCCACATTGTTTCAAATGTAAACCAAACTCAGAACTCAAATATTCTCCTCCACGATCCGATCGTAGAAATTTTATTTTCTTGTTACGATGATTTTCCACTTCACTCTGAAATTCTTTGAACTTTTCAAATGTTTCAGATTTGTGTTTCATTAAGTAGATATACCCATATCTGCTCAAATCATCTGTGAAGGTGAGAAAATAACGATACCCGCCAAGTGCCTCAACATTCATTGGACCACAAACATCAAGATGTATGATTTCCAACAAATCAGTTGCTCGCTCCATAGTTCCGAGAACGGCGTTTTAGTCATCTTGCCCATGAGGCACGGTTCGCAAGTACCAAGTGATTCATAATCAAGTGATTCCGTAGCCCATCAAGATGGAGTTTCTTCATGCGTTTTACACCGATATGACCCAAACGGCGATTGCCACAAATAAGTTGCATTATCATTATCAACTCTGCATCTTTTGGTTTCAACACTATGAATATGTGTACTACTACTATCGAGATTCAATAAAATAGACCACTCTTCAAGGGTGCATGACCATAAAAGATATTATTCATATAAATAGAACAACCATTATTCTCTGTCTTAAATGAATAACCGTCTCGCATCAAACAAGATCCAGATATAATGTTCATGCTTAACACCGGCACCAAATAACAATTATTTAGGTCTAAAACTAATCCTCGATGGTAGATGTAGAGGTAGCGTGTCGATCGCGATCACATCGACTTTGGAACCATTTCCCACGCCGCATCGTCACCTCGCCCTTAGCCAATCTTCGCAATCCGTAGTTCCTGTTTCGAGTTGCAAATATTAGCAATGTAACCAGATCAAATACCCAGTACTATCATGAGTATTAGTAAGGTACACATCAATAACATGTATATCACATATACCTTTGATCACCTTGCCATCCTTCTTATCCGCCAAATACTTGGGGCAGTTCCGCTTCAAAGGTCCAGTTTGCTTGCGGTAAAAACACTCGATTTCAGGCTTAGGTCCAGACTTGGGTTTCTTCTCTTGAGCAGCAACTTTCTTGCTGTTCTTTTGAAGTTCCTTCTTCTTTCCTTTGCCCTTTTCTTGAAACTAGTGGTCTTGTTGACCATCAACACTTGATGCTCTTTCTTGATTTCTACCTCCGCTGCTTTTAGCATTGCGTAAGAGCTCGGAATTGTTTTGGTCATCCCTTGCATATTATAGTTCATCACGAAGCTCTTGTAGCTTGGTGGCGTGATTGGAGAATTCTGTCAATGACACTATCATCCGGAAGAGTAACTCCCAGTTGAATCAAGTGATTATTATACCCGGACATTTTGAGTATATGTTCACCGATGTAACTATTCTCCTCCATCTTGCAGCTATAGAACTTATTGGAGACTTCATATCTCTCAATCCGGCATTTGCTTGAAATATTAACTTCAACTCCTGGAACATCTCATATGCTCCATGACGCTCAAAACGCCGTTGAAGACCCGGTTCTAAGCCGTAGCATGGCACACTCGAACTATCGAGTAGTCATCACTTTGCTCGCCAGACGCTCACAACTTCGGCGTTGCTCTGCAGCAGGCACCCAGCGGTGCTTCCAGACGTAATTCTTCAATGCAGCAATGAGGATAATCCTCAAGTTACGGACCCAGTCCGTAATTGCTACCATCATCTTTCAACTTTGCTTTCTCAAGGAACGATTAAAATTCAACGGAACAACAACGAGCCATCTATCTACAAGAAACATAGACAAGCAAAATACTATCAGTACTAAGTTCATGATAAATTTAAGTTTAATTAATCATATTAAAAACCTCCCACTTAGACAGACATCTCTAGTCATCTAAGTGATTACGTGATCCAAATCAACTAAACCATGTCCGATCATCACGTGAGATGGAGTAGTTTCAATGGTGAACATCACTATGTTGATCATATCTACTATATGATTCACGCCGACCTTTCGGTCTCCGTGTTCCGAGGCCATATCTGTTATATGCTAGGCTTGTCAAGTTTAACTGAGTATTCGCAGGCGCAACTGTTTTGCACCCGTTGTATTTGAACGTAGAGCCTATCACACCCGATCATCACGTGGTGTCTCAAAGACGAAGAACTTTCATAACGGTGCATACTCAGGAGAACACTTCTTGATAATTTTAGTGAGAGATCATCTTATAATGCTACCGTCAATCAAAGCAAGATAAGATGCATAAAGGATAAACATCACATGCAATCAATATAAGTGATATGATATGGTCATCATCATCTTGTGCTTGTGATTCCATCGCTGAAGCACCGCCATGATCACCATCGCCACCGCGCGACACCTTGATCTCCATCGTAGCATCGTTGTCGCCTCGCCAACTATTGCTTCTACGACTATCGCTACTGCTTAGTGATAAAGTAAAGCAATTACATGGCTTTTGCATTTCATACAATAAAGCGACAACCATATGGCTCCTGCCAGCTGCCGATAACTCGTTACAAAACATGATCATCTCATACAAAAATATAGCATCACGCCTTGACCACATCACATCACAACATGCCCTGCAAAAACAAGTTAGACGTCCTCTACTTTGTTGTTGCAAGTTTTACGTGGCTGCTACGGGCTGAGCAAGAACCATTCTTACCTACGCATCAAAACCACAACGATAGTTTGTCAAGTTGGTGCTGTTTTAACCTTCGCAAGGACCGGCGTAGCCACACTCGGTTCAACTAAAGTGAGAGAGACAGACACCCGCCACCACCTTTAAGCAACGAGTGCTCGCAGCGGTGAAACCAGCCTCGCGTAAGCGTCTGGCGTAATGTCGGTCCGGCCGCTTCATCTCACAATACCGCCCGAACCAAAGTATGACATGCCGGTAAGCAGTATGACTTATATCGCCCACAACTCACTTTGTGTTCTACTCGTGCATATGACATCAAAGCATAAAACCAGGCTCGGATGCCATCGTTGGGGAACGAGTAATTTCAAAAATTTCCTACGCACACGCAAGACCATGGTGATGGCATAGCAACGAGAGGGGAGAGTGTCTGTCCACGCACTCGTGAGACCGAAAGCGAAGCGTTATAACAACGCTGTTGATGTAGTCGACGCCTCACGATCCGACCGATCCAAGCACCGAACGACGGCACCTCCGAAGTTCTGCACACGCTCAGCTCGATGACGATCCCCGGACTCCGATCCAGCAAAGTGTCGGGATGAGTTCCACAAGACGACGACGGCGTGGTGGCGATGATGATGCTCCACCGACGCAGGGCTTCGCCTAAGCTCCGCGACGATATGACTTCTCCGCGCAGGCTTCGCCTAAGCTCCGCGACGATATGACCGAAGTGGAATATGGTGGAGGGGGGCACCGCACACGGCTAAGGAACGATCCGTAGATCAACTTGTGTGTTCTAGGGTGCCCCCCGCCCCCGTATATAAAGGAGCCAAGGGGGAGGGGGCCGGCCGGCCAAGAGGAGGCGCCAGGAGTCCTACTCCCTCCGGGAGTAGGATTCCCTCCAATCCTAGTTGGAATAGGATTCACCGGAGGGGGAAAGAGAGAGAGGGGGCCGGCCCACCTTTCCTAGTCCTAGTAGGACTAGGGAAAGGGGGGAGGCGCGCGGCCACCTAGGGCTGGCCCTTTCTCCTTTCCACCAAGGCCCACTATGGCCCATATAGTTCCCGGGGGGTTCCGGTAACCTCCCGGTACTCCGGTAAATTCCCGATTTCACTCGGAACATTTCCGATGTCCAAATGTAGGCTTCCAATATATCAATCTTTATGTCTCGACCATTTGAGACTCCTCGTCATGTCCGTGATCACATCCGGACTCAACAACCTTCGTACATCAAAACTTATAAACTCATAATGAACTGTCATCGAACGTTAAGCGTGCGGACCCTACGGGTTCGAGAACTATGTAGACATGACCTAGAACCATTCTCGGTCAATAACCAATAGCGGAACCTGGATGCCCATATTGGTTCCTACATATTCTACGAAGATCTTTATCGGTCAAACCGCATAACGATATACGTTGTTCCTTTGTCATCGGTATGTTACTTACCCGAGATTCGATCGTCGGTATCCAATACCTAGTTCAATCTCGCATCGGCAAGTCTCTTTACTCGTTCCGTAATACATCATCTCACAACTAACTCATTAGTTGTAATGCTTGCAAGGCTTATGTGATGTGTATTACCGAGAAGGCCCAGAGATACCTCTCCGACAATCGGAGTGACAAAACCTAATCTCAAATACGCCAACCCAACATGTACCTTTGGAGACACCTGTAGTACTCCTTTATAATCACCCGATTCGTTGTGACGCTTGGTAGCACCAAAGTGTTCCTCCGTAAACGGAGTTGCATAATCTCATAGTTACAGGAACATGTATAGGTCATGAAGAAAGCAATAGCAATATACTAAACGATCAAGTGCTAAGCTAACGGAATGGGTCATGTCAATCACATCATTCTTCTAATGATGTGATCCCATTAATCAAATGACAACTCATGTCTATGGTTAGGAAACATAACCATCTTTGATTAATGAGCTAGTCAAGTAGAGGCATACTAGTGACATCTGCTTGTCTATGTATTCACACATGTATTATGTTTCCGGTTAATACAATTCTAGCATGAATAATAAACATTTATCATGATATAAGGAAATAAATAATAACTTTATTATTGCCTCTAGGGCATATTTCCTTCAGTCTCCCACTTGCACTAGAGTCAATAATCTAGATTACACAAGAATGATTCTAACACCCATGGAGTCTTGGTGCTGATCATGTTTTGCTCGTGGAAGAGGCTTAGTCAACGGTCTGCAACATTCAGATCCGTATGTATTTTGCAAATCTCTATGTCTCCCACTTGGACTTGGTCCCGAATGGAATTGAAGCGTCTTTTGATATGCTTGGTCCTCTTGTGAAATCTGGATTCCTTTGCCAAGGCAATTGCACCAGATTATCACGAAAGATCTTCATTGGTCCCGATGCACTAGGTATGACACCTAGATCGGAAATGAACTCTTTCATCCGACTCCTTCATTTGCTGCTTCCAAGCAGCTATGTACTCCGCTTCACATGTAGATCCCGCCACGACGCTTTGTTTAGAACTGCACCAACCGACAGCTCCACCGCTTAATAAAAATACGATCCGGTTTGCGATTTAGAATCGTCCGGATCAGTGTCAAAGCTTGCATCGACGTAACCATTTACGACTAGCTCTTTGTCACCTCCATATACGAGAAACATATCCTTAGTCCTTTTCGTATTTCAGATGTTCTTGACCGCTGTCCAAAGGATCCACTCTGGATTACTTTGGTACCTTCCTGCCAAGCTTACAGCTAAGCATACGTCAGTCTGGTACACAGCATTGCATACATGATAGAGCCTATGGCTGAAGCATAGGAACATCTTTCATTTTCTCTCTATCTTCTGCTGTGGTCGGGCATTGAGTCCGACTCAATCTTACACCTTGTAATACAGTAAAAACCTTTCTTTGCACGATCCATTTTGAACTTCTTCAAAACTTTATCAAGGTATGTGCTTTGTGAAAGTCCAATTAAGCGCCTTGATCTATCTCTATAGATCTTGATGCCCAATATGTAAGCAGCTTCACCGAGGTCTTTCATTGAAAAACTTTTATTCAAGTATCCTTTATGCTATCCAGAAATTCTATATCATTTCCAATCAACAATATGTCGTCCACATATAATATCGAAATGCTCAGAGCTCCCACTCACTTTCTTGTAAATACAAAGCTTCTCCAAAAGTCTCAGATAAAACCATATGCTTTGATCACACTATCAAAGCGCTTATTCCAACTCCGAGAGGCTTGCACTGCACCATAAATTGATCGTTGGAGCTTGCACACTTTGTTAGCACCCTTTGGATCAACAAAACCTTCTGGTTGCATCATATACAACTCTTCTTCTAGAAATCCATTCAAGAATGCAGTTTTACATCCATTTGCCAAATTTCATAATCATAAAATGCGCAATTGCTAACATGATTCGGACAGACTTAAGCATCGCTTCGGGTGAGAAAGTCTCATCGTAGTCAACCCCTTGAACTTGTCGAAAACCTTTTGCAACAAGTCGAGCTTTGTAGACAGCTACATTACCATCGGCGTCGGTCTTCTTCTTAAAGATCCATTTATTCTCAATGGCTTGCCGATCATCGGCAAAGTCAACCAAAGTCCATACTTTGTTTTCATACATGGATCCCATCTCAGATTTCATGGCTTCCAGCCATTTCATGAATCTGGGCTCACCATCGCTTCTTCATAGTTTGTAGGTTTGCCATGGTCAAGTAACATGACTTCCGAATAGGATTACCGCACCACTCAGTGCGTATTTTACTCTGGTTGACCTCACGAAGTTCAGAGTAACTTGATCTCAAGCTTCATGATCATCATCATTAGTTTCCTCACTAATTGGTGTAGTTGTCACAGAACCGCTTTCTTGTGATGAACTACCTTCCAATAAGGGAGCAGATACTGATTATCTCATCAAGTTCTACTTTCCTCCCACTCACTTCTTTCGAGAGAAACTCCTTCTAGAAAGGATCCGAATTTAGCAACGAAAACTTTGCCTTCAGATCTGTGATAGAAGGTGTACCCAACAGTCTCCTTTGGGTATCCTATGAAGACACATTTCTCCGATTTGGGTTCGAGCTTATCTGGTTGAAGTTTCTTCACATAAGCATCGCAGCCCCAAACTTTAAGAAACGACAACTTTGGTTTCTTGCCAAACCACAGTTCATACGGTGTCGCCTCAACGGACTTAGATGGTGCCCTATTTAACGTGAATGCGCCGCCTCTAAAGCATATCCCCAAAACGATAGCGGTAAATCAGTAAGAGACATCATAGATCGCACCATATCAAGTAAAGTACGACACGACGTTCGACACACCATTTCTCCGTGGTGTTCCGGTGGCGTGAGTTGCTAAACTATTCCACATTGTTTCAAATGTAAACCAAACTCAGAACTCAAATATTCTCCTCCACGATCCGATCGTAGAAATTTTATTTTCTTGTTACGATGATTTTCCACTTCACTCTGAAATTCTTTGAACTTTTCAAATGTTTCAGATTTGTGTTTCATTAAGTAGATATACCCATATCTGCTCAAATCATCTGTGAAGGTGAGAAAATAACGATACCATGGCGTGGCCTCAACATTCATTGGACCACAAACATCGGTATGTATGATTTCCAACAAATCAGTTGCTCGCTCCATAGTTCCGAGAACGGCGTTTTAGTCATCTTGCCCATGAGGCACGGTTCGCAAGTACCAAGTGATTCATAATCAAGTGATTCGAAGCCCATCAAGATGGAGTTTCTTCATGCGTTTTACATCGATATGACCCAAACGGCAAGTGCCACAAATAAGTTGCATTATCATTATCAACTCTGCATCTTTTGGTTTCAACAATATGAATATGTGTACTACTACTATCGAGATTCAATAAAATAGACCACTCTTCAAGGGTGCATGACCATAAAAGATATTATTCATATAAATAGAACAACCATTATTCTCTGTCTTAAATGAATAACCGCCTCGCATCAAACAAGATCCAGATATAATGTTCATGCTTAACGCCGCACCAAATAACAATTATTTAGGTCTAAAACTAATCCCGATGGTAGATGTAGAGGTAGCGTGCCGATCGCGATCACATCGACTTTGGAACCATTTCCCACGCCAAGATCGTCACCTCGCCCTTAGCCAATCTTCGCTAATCCGTAGTTCCTGCTTCGAGTTGCAAATATTAGCAATGTAACCAGATCAAATACCTGGTACTATCTGCGAGTATTAGTAAGGTACACATCAATAACATGTATATCACATATACCTTTGATCACCTTGCCATCCTTCTTATCCGCCAAATACTTGGGGCAGTTCCGCTTCCAAAGTCCAGGTTTGCTTGCAAAGAAAACACTCGGCCAGGGCTTAGGTCCAGACTTGGGTTTCTTCTCTTGAGCAGCAACTTTCTTGCTGTTCTTTTGAAGTTCCTTCTTCTTTCCTTTGCCCTTTTCTTGAAACTAGTGGTCTTGTTGACCATCAACACTTGATGCTCTTTCTTGATTTCTACCTCCGCTGCTTTTAGCATTGCGAAGAGCTCGGAATTGTTTTGGTCATCCCTTGCATATTATAGTTCATCACGAAGCTCTTGTAGCTTGGTGGCAGTGATTGGAGAATTCTGTCAATGACACTATCATCCGGAAGAGTAACTCCCAGTTGAATCAAGTGATTATTATACCCGCACATTTTGAGTATATGTTCACCGATGTAACTATTCTCCTCCATCTTGCAGCTATAGAACTTATTGGAGACTTCATATCTCTCAATCCGGCATTTGCTTGAAATATTAACTTCAACTCCTGGAACATCTCATATGCTCCATGACGCTCAAAACGTCGTTGAAGACCCGGTTCTAAGCCGTAGCATGGCACAATCAACTATCGAGTAGTCATCGCTTTGCTCGCCAGACGCTCACAACTTCGGCGTTGTTCTGCAAAGCAGGCCTGGCACCCAGCGGTGCTTCCAGGCGTAATTCTTCTGCGCAGCAATGAGGATAATCCTCAAATTACGGACCCAGTCCGTAATTGCTACCATCATCTTTCAACTTTGCTTTCTCAAGGAACGATTAAAATTCAACGGAACAACAAAGACGAGCCATCTATCTACAGTAAACATAGACAAGCAAAATACTATCGGTACTAAGTTCATGATAAATTTAAGTTTAATTAATCATATTAAAAACCTCCCACTTAGACAGACATCTCTCTAGTCATCTAAGTGATTACGTGATCCAAATCAACTAAACCATGTCCGATCATCACGTGAGATGGAGTAGTTTCAATGGTGAACATCACTATGTTGATCATATCTACTATATGATTCACGCCGACCTTCGGTCTCCGTGTTCCGAGGCCATATCTGTTATATGCTAGGCTCGCCAAGTTTAACCTGAGTATTCCGCGCAAGCAACTGTTTTGCACCCGCTGTATTTGAACGTAGAGCCTATCACACCCGATCATCACGTGGTGTCTCAAAGACGAAGAACTTTCGCAACGGTGCATACTCGTGGAGAACACTTCTTGATAATTTTAGTGAGAGATCATCTTATAATGCTACCGCAATCAAAGCAAGATAAGATGCATAAAGGATAAACATCACATGCAATCAATATAAGTGATATGATATGGTCATCATCATCTTGTGCTTGTGATTCCATCGCCAAGCACCGCCATGATCACCATCGCCACCGGCGCGACACCTTGATCTCCATCGTAGCATCGTTGTCGCCTCGCCAACTATTGCTTCTACGACTATCGCTATCGCTTAGTGATAAAGTAAAGCAATTACATGGCTTTTGCATTTCATACAATAAAGCGACAACCATATGGCTCCTGCCAGTTGCCGATAACTCGTTACAAAACATGATCATCTCATACAAAAATATAGCATCACGCCTTGACCACATCACATCACAACATGCCCTGCAAAAACAAGTTAGACGTCCTCTACTTTGTTGTTGCAAGTTTTACGTGGCTGCTACGGGCTGAGCAAGAACCGTTCTTACCTACGCATCAAAACCACAACGATAGTTTGTCAAGTTGGTGCTGTTTTAACCTTCGCAAGGACCGGCGAGCCACACTCGGTTCAACTAAAGTGAGAGAGACAGACACCCGCCACCACCTTTAAGCAACGAGTGCTCGCAGCGGTGAAACCAGTCTCGCGTAAGCGTCTGCGTAATGTCGGTCCGGCCGCTTCATCTCACAATACCGCCAACCAAAGTATGACATGCTGGTAAGCAGTATGACTTATATCGCCCACAACTCACTTGTGTTCTACTCGTGCATATGACATCAACGCATAAAACCAGGCTCGATGCCATCGTTGGGGAACGTAGTAATTTCAAAAATTTCCTACGCACACGCAAGACCATGGTGATGGCATAGCAACGAGAGGGGAGAGGTCTGTCCACGCACCCTCGACCGAAAGCGAAGCGTTATAACAACGCTGTTGATGTAGTCGACGCCTCCACGATCCGACCGATCCAAGCACCGAACGACGGCACCTCCGAAGTTCTACACACGCTCAGCTCGATGACGATCCCGGACTCGATCCAGCAAAGTGTCGGGATGAGTTCCACAAGACGGCGTGGTGGACGATGATGATGCTCCACCGACGCAGGGCTTCGCCTAAGCTCCGCGACGATATGACTTCTCCGCGCAGGGCTTCGCTTAAGCTCCGCGACGATATGACCGAAGTGGAATATGGTGGAAGGGGGCACCGCACACGGCTAAGGAACGATCCGTAGATCAACTTGTGTGTTCTAGGGTGCCCCCGCCCCGTATATAAAGGAGCCAAGGGGAGGGGCGGCCGGCCAAGAGGAGGCGCCAGGAGTCCTACTCCCTCCGGAGTAGGATTCCCTCCAATCCTAGTTGGAATAGGATTCACCGGAGGGGAAAGAGAGAGAGGGGCGGCCCACCTTCCTAGTCCTAGTAGGACTAGGGAAGGGGGGCGCGCGCCACCTAGGGCTGGCCCTTTCTCCTTTCCACCAAGGCCCACTATGGCCCATATAGTTCCCGGGGTTCCGGTAACCTCCGGTACTCTCAGAATTCCGATTTCACTCGAACATTTCCGATGTCCAAATGTAGGCTTCCAATATATCAATCTTTATGTCTCGACCATTTCGAGACTCCTCGTCATGTCCGTGATCACATCCGGACTCAACAACCTTCGGTACATCAAAACTTATAAACTCATAATGAACTGTCATCGAAACGTTAAGCGTGCGGACCCTACGGGTTCGAGAACTATGTAGACATGACCTAGAACCATTCTCGGTCAATAACCAATAGCGGAACCTGGATGCCCATATTGGTTCCTACATATTCTACGAAGATCTTTATCGGTCAAACCGCATAATGATATACGTTGTTCCTTTTGTCATCGGTATGTTACTTACCCGAGATTCGATCGTCGGTATCCAATACCTAGTTCAATCTCACATCGCAAGTCTCTTTACTCGCTCCGTAATACATCATCTCACAACTAACTCATTAGTTGTAATGCTTGCAAGGCTTATGTGATGTGTATCACCGAGAAGGCCCAGAGATACCTCTCCGACAATCGGAGTGACAAAACCTAATCTCAAATACGCCAACCCAACATGTACCTTTGGAGACACCTGTAGTACTCCTTTATAATCACCCGATTACGCCAGACGTTTGGTAGCACCAAAGTGTTCCTCCGTAAACGGAGTTGCATAATCTCATAGTTACAGGAACATGTATAGGTCATGAAGAAAGCAATAGCAATATACTAAACGATCAAGTGCTAAGCTAACGGAATGGGTCATGTCAATCACATCATTCTTCTAATGATGTGATCCCGTTAATCAAATGACAACTCATGTCTATGGTTAGGAAACATAACCATCTTCGATTAACGAGCTAGTCAAGTAGAGGCATACTAGTGACACTCTGTTTGTCTATGTATTCACACATGTATTATGTTTCCGGTTAATACAATTCTAGCATGAATATTAAACATTTATCATGATATAAGGAAATAAATAATAACTTTATTATTGCCTCTAGGGCATATTTCCTTCAAGACCACACACAGAAATACAAACCCCTTATGTCTCTTTAACAGGCAGGCACACATTTCAAAACTGAAGTAGGAACATTAGAATCATATGAAATTCGTATTTGAAAAAATAAACTAAGCAATTATGAGTGGCGTAATGTTTAGCTTCAAGGGTGGAGTGTTGGTAGTGCGACACAAAGCAAGTAGGCAGATTGTATTCCATGTAAAAGATCGAAACCTATGTAAAAGCTGGAAATGACACTTTCTTTCTATACAATGCAGTGTTCGTTACCCGCACATGATGGAAGAGATCACATAGATAAATACTATTCACTCATGTCTACGGTTCCAGTATTTAGAAATAGGATGGTCCACCCTAAAAGAATATTGACAACAAATATGACAAGGCAAGCATAGATGTAGTGAATCAATCATTTACTTGTGAGCTTATTTGGACAAGTATGCAGAATTGTAACTACAGTAAGAGACCGTCCAAAATCTGAATGAAGAAGTTTGTCTAACACTTATTGTTTGCAACTAATCGACGTGAATAATTGGATATTATATCGAATGAGTAAGAAAGACAAGTAAAATTGTCAACAAACCTGGCTTGCAGTAGTAATCTGGGTCAATGTCACTATGACCAACAATCCAAAATGACTAGTTTCTGTTCCGAGGGCCGGAATTTTGAAAACTCTGTGAACTTTAGAGGTACTAAAGATTACCGAAATACATCTGAACCATTAAGAGCACTGAGCACACAACAAACCCTAATGACAGTCCTGCCTAATGAGTAATGAATCAATTATAAAATGGGTGATGAGGAGTGGCTGCTGAGTGTTGAGGACGTATCTCAGGATAAATCGGGTTGGCTTGGTGGGTGCTGCACACCTGAGCCCTGAACGGACTGGGAAGGTAGGCACGGCGGCGCGCCCGGGCAGCGGTGACGCTGTTGGGCGAGTGGCTCCTGGCCTCCTGTTAGTCCGGCGTCTCCTCCTAGAGTCATGTCGTCTGGGACGGCAAGTCAGCCAAGCAGGCAAAGCGGCCAAAGCGCAGTAGAGATTGGAAGCGCACAATGTAATGTAGGGGAATCGGGGCCTGGGACAACCCAAAATCCTGTGGGTGGGCCGCCCACCGTGGGCACCCTGTGAGATACACACCCGAGCCAAGAACATGCATTTTGAAACTAATTTAGGAACATTTAGTTGACCAATTAAACAACTCTGTTTTAATAATATCAGATTCAGATTTGAACAACTAAGCTTGTTTAGCTTGATGGCTGGAGCAGTGTTATTATGACACGAAGCACGTATTCTGATCGTATAGTGATCATAAAAGGGGGAAACTCTAAGCATATTTTTTTAAAAAAAAGGGTTTCCCCTCCGATTTATATTAAAGAAACCACCACGGAACCAACATGATCAATTAAACCCTAAGCATGATCAATTAAACCATATTATGGTTGCGCCATGGCAGATTTGAAGCTGCAAATCGGAGAAATGATATTTAGCATCCATTGTTTGCTTCGAACTAAGAACTAAATTCTAAGAGCTGAAAAGAAAGTAGAGTAACCAAGTTAAGATCTATTTTCTGGTTGAGATCAAAAAGTTGAGGAGATATGAAGTACCACCTCTCTTGCGGCGCCTGTAGGCATCGAAGTGCGATGGCTGTCGGTAGCGTTGAAGCAGATCTGCGATGGTAGACGGGTGCATCGGGGATAAGTCCCGCTATGTGGAAGAGAAGGTCGTGTGGCGGCCCGGCAAAGAGGACGACGGCGCCGATGAAGCGAGAGGACACGATGCAAGGCTATTGGCCCGTCGCCGTGGATGAGAAACGACCATCTCTAGCAGTGGACGACGCAGTCTTGGTAGGCGCTCCGGCATGGTGGAGGACGGTGGCGATGGATGTGGTGGAGGACGGCGGCGATGGATGGGGTGGTGGATGGAGGCTGGTGTGGGGATGGGGTGTTCTAGCGCGGACGGTGTATGAATGGGAAAAATGGAGGGAGAGGTACCGGGAACCATGTTTTTGGGGCGCGCCTGTCTGAAATATGGGAAAGTTACGAACTTAGCCCCCGTTTAAAATTTGGACGTCTCGTCGGTTGGGGATAGGACGGTAATCTCGCATCTCGCCAATATTTGCCCAGAGCGATTTCGGGCGAGGAGAGGGTGGTTGGCGCCCATGGTTGGCACCCACGGTGTATGAACGGGGTTGACAGGTAGGGCGGTTGTGTCACGTCTGAGTGACGTTACAAACCTACCCCTATTGAAAATATTGGCCTACATCGATTTCGGCCAAGTCGAGTTTGTTTTGCCGCCCACCGTGTATGAATGGGGAATGGAGGGAGAAACAGAGGTCTTTCAGATGAGCTTGAATCAAATGTGTTTTGTCATTTATGTTTGACGCCCACCGTGTCGGAATGGGCTTAGAGGCGGTCGTGACACGCCTAATTGAAGTTACTAACCTACCCCTATTTAGAGCAAGGAAATCGGGCGATGGATTGTCCGTGTAATGGGTAGACAGTAATTTCCATCTCCCAAACACTTGGCTTCGGCAGCCGACGTGGGAGTGGACATTTTGCTGCTTCTTTCGAATTTTGGGACAATAAGCATCCACGTTTACCCTGGCAACTAAATTCGAATCCATTTTGTATTCTTATATGAATCTTTATAAATCATTCTATGTGTTTTTATATATCTTCAAAAGGATGACAACGATGTATTCCACTGTCATATATGAATATGGTTTACAAATGCCGATACTCAAATTCAGAAACTAGAATCCAATTTAAGGTGAATTCGAATATTTGGAACACTTCATGTCCAACTCAAATGTCACACGCAACATAATGTGTACTCCCATTTAGATATGTACACAAGCGATGTATCAAGATTCAAATACCGAGTCAATCAACCAAGAATGTACAGAACTAACATACATATAAACACTTATAGAGTATACGGATCAATAATATCAACTAACATACATAAGCCAGGACGCTGTACTTTTTTTTGGCTACAACAACATCCTTTTTTTAGCCAGCATCTTGGCCCTTTCCGGTGCGTGCCACTTATGGTCCATCTGTACTACTACTATTGTTGAATGCACATTCAGCCCGATTGGCATATTTGTAGGTCTGGCACAGCAATCCAAATGAAATGTCTCCGAGTTTTATCAATTAATACAGACTTGTGCTCATATAAAATTACAAACCAAAAAACAAAAAAAAACAATTATTACATGATCTCTAAAACAAATGGTTTGATTGATTACATGAAAAGACAACACAAAGGTTATTCAACTATGGAAAGAACATTTCACCTATGATTTACCAAGTAGGAATTTAATTTCCTTTTTTCCTTCAGGACCTTAACAATCTGGTCAGTCTCAGCTTGCTTCGTTTTGAAATCCACCAAATATTTAATGGTTGTCTTGAGTACTGCATGTGGTTGTGCTGTTTGCTTCCTCAACATGTCAACTTCATCTCTAAGTGCAGAAGCAGAATCTCTTTCTACCACTAGTTTAGCCTCTAGAGCATCAGCAGTTGGCAATTAATAATGCACGATTGGGTCGGTGCCACTGCTGTGGGATGATGCAACGTCCATGGAGACCTCGCTCTTTGATCTTGGGCTAACCTGTTTTGCCATTAAAGTTCCGATTGGATTCAGAAAAGTTGAAATTAGCAAAACATCTCAACTGGGAGTTATAACAGCAAATCAGTTAAACAAACAAGGAATTAAAGAGTTTCAATTGGATGCTGAAAAGTAGTTATGAACATCATTGTAACCCGCTGTTGCAGCAGAAATGCAGTTAAACAAACAAGTAGATATTTAAGTTAAGGAAAACAGGTAATTCTTAACAGTAAGTATCAAACACATAGATAGGCGCAATCTACAATATGATTAACAGGCTGTGCCATTATGTAATCAGTAGCAAACTAAATTAAGCCAAGCAACGTAATTGAACAATTTTGCAATAAGTGGCTAACTAAAATTCCGAGAAGCAGGTAACTGAACTTACGCTAGTTCTTTGTACAGGCACACTGCAACTTCTTTTTCACTTACAAGGTTGTACGAAGGAGTCCATGGCATCAATTGCTTGGATACGCAGTCCCAATACTTCTTTCTTCCCACACTGCATGGGTAAGTCGAATGGTTAATCTGGTAAGATGGTACGTCCTTGATATGTTATATGAGGACGTGTAGTCATACTAGTTGTAGCCAAACACATCACACTGGCTTTTACTGTATATTTCATGCGATTATTTTTGGCATATCGAGATCTAAGCAATCTACAATTGGATGAAAAGACTGGTGTCGGTGTCAAACCGCGGATCTCGGTAGGGGTCCCGAACTCAAGGCGTCTAGGCGGATGGTAACAGAGACAAGGGACACGATGTTTACCCAGTCCGGGCCCTCTTGATGGAGGTAAAACCCTCGTCCTGCTTGATTGATATTGATATTGTGGATGTTTACAAGAGTGGATCTACCACGAGATCAAGGAGGCTAAACCCTAGAAGCTAGCCTATGGTATGATTGTAAGGGTTGTTGTGATTGTAGTCCTACGGACTAAAGCCATCCGGTTTATATAGACACCGGAGAGGGCTAGGGTTACATAGAGTCGGTTACAATGGTAGGAGATCTACATATCCGGATCGCCAAGCTTGCCATCCACGCCAAGGAAAGTCCCATCCGGACACGGGGTGAAGTCTTCAATCTTGTATCTTCATAGTCTTGGAGTCCGGTTGATGATGATAGTCCGGCCGATGATAATCCGGCCGATGATGATAGTCCGACAATCCGGACACCCCCTAATCCGGGACTCCCTCAGTAGCCCCTGAACCAGGCTTCAATGACGATAAGTCCGGCGTGTATATTGCTTGGCATTGCAAGGCGGGTTCCTCCTCCAAATGATAGAAGATTGTGAACACCAGGATAGTGTCCGGCTCTGCAAAATAAATTCCACATTCCACCGTAGAGAGAATAATAATATATACACGAGTTCAATCTGCTGACGTTTTCGGTGGCATGACGTCACACCACTACCAAGCCATTACTCAAATTGTTTTTTACTGTACCACCTTAGCGCATTTAGCGAAGCGGTTTCCTTGGCACGTCTTGTCGAGCGTAGATCGTGTTTCCCTTAATCCGGATTCTCATCAATACGGGCGTGGGTAACCCAACGCGCCCGCTCGCCACGCCTCTATCGAAGACGAGTCCCAAGCGGCCACGGAGACGGCTCTTGGTATCCTCCTCTTTATAACGGGACCAAGGCTCGTTTCTTTTCTTCAATCTTCCATCGAATCCTCTCCATGCTCCAAGTTCCAGCACCTAGAGCTCCAGATTCAAGCGCTTTGGACCTTCAACGATGTCCGGTTCCGACCTCCGGGCGGTGGATGCCCTCCTCCGTTCACGGAGGAGGACGTCTTGAAAGCTGCGGGAGGCCAAGTACCTGTCTTCTGAGATTTCGCACAGTTGCTGCCGAAGGCAGGCCATCCCCACCCCGAGCCCGCGAGTATGTCGTCTTCGTTTCCCACCTCCGCTGGATTTAGGCTTCCGATGGATCCTTTTGTGATAGGGCTCATGTTTTACTATGGGTTGGAATTCCACGATTTGGCTCGAGTCCATCCTCCATATCTCCGCATTTATTGTCGTCTCATGAAGCCTTCCTCGCGTCACCCTCACTTCGGCATGTGGTGAAGACCTTCAATGTGGCGCCAAGATGATCGAGGGGCGTCAAGCGGAGTGTGGCGGGCGGCCATAAGTAGGAGGGCCGATGCCCGTGTTGTGCTGCTCCTTCCAAGAGGAGCTCGCCTGTGGCAGCAAGAGTGGTTCTATATTACCGTTCGAGGGGCCGCAGACAAAAGCTGCCTCCCCTATTCCGCCCGGGACCTCCACGATGATTGATATCGTGGGTCAACCAAGGGCTCAGCTGGGGGCTGTCAAAGGACGTGCCCCTACTGCAGGGCCGGATTCGAGATCTCCTAACGAGGGAGATTGATATGGTGGTGGTGATGCAGGTTATGCTAATTAGGCGTCTCCTGCCCTGCAAACGCCGTCCTCTCCGGCTATGGGAGTTCAATCCGGAGGGCCAACGGATTCTTCAACACTTCATGGGTATGACACCCCTGGAGATGTATAACTTATTCTTTGGATCGCAAGAGGTGCGTCCAGAATTGACCGAGGATGCTGGACTAAGCTGCAATCGCCTCGATACTCAAGTAAGTAGTTCCAAGTCCAGACATACCGTTTGTTTGCCTTTCGATGATCCGCCTTATGACCTATCTCCTTCTACACAGGAGTGGATAGCGGAAGCAAAATTATCTGATGTCGGCCCCCCCCGAGACGCGTCGGATCCCGTGCTGGTCCGGATGCTTGAGGTTGCGCCTTCGGAGGAAGGCGAAGGGAAAGCAGAAGCTACTGCCTCGCCTGAGGAGGCTCTTGAGCGAGGGGATCGAGAATCCCTCCTACCAAGGGAGAAGAGGACTGCCTCCGAGGACCGGGGAAAAAAGCCCTAAGCGGGGAAGAAATCTTCACGGAGGGTCCTGCGTCGGGAGGCGCCGGCCGCACAATCTCCCTTAATGAGCCAGCCCTCCAACAAGCCGTAAGTAGAAAGAAAGGAGTTTTATAATAAGGGACATCCCTATTTGTGCTTCTGAGGATAACTAAAGTTTTTACCTTGTAGTTCGGATCTCCGTCCTTCGCAGATGAGCTCGTCTTCGGGGGACCTTCGTCCGGAGATGATAGAGAGCGAGACGCCCCCGTCCGGGGCACCGTTGGATAGGGCAGACGAGCCTGAAGTGTCGCCACGGAGGAGCCACGGGTGTGGCAAAGCCGATAGTTCGGCGCCAACCGGTGTCTGGTGAAGGATCTGCTTGAGAAGGCGTCTATCTCGTAAGATCAGCACGCATTGATGAGCATGGTGATTGAAAGGATTTCGTTCGCCGAAGGCGGGTTGCATGATGCCGTCAGGAGTTTACTGGCGGGGTTTGAGGTACGTATAAATGACACACCTTTTAACAGTTTTGCATATAGAATGCGCCCTGTATAGATAGTAGCCCCTGAGACTCGGTAGGTTGTCGATATCGACAGCGTGCCGAGGATCAAAATCGCAGGTTTAACTTCCCGCCGTGCCGATGCAGGTGGAGGGTCGTCCGGGGGCCAGCCGGACTATTGGAGTTGCTGAACTAAAGCGGCAACTCGATGTGGCGGATGAAGACATCGCGCTGATCAACAGGCGACTTGATGAGTCGCAAGGTAAGTGTTACTGCTTGTCACGTGGTAAGGGTTCAAGCCAACTCCTTACAATATGTGCGTGAAATGCAGATAGTGCCGCTGCCGTGGAGAGTCTTGGGCGAACTTTCTCAAGCCAAGGAGCAGGCGGAAGGAGTAATCGGCAGCCTCGAAAGCGACCAAGGAGTTAGCGGCGAAGGGCCGCACACTGCGGAGCAGGAAGAGATAGCGAAATGGCTGTGAAGTTAAAAGAGGCTACCGACCGCAATGAGGCTCTTGGGAAGGAGCGCCTAGAGGGCAAGAAGACCTGCGGAAGGCCACCGAAGCCAAGAATGCCCGCTCTGCAATGCGGGCTATGAAGGAAAAACTGCGCCAGGGCGGGGAGATTATGGCGGCAAGCCTTTTCGCTGCGCCAAGGTTCACGGATCCAAAATATGCTCAGCTGGGCCAAGCTGTGGTGTCAGGAGGACCTTATATGGACTTAGCAGCGAGTGCGGCGGATGCCGTTGTGCATTTTCGAAGCCGGAAGGATCACCAGACGGAAGAGCTGTTTTGGTTTCAATTCCATAGTCGGGCGTTCACTTCCGTGACCGATCGCTTGGCTGAGTGGGCTGAGCTAAATAGGTTGTCGGGCTTGCTATGGCGGATATAGTGACCCATATCCGGCGGATAGGCCTCAGCCAAGAGTTACTTTGGCTTATTGCAACAATTTCTTGAGGCGGTGCCGCATATCAAAGCGATAAGCGGTCGGCCTGCATAGAGGGTGCGCGGATGGCGCTCGTGCGTGAAGACACATTGGGCGGAGATGGATGCCACGCTGTTGCGACCGGGTTGGATAATAACGGCTACCCGCCAAGCACTATTTTGGCGAAGTGCTGCCTTGTGCTTGTGTAATAGAGTCGCGGTGCTCAAAAAATGTTACGTTGAATGAGCGTTTATATGATGTAAAAATGATACTTATGATGTAAGCGCCTTTTATACTTGTGCGTTCAAGTAATAGAATATCTCCTTTGCGGCCGTTCATGTATACGTATGTATAACCCGAAAGATGGCGTTCGTCGGCTTCAGCCCCCACGCACAAGGTGCGGGGTGTTCATAAAAATAGCACGTTTTCACACTTAATCCGGCGTCTCGGTCCTGTAAAGGAGGTGGTAGCGTAGCAAACAAGGCAACAGGACTATAATGCTTTATCACTTTCCTTAGCCATGGAGTTGAGGGTGGGGCTCGACATAGCCCCCCGGGGCACCGTGCTTTCCGAATTGAGGCGTATGTGCTGGCGGAAGCGGCCCTTCGTCCGGAGGAATCTAAACATTCCCAAGGTCGTCAGTGGTTGACCAGTCTCTCGCTGTATCATAGCGGTCAGTTTCGGCTTTCTCTCTGAGGTGCTCGCCCGGCGAACTGGGGCACAATCGCAGTAGTTCTCCTGGAGCGCGTTAGCCGGTGATCTGAGGCGTAAGGCAGCAAAACACGAGGCCGGGCAAACCCAACATTTGACCCAAGACATGATTGAGCTGATGCATATAAGGCCTAACTTCGAGGCGCGAACACTCCCGAAGGTGTTCGGTCTTTATAATAAGCGGGCAAAACAAAGCCCTAAGCCCCTTGTGTCCAGATGCGGGCAGGTTCTTACGCGCGGCCGATGCCAAAACGCCAGTCTCCACTCTGGTTATAATGATAAACCAGGGGATTATAGCAACAGAGAGAGTGAAAAGGTTTACGTGGGGTCTTAGTCGAAAAGAGTCCTTGCAGCGGGTCCCTCTTGCACCTTTCGCTGTGTCTCCGTTGTGCATCATCACAGGCGGGTGTGCACGCTGTTCATCTGTAAAAAGAAGAACTTGGTTGGAAAAGAAATCGTGCGAGAAAGTGCATAAAAATTGAAATATAGATTAAGAAAGCTGAGCCTATGCTAGCTCATTATGGCTTATATCGCAAACCCTTGTGAAGGGTGTGCGGCTAGGTAACCCTAAGCTTATTTATTCCGGACTCGTCGATCGTGTCCGGGGTCTCCAGCGACCCTATGATGAAAGCGATGCCACGTGGACCGGGCATTTTAAGCGTAAGAGACACGGAATGTGGTATTGTATTGAAGCGGACGAGCTTCCGTCAATGGTGCTGATAGCTGGCTTAAGGGCTGGCGCCACTCCTTTGAAGGAAGTGCGGCTATGCGGTGTAATAGGGTCTATCCCCACTTGCGGATTGTGTCCGGATATAGCGAGTTTAAGTCACTGCCGCCGTCCATCAACACTGCGTTAATTGCAGTCCGTCTATTATGGGATCGATGTCGGGCGAGTCTATCCTGCGCTCCGGATACTTACGGACTAATCCGGATGGTTGAAAGTGATTGGTTTTGACATCCAACCTTGGTCCCCATGGGGAGAAACTCCTTTGATCCCTTTGGGCCCAAGGGTTTTGCCCCTTAAAAAGAAACCCTAAAAGTTGAAATGCAAATCTCCGGGAGTTTGGGCAACTTTTAACCAAACAGGGGAAGAGTTTTGGAGCCTGAAAAGGTTAGGGCCGAACCCCTCCAGCGGGAAAATGCAAATTTAAAAAAAGGTAAGAATATTTAAGGGGTAAGGGGAAAAACGGAAACCCCAAAAGGTCCAACCATAAGGAAAAGGGCGCCAAAATTGGGGAAATTTTGCGGCCCAAGGTTACGGATAAAATTGCCGCCGGGTTTTGGAACCATTTTGGGCAAAAGGGCATAAAATTCAAGCGGGGAACAAACGTTTTGGTTCTTTGTCGGGCCACCCCACTCCTTTTCACTAAAAGGTTGTGGGGTTCATGGCATAATGCCCTTGGGGATAGGCCTCCCAAATTCTTTCTTACACATTTTGGGGCGGTGGTTAACGGGAAGGGCGCCTGAAAGGGTGGGGAGGCGGCTGTGAAGACACATTAAATGGTCCACCCTGTTACCCTTATAATGGCTACCCGGAGCACTATTTTGGGAAGGCTGCCGGCTGAATAATCGGGTCTCAAAAATTTCTCGAAGAACTTTAGTTAAATGTATTTTGATGAACGCCAACTTTGCCATAAATTTTTTTGGGATGTTGTTTCCAAAGATGGCGTTTATTCCCCACCACAAGGTGCGGGCCTTTACCCGGCCCCTTAACCCGCCCTCCCTTAAAGGGGTGGACGAGAAACGGCCGGCATTCTTTTCACCCTTAGCCATTTAGGGTGGGGTCAATGCCCCCCCGGGCACCGGCTTTCCAGGGCGATGTGCTGGCCAAACCCTTCCGGGAGGTTTTAAGGCTCATGGTTCCGCATAGGCCCTGGTTTCTTTGATGTTTTCCCCCCGGGGCACTCCAATTCCCAGCCCCGGTCACGGGCCCGGGCGGGCCCCCAGACCCAAAGCTTTGGGCTATGCTTGGCCTCTCGGGCCCCTCCTGGGCTTTATTGCGGCCGCCCTGCCTTGGCCGGGGAGCTTGGGCCGGCCTGCCAAACGCCTCTCCCTGGTTTATGATCCAATTTCAACGGAAGGGTTTCGGGGTCTTAGTCGATCCGCCGGTCCCCGCACCCCGCCGGTCTCCCGGGACCCGGGGGGCCCCTTTCTTAAAAAGAAAGCTTGGTTGGAAAAGCGGAGAAAGGCTAAAATTGAAATTGATTAAGAAATGGCCATCAGCCAAAAGGGCTTAAGCAAAACCCTTTGAAGGGTGGCGGTCCCTACTTATTTACCGGCCCGGGTCCGGGTTAAGCACCCTTTTGGGTCCAGGGCCGGGATTTTAAGCGTAAGGCGGGAAGTGGTTTTAAAGCGGAATTCCTCAAGGTTTGGATGGGCCAAGGGCCCGGGATTTTGAAAAGGGTAGCGGTGAATGGGTTCCCATTGGTTGTGTGGGATAAGAGGTTTGTTTCCCCCCCATAAACTCCAATTGATCCGTTATTAGGGATCCGCGGAGCTACCTGGCCCGACCCGGCTTCCTTTGAAATATTGGTTTTGCTAATGGTCCCTTTGGTGTAAGTCGGCGGCGTTGGTTTCGGATACAAGAAGTTTATTTTTGCCCAAAAGTCCTTTGATTGTGTTTGCTTTGCCACCTGCCTTCCGTGTGATTAACTGGGCGTTTAAAACAAAATTTTGGGGTTGGTTTGGGCCTTTGGGGTTTGTAGCAACCACAAAATTTTGTTTAAATTTGGCTCGCCGTGCCCAAAGAGGGCGTGGTTTTTTGGCCCCAAGCGAACCGGGCTTGACCCCGTGCCCTTGGGCTTTTTTCCTTATTCCCCGTCCCGCCTGCCCGTTCCACCATCTGGATGTACTGGGTTTGCCATCTTCAGATGTTTCCCGCAAAACGATCTGGGCGTTCGGCCCATTGTTTTGTTTTTGGGGTTCCGAATTGTGGATTGTTTCGCAAGGTTCAAACCCACCGATAAGGTTTTTGGTAAGGCCGCCGTTCTTCCCCTGTTGGGTTATTGACCGTCGCGGGATCCGGGGCGGAAAATCCTTGAAAATTTGTTTTAACCCCAACCTTTAACTTCCGGGTTTTCACTTTTACCTGCCGTCCCTTTAGCGAAGGTATTTTTGGGTGGAGTCTCCCTCTAGCCGGATGTAAGTTCTTCTTCCGCATTTTGTGGCAAATCCTCTAGAGGGTTTAAACCGTGAAATTAGACCGATCATTAAAAATTCCGTATTTGGGTTGCCGTCTCAAAGTCGGGTTTTCCCGGGTCCCTTTTGGCCCTGATCCATTGGGGTCGCCCGGGGTTTTTTTCTTGGTCACCCGCTTGTCCTTTCCCTCGCCATTTCCGGGGCCTTTTATTTTTTGACCAGGCCGATTCCGCCACCGGGGCTTTTTTGGTTTTTATTTGTGGGCCTTGTTTTTGGCGCGGTTTTGACTTTTGCCTCCATTCTTCCAAGCGGTTCTTTGCGTTTTGGCTTTCCGGGGGGTTTTCCCTGAAACCCGCTGGTTTAAATGGGGTTCTTCTGTTTGTGGCGGGATTGCGGCCGGGTTTTAAGGGATTACCCCTCCCCTTTTTGCGCCCCAAATTGGGTTCTTTTCATCTGGGATTTTGAAGGCCGGTCTTTGAGCTTTTTTTTTTAAATCGCCGCGGTGGCCTAGGGGGTTGGGTCTGTTTTTTCCCGTACCCGGCCCGGGCTCAAGGAATGCTTCAATGTTTATGTTCGGGCCCGAGGGAAAATTGCGCACGGTTTTAGTCGGGAATCGGTTTTCCGGGGCCTTGATCCCAAGTCCGACCGGTTGGGTTGGGAAAAGGTAAGGTCGCCCTCCCAAAATTGCCCCGGGCGTGTCCGCCAGCCCTGATTGAGTGCCCACGGCAGCACGGGCCCCGGGTGCGAGTTGGTCTGCCCCGTTCGGGCCTTGGGCCAATTTCCCGGCAAGCCCCGGGTATGGCCCGGAAGTCCCAGAGGTTGGGCACTTCGGGTGCCGGGGTTGGGAGCAAAGGCTCAAATCGCCGGGAGAAATTCCCCGAGGCGGTGTTCAGGGGCCATCCGCCTTCGGGCGACGGGCCTTCGAAACCCAAGCGGGAAACCGGGTCTCGGGGGGGTCGCTGGGGCCCTGGGGATTCAAAAGGGGCCGTTTTACCCGGGCCCCTTTGTGGGGAAAAGCCTTGTTTTTGATTTGTGGTGTTTACAAGATGGCTCCCAATAAGGGGTAAACCCAGAAGCTACCATGGGTTGAAGGGTTGTTGATTGTATCCCCGGACAAAGCCAGTTTTTCCCGGGGGCTTTCTTCGGAAATGGGGGCCTTGTTCCCCGGCCTTGAAGGAAAGTTGCCGGGTTCTTCAACGATTTCAATCTTGGGTCCCGTTGATAAGTCCCTGATAGTCCGCCGATGATTAGTCCCATCGACACCCCTAACCGGGACTCCTCAACGCATCCTTCACATTATTGAACCGTTAAAACAAGCACCAACCATTCCGGGTAAAACAAAACGCCTGAATATTTTTTCACTATCCAATCATACCGCAAAAAAGGGGAGGGGTCCTGATTAGGGGGGTGTCCGGATACGGTCCATCATCACCAACCATTTTCCCGGATATCATCATCGCCGGGACTCCAAGACTATGAAGATAAAGATTGAAGACTTCACCCGTGTCCGATGGGACTTTCCTTGGCATGGAAGGCAAGCTAGGCGATTGGATATGTAGATCTCCTACCATTGTAACCGATTTTGTAACCCTAGCCCTCCTGTCTATATAAACCGATGGCTTTAGTCCGTAGGACTACAATCCAAACAACCCTTACAATCATACCAAGGCTAGCTTCGGGTTTAGCCTTTGATCTTGGTAGATCCACCTTGTAAACATCCACAATATCAATATCAATCAAGGGCGGGGTTTTACCTCCATCAAGAGGGCCCAACCGGTAAACATGGGTCCCTTGTCTCCTGTTACCATCCGCCTAGACGCCCATTAACCCCTACCGAGATCCGCCGGTTTTGAAAGCATTGGGCTTATTGGGTTCCTCTGCCCACCGATGGCGATGGCCCTTAATCAACCGGAGTCCGGTGAACCTTCCTCCCCGGATGATCTTCGATTGGGCCCCGGGCCAACTCCTTGGCCTCCGACGTCGAAGTTCGCCCGGCCGCGGGCCGGTTTAACCTAAACTTCACGGCCGATATCCGGGACTTGATCCTCGGGATCAGCCACGGAAACTTGCCCGTTGCACGATGGGCATGATAACTGCCGGGCAGACCTTAGGCGCACCGATCCGCCCACCATAGTCCGGAGTGTCTCAATCGGGCGGATGGCACACCGCCGAGCTGCAATTTCTCGGGATGGGGCAACACTTTTTCCCACGAAAGCCCGCTAGGTGCCGGACCAACCTCCTCGCCCCCAAAATCCGAACCATCATAATTCACCCGCAATCTTTCGCCTCGCCTTTTGGAATATAAATTCATTGAAGCATCTTCGCTATCCGGAGACCCCGGCAAACGGCCGGCGGTTGGGCGCGGATACAAGAAATTCAGATCCCACCCACCACCCATTCGAGCCACCGCCGATTTTTTCCGACATACTCGATCGACCCAAGCATCGGGTATGGAGACGGCCGAGATTTCCCAAGAACCGGCCAGGAAAAGACCACCCGCCAACGCATATACATGGTGGACACCCCAAAGGGCTAACGAGGAACAACGGGATGCGGCGAGGATAATCTCCGAAAAGAACCAAAACGGCGCGGACCCGCCCTAATCCCGCCCGACAAAGCAACCTTCCCAACGACCCCCGGATAAGCGGGGCAAGCCAGAGAAAACGGCAGCCGGATAATCAACCCCTTCACGGAGCAATCAACAGTCCGCCACAACACCGGAGCATAAGAACATCGCAAAAAACTCGGCCACGCAAGAAGTTTGAAGAAGGCAAAACGGGCTCAAACAGCGAAGACACGCCGAATGAAGTGGAGCAAAGTATTCAAGACCGAGACAAATATGGCAATGGCCATCAAACTAAACTACCCGGCGAAGTTCTGCCAATTTGCGAAAGCCATGAGCCTTCCCAAAAAAAATAAAGGGCCCCTTTGGGATGAGCCGATACGGGCCCAAAGCGAAAACGGGGTTGTATAGAATTATAATCTTAAAACGGACGCCCCGGTCCATCACGGCCAAAAAAGGACCCCGAAGTAACACACCACGACAAGTGTTGAAGGGCAACCAAATAGGGCCGACACCCCTTATGTTTCACGGAGGTCTGGATCATGAATTTCCAGAGGTTTAAACCCATAAACAAGAGGCATGACCACAAGACCCCGGATCGGATAGAAGACTACATACTACAATACAATGGCTGGGAGATGATCTCCACGCCATAAAATACCACCCTCAAGCTCAAAGGGCCAGCTGGCATTGGCTCAAAAGCCTCCCGAAAACCTGTTGGAAGTTGGGAAGAGCTTGAGGCGCGTTTAGAAAATTTTCAAGGGACTTATGTCCGCCCTCCATCCGGAATCTGGGTATAAAACAACAGCCCGGAGGTCACAAAAATTTCGGAACAGGTTCCTTACCAAAAAGAACAAATATGATGTCCGGACGCGGAAGCCTTAGAGCTTTTAAACACAACGCCCAGACAATGGCTCACGACACCTCGCCAAGAGAAGAAGAACAATGGCGCGCTTAAAAGCCTCATGGCCTTTTGATGAGAAGACAGTCTAGCAAGATGGCACCAGGACCCGAGTACATCCGAGATCGAGATGGAACGAAAGTCCAAGGGAAAGATCACGAATAAAAAAAGCCTAAAGTCCGCGGATTCAAAAGCTCGTCCGAAAAAAAAACCCTTAAGGACAAAGATGAGCTATCAAATTTAAACAAAATTTTAGATCGGATATGTCAAATCCACAAGACCCAAGGCCTACAAACCATACCAACCGAAATTGTTGTTTTAAACGTCCGGCAGACAATGCCGACCAAAAAGGGCTCGACAGGCGAGGACAATACAGCCCCCCAAAAAGCACGGAAGTCAAAAGACTTTCCTCGAAAGTCAAACAAGCCGCTTCCGGATAACCGGAAAGCCAACCCCTCGCCAAGACAAGTGTCGAACGATCCCCCGGGCCAAGGTTGATGCCAAAACCAATCACTTTTGCCATCCGGATTAGTCCGATATCCGGGCCGAGGTAGACTGCCCGAATCGATCCCATAATGACGGACTGCAATTAACGCGTGTTGATGGCGGTTGTTGACAAACCTTATCCCGCACAATCCGCAAGTGGGATGACCCTATTAACGCATAGCCGCCTTCCTTCAAAGGGGGCCAGGCCCTGCCACTATCAACCACCGACGGAAGCTCGTCCGCCTAATAGAATACCACCCGCCTCTTACGTTCAAATGCCCGGTCCACGGGCATCGTTCATCAAAGGGTCCCGAGACCCTGACACGGTTGGGCGAGTCCGAATAAAAAGCTTGGGCTACCAGCCGCACACCCCTTCACAAGGGTTTGACAGTATAATGAGCTAATAGGCTATTTCTTAATCTATATTTCAATTTTTCGCACTTTCTCCACATTTTTCCAACCAAGTTCCTCTTTTTTCATGAACAGATGCACACCCGCCCGGATCGCCCGGAACACAAGCACGCGGGGACCCGGCGGACTTTTGGACTAAGACCCTCGAAACCTTTCTTCCCCTCTTGTTGCTATAATCCCTGGTTTTTGATAAAAGTGGAGACGGCGTTTGGCATCGGGCCGCGCGAAAGAACCTGCCCACGACACAAGGGGCAGGGCTTTGTTTCCCGCTATTATAAAGACCAAACACCTTGGGAGTGTTGCGTCGAAGTTAGGCCTTATATGCATCAGTCCAATCATGTCTTGGTCAAATGTTGGGTTTGGGCCCCTTTTTTCCCTTTTACGTCGAACGTAACGGGGCTCCGGAGAATCGCGAAGCCCCCCAGCACCTCGAGAAAGCCCGTCAAATGATAACGGCTCAACCACTGACGACGGGAATGTTTAGGATTCCTCCGCTGGGGGCCGTTTCGCCGGACATCGCCAATTCGGAGAGCCGGGCCCCGGGGCTATGTTGGCCCCACCCTCAACTCCATGGCTAAGGAAAGTGATAAAGCATTATAGTCCGTTGTGTTTTCCGCTACCACCTCCTTTAAGACCGAGCCGGATTAATGTGAAAACGCATTTTTAACACCCCCTTGTGCGGGGGTGAAGGAACGCCATCTTTGGTTATACATACGATACATGAACGGGCAAAGGAGATATTCTATTACTTGAACGCACAAGTATAAAAGGCGCTTACATCATAAAAATCGTTTACATTAATAAACGTCATTAACGTAACATTTTTCGAATGCGCTCTATTACACGAGCACCAAAGCGCCAAAATAGTGCTGGGTTTATTTCCAACCGGGTCGCAAGGGTGGCATCCATTCGTCAATGTGTTTCCACGGGCGGCGCCATCCGGCCCCTCTATCAGCCACCGCCATCGCTTTTTATCCAAAAATTGCCAATAAGCCAAAGTAACTTTCGGGGCTATCCGCCGGATATGGGTCACTATATCCGCCATAGCAAGCCCGACAACCTATTTAGCTCAGCCCACTCAGAAACGGTCGGGAAGTGCGCCCGGACTATGGGGAGACCAAAATTTTCTGGTGATCCTTCCGCAAAATGCACGTCCCCCCTCGCCGCTAAGTCCATATAAGGGTCCTCCACACCAAGTTGGGCCCAACCGGCAATATTTTGATCCGGAACCTTGGGCAGCGAAAACCCCACAATCTCCCGCCCGGCGGTTTTTCCTTCATAGCCCGATTCGGCGGCATTCTCTTCGGCGGTGGCCTTCGCAGGTCTTCTGCCGCTTAGGCGCCCTTCCCAAGATCACGGTCGGTAGCCCTTTTAACTTCACAGCCATTTGCATCTCTTCCCTCGGCAGGGCCCCGCCGCTAACTCCTCCCCGAGGCTGCCACTCCTTCCGCCTGCCCTTGGCTTGAGGTTCGCCCAAGACTCTCCCGCAGCCCTATCTGCATTTCACGCTATTTGGAGTTTCCGCCCCTTCCACGACTTAGGTTTCACTTGCGACTTCGGCTTTGACACCGGTTCTCCGCCACTCGGTGCCGCCCTTTTCGCCCACAGCCGCTTTTTGACGACCCGACCCATCGCAGGGCGGAATTTAAATTTGGTTATCCTCGACGGCCCATATGAAACCCACCGGTCTAGGGCTCATTAAAGGCGATTCTAATGCAAAACTGTTAAAGGGGCTTTTTCCATCTCAAACCCCCCCCCTGGGTAGAAGGCCGGACCCCCTTTCAAACCTCCTAAGCCGGACTTGAATCGCTTCCCGACCTTCAAGCACCGGCCGAATTTCCGGCTTTGCCCCCGGGGCCCCCGGGATTTAATTTTGCTTCCGCCTATCCAACCCTGGAGGGGCGCCTCCTTACACACGGGTCCTCAAGACGGCTCACTCCAAGGACGGAGTCCGAAACAAGGAAAAATTTAATCCCGTACCAAATGGGATGTCCCTTATTTGAAACTCCCCCTTAGGGAGGGGCGGTTTGGAGAAGGCCGGGCCTCCCCGCAACCCCCCAAGATTTCTTCGTTAGGGGTTTTTTCCCCGGCCTCGGAGGCGTCCTTTCCCGGTAAGGGTTTGACCCCTCGCTCGAGCCCCTTAGGCGGGCGGCCCTGATTTCCCTCGCCTCCCGGCCCCTCAAGCATGACCAAGGGATCCGGCCCTCTCGGGGGGCCGACATCAGACACTTTGCCCCTTATCCACCCGGGAAGGGGGTAAAGGGGATCCGAAAGGCAAAAAACGGTATTGGATTGGAACTCCGAGATGGGATTCACTAGTCCAGCCCCTCTCAATTCCGGAGCCCCGCATCCAAGAATAAGTTAACTCCCTTGGGGTGCTCCCTGAATGTTAAAATCGGGGGCCCTCCGTTGCTCCCTCCGGAGAGGACGGGGGGGCGGAACGTAATTCAAACCCGCTCAACCCTATCGACTTCTAAGGATTCGAATGTTGAGAGGGGCCGCCCTTTGAGGCCCCGCTTGACCTTTGGGACCCCGTCTTTGGGAGGCCCAGGAAAGCGGCGGTTTGTCCCCGGGGAACGGGTTATGAACCACTCTTGCTGCCACGGCCAGCTCCCTTTGGGGAGAAAACACGGGATGCTTATTTGGTCAGCCCACCCGTTGACCCCGTATTTATTAAATCTTCCCACGAAGTGGGGTAGCGAGGAACTTCGGTACAATATATTGGAGGAGGACTGGAGCCAAGCAATTCCAACTTAGTAAAACTGGGGCTCTAAAAAGGATATCGGGAAGCCTAAACCCCGACATGGGACACAAACGCACTCCAGCTGGGGGGGGATGGCCTTCCACCCGGCCCGTGGACTCTTGGCCTGAGAGCAGGCCCTCCGGATAGGAGGGCTCCACCCCCATTGGCCGACTTAAGGTAAACCCTGGGGCCTTCTCCGGGGGTTCTTAAAAAAAATTTTATAAAAAGGGGGGATTGGCTTTGAAGGGGGGTCCGGGGGGGAACCCCTTTAAATCCTTTAACAACCCTACAAATCAAAATAAACCATTAAGGCCTAAGGCTTTAGGGTTTAAAAAAGCCTTCCTTGAAAATTTCTCGGGGTGGTTTTTTAGGAAATTTTCCAACCTTCTTTGGGGAAACCCCCAATCCAACAATATCAATTATCCCATAAGCCGGGGGGCCCGGGGTTTGAAGGGGTTTACCTCCATCAAAAAAGGGCCCCGAACCCCTTGGGTTAAAACCCCGGCCGGGGTTTTGTCCCCCTTTGTTCCTCCTTGTTACCATTCCCGCCCCTGGCAAAACAGGATCCCGGGAAAAAAACCCCCTACCGGAGATTTCCGCCGGGGTTTTGAAAACAAACCAACAAAGGCGGGGCCCCATAAGGGGCCCCTGGTAAAATTGGGGCCGGCCCCGGGCCCCTCCCGGTGGGTTTTGAAAAAGGGGGCCACCATAGGGGGTTTTGGGGAGTCGTCCAGGTTGTTGCCTACGCTAGTTTTGTTCGATCCCAACGCACGAGCAGAGCAATGTAAAAAATGAAGAAAAATGTTTCAATTTGGATGGGCCAATAACATAAGTGCAAGGCAGGCCCTATAGCAGGCTCATGCATTTAGCCAGCGCCTCCCATATCGATCGACAGCAGGAAAAATCCCAATTCTTTCGCTCCAGCCTCGAGTCTGGTTTGCTCCTAACCTAGCCGCCGCTGGACAGATAACACAGCACTTCCTCGCGCCCTCATTGGAGGCGGTCGCTTGAACTTCAAGCGAGCGGAAGGACAAGAAGATGAAGATCCAACCACAGGTGTAGCACTGCGTGGGAGGCGAGGCGCAGCACGGGCATGGCATCGAGCTTGCGCAAAGCAGACGATCGCAGCTTGCAAGAGTAGCATCGCGCAACCAGCAGGTACATCACATCCCTGATTATATCTAATTCAACTCTTCAATTTCTGGCCAATAGTTAAACCTGACGGTGTTGTAAAACTGCTTGTATGTAGGGAATCTATGAGAAAATGAAACCAATTTCTACTTATTTTATAACTCCCCCAATCAATACTGAACTCACTGAATTTGATGTATCTAATCAAGTTTCCGGTGCAAACATACAAGCTCATGTTGTTCTTGAGCCTGAAGTGTCTAATGAACATACTGCTAATGAAGGATTTGATGCAAACATTTTACATGCTCCTGGTGATGAACATATAGTGTCTAATGAGGGATCTAATGCAAGCATTTTGCAAGCTCATTGAAGGATTTAGTGTCTAATGATGATCTACTATGTTGAGAGGGCGGATATTTAGGGCATTGATGACAAGCAAATTATAGTGCATTTTCATAAAGCGAGAGGAAGCGTCGAGGCCATCTACGAGAAAGTCCCGTATCATCACAACATAGCATAAAATACTTTTCTAATCTGTTGTTTTTGAAACTATTGGCATACTTGTGCAGGATAGATATATTGATATGCGGTTTCGCACTGGTTATCGTGCAATTACACTTGATATTTTCAGCGGAGAATGAATAATTCAGAAGGTACAGACCATGTTTGTAGTCCTTGTACACCATGTTGCATTTGTGTTTTTAGTGCTTGCATCATTTAGTGTTTATAATTTGAACTACTTTGGATCATTAGCTGGTTTTCAAAGTGCATGTAGCTTCACATTTCTCAAGTTATGTTGATTTCCGGTGCAAGTGCCTTCGTATTTTTTAAGTTAAATATTAGCCCTGCTAGCAGATTAGTGGATCAGCCACTACACACAAATCATACGCGAATGCCGGTCTGAACTAAATGAAATGCAGGGACTTACGCTAGCTCATTGTGCAGGCTCCTTGCAGCTCTGCTTGCACTTGGGATGTTCCATGTACAAGTCCATGTTACCACTTGCTTGGATGTGCAGACCTTGTGCTCCTTGCATCCCCTCCGCATTTTGACCGCGGCGAATGGTTGATCAAATAAGAGGAATCGACCTTGATGTTGTCTTGGAGGAGCAGATAAGGTTATCTGGTGTGCAGGATGTGTGCCCGATCGTAAGCGCCATCATGCTTAGCTAAAAATGGATTTGCTTGTTTGAGATAATATCTCCGGAAGAAATAAGAGTTGAAGTCGAGTTTCATAGGCGTGTATGCTAAGAGGCGGTGAAAGGATATCAAACATCGTCGGAACATTGCACAAGGAAGTGATGTGGGATACCTTGTTGGAAGCAGCGTTTGGGCATGCTCGCCTAGCTAAAGTCTTGGTCACTTGAGAGCCGTTGAGGTGATCTTGCTGGCGTTGGCTGGCCGCTACCGCGGATGCAGATCTTGAGTGGCAGCGGGCGCTACTGATCGGATGGGCGAGACCGTTGGTGAAGCTAGCGGCCTCGGTAGCGGAGTCTGACGATGTGCTCGGTAAATGCCCGGTGAGCTGGGAGGCGGCGTCGGTGAAGCGCACGTCGCTGATGGAACTTCGGTGTCTGTGAGGCACGTCGGTTGCGGCGGCGGCGTTGTCGGTGGACCACCGGTGCGTTGGACGAGGCATAGATGAGGTAGCTCGGTGTGGTGGTGAACCGGCCGTCGTATTCGTCATCGTCGTCCGGCTCAGAGGTGGGGAATGGTGGAGAAAGAGGCGAGGCGGCGAGGTCGAGGGTTGGCGGCGAATTAAGGTTTGAGCAATCTGGTAGCGGAAGGGGACGGTGGAGAAGAGATTTTGCAGCGCTGGAATTGGGGCCGCTAGATATTTCAATCCGAAAGCAGAGGCCTTGAACTTATATTGTCGTCGTCCTTTTTTTTGGGGAGGGTGGGTGGCTGGGTGCTATCGTCCGTCCGACACACCACGACCACTCCGACAGGACTATGCCGGTGCCTTAAAGGCACCTGCCTTTGTCCATGACATGTGGGCCCAGCAGTTCTGCTGGCCCACATGTCGATCCTGAGCAATTGGCTTTAACAGCACCGAAGCGCGTCCATCCTGCTACCGACCACAGATGCACTTTTATTGCGCCTACATTTGAGAATGCAAGCGAATCTTCTTTCATTTGCAAAGCGAATGCGTATGTATTACCATGGCCGTGTTTTTCATTGCAATAATTAGTCATTGAAACGAGATACTCCATCCGTTCACTTTTGTAAAGTCGTTTAGGACAACTTAAAATGCCTTTGTTGCACATTATGCGAAATGTCTTCAAAGTCTTATAAAAAGTGAATAGAGAGTACTATAAATTAATTAATGAGGAGTTATTTGAAAAAAAAAAAGAAGCGGTACTTACGCTAACGTGGATTAGAGGTGTGTCACATAATTAGTTATTTGAATTAGAGTGTGTGTCACGTGGTTAGATTTTGAATTAGAGTGTGTGTCCGTGGCGATCTCAAATTCTAATGTGGATTTCGCATTTCACTATATCCACGCTACTTTTTTAATACAAATTCATATGTATATGATGAACACCATGGTAGTGAGAAAAACTTTTGGATGGATTCAAACATATGACCTACAAAATAGCACAACAAATTGAGTCAATGTCAACTTTTTGAAACTTAGTATGGCACGAATTTGAAATAATTACCCGTATGCCTGGTCCTCGGTTCAAATCTTACATTGTACACCGAATTGAAACATCGATATTAAGTCTCGTACTATGTACATTCAAATGTTGCTTTTAGCCCCCCCGCACAAACGGTACATACTTCATGTATCGGTCAATCTTCCTCTCCTAACCACCTTAGGAAGCTATCGGTTTCCAACACACGTTCATTCTTTCTCTCCATGTTTCGATCTCTAAGTCTCTCAACTACACAACCCCTTTTCCACTATGTTACCAAATGTTTTTACCTCACACACATCCATTGCTTTACATGCCGAGGTCTCTCTCTCTCTCTCCCCCCTCTCCCTCTCACCCTCTCGCGCTAAATACATGCATTGCCTATCTAGCCCCCCCAACCTCTCATGCGCATGCAAGCACATTGTATATCTAGGTCACTCCCTCGAGACTATCTCACTCTTTCTTCCGCACGGCGGGCCACACTCGCTCAATCTCGCTCTCTTTATCTGAGTCTCATTTAACCTCGTTTTCTTTCACACACAAATGATATATCTCCCTCTTCGGGCCTCGATCGACACACTCTATAATCTCTCACGCAGATTGTCTATTTAGGTCAGTCCATCCAAGCCACCGCCACTCTTTCGACCTCATGGTGGGCCACGCTCACTCAATCTCTCTCTCTCTCTCTCTCTCTCTCTCTCTCTCTCTCTCTCTCTGTATATATCTCGATTGACCTCGCTCTTTCTCGGACAAAAACGATATATCACCATGTTTGAGCCTAATTCGGCCTATTCACATTGTATACTCTCTCACGCACATCGTCTATCTAGATCACTCTCTCCAACCCGTCTCACTCTTTCGATCGCATGGCGACCCTATGTGATCGGTTGACCTTCTTCCTCCACGCACAAAATATCTACTACGTCTGTGGCTGGATCATCTCTCAAGCTCTATCTTACAGCCCTCACCCTTGCCAAAAGCTCAATCGGACAATATCTCTCCAGAGCATATATATTTGTTCAATGATTGTCGGACCACACTCACTTTGCCTCTCTATCTATATGTCTCTCGATTGACCTCGCTTTCTCACACCGTATCTTCCACGCGTTGAAGCTACTACTTCTCCATCCTCTTAAAGCCGGAGTTATTTACATTAGAGGCACTCCAACATGGATTAATTTGTGTAGGCATTTATTCCGATTAGGTTTAGATTATATTTTCGTAGCATTTGGCCCAACTTCTCCAAACACCGTTGCAACCCGCATAACTCCCTAGTTGATTTCCCTCTGGCTCGGTCATCGCTCTCGCGCGTCCTTTCTACTCGCCTTCAACGTCGCACCATGGTATTATTGAAAAAACTATGTTGTTCTCTTTAATTATTATAAATAACCTACAAAACTACACACGATAGTCCACTTGGAATGGAACAAATTTCGACCCACAAATTAAAGTGCTACAAACTACACACGAGGGCCCACATGTCATGAAACTAATTTGGACCCATATACAAATTAAAAATAAGGGCGAGGATCGAACATGCGGCCAAGGGCCTTCAAGCCACTGCGTTAATAGGCCACATCGTAGAATAGCAATGTTTGTTGTACCCCTTTGTTCACATAATGTTTTTATATTACCACAGCCTAATTAATGGATAACATATAATATTATTTTTAGTACTATTAGCCTTCACTTACTGGTGGGTTCCATGTGTGCTCTCTCTCTCCTCCTTCTGCGTTTAGGCGCATGGGCAAACAGGAAGAACTTCATGAGCGATGTTGTAGTTGACCATATCTGGGCCGTTCTGAAGTCACAGCACAAGTTTCGCGTACTAGCAGCACTAGTCGTGTTATGCGTGCAATGCTGTTAATTTGGAAGTATATGAAGTGCATGCGGATATTAACTAATGGGATATTATTTGCGTGTTGTCATGTGATTAGCATTATTTTTGGCATGAAATTAACTACCGCTAAGCGTGTTGAGAGCTCAACATTAAAGCAGTCTAGAGTGCGTTGGATGACAAGGAATACATGTGGCTTGAAGAGGCGTTTTATATTTAATTTGATCTGGCTCTAGTAGAATATTCAATCGATCAAACCATACATTTCGTTCAGTCTAACTCCGACTTTAAATTATCGATGATCGATATAAAATAAGCGGAAATGATAGCGTTAGGATTTTAAGCATGGCAATCGAATGTTTTTCATAACAAATTAGATTTAGATTACAGGCGGGCGGGGGCATCTCGCGGTGGAAGCGGCTCCTCTGCCGTGCTTTGTGTGTCGTCAGACGCGCGACCGGCGGCAGCAGGACATCTTCGCCGTTGTTGGCGTCTTTATGCGCCCGGATTCGATCGCCAGTGTCCATGATTATTCGCCGTCGTTGCCATGTCATTTGCTTGCGTGTTGCACTTTGCCATGTCATCATCTGCATTTTTATTATGTCATCATGTGCATTTCATTTTGCATACGTGTTCGTCTCATGCATCCGAGCATTTTCCCCGTTGTCCGTTTTGCAATCCGGCACTCCTATGTCTCCCGGCGCTCCCTTTTACATCTTTTCGTGTGTGGGTGTTAAACGGTCTCGGAATGGACCGAGGTTTGTCAAGCAGCCTTGGTATAGCACCGGTAGACCGCCTGTCAAGTTTCGTGCCATTTGGAGGTCGTTTGATACTCCAATGGTTAAACGGGTAACCGCAAAGCCCTCTTTTGTGTGCAGCCCAACACCCCTTCCAAAGTGGCCCAAAACCCAGCAAACTCCCCTCCATGCTCTCGATGCGTTCGATCCCGCGATCGTGTGGTAACCGCACCTCATTTGGACTCTCCTAGCTCCCTCTACCTATAAACTAGATCCCCGAAATTCGCGGATCATTTCGTAGATGAAACCTAAAATCGCCTCACGCCCTTGGCGCGTCCATCCCCTCGCGGACACGTCCGCCTCGCCGCCCGCAGCCAACCACGGGCACGCCCGTGTCGCCATGCCCGTCTCCACCGCGCCCGCCGCCAGCCTGAGGCCAGGCGAACCCGCCCCACGCCGGCAACCCCGCGTAGCGCGCGCCATGACGGCCAGCGCCGCATCCTCCGCCGCCCGTTACCGCCCGGCCGCCGGCCTCCCCGCCGCCAGCGCGCCACAGTGCAACTCCGCGCCGCCCCGACCGCCTCCGCCCGCTCCCGTGGCCGCCCGTACGCTTCTCCGCCTCCGGCAGGCGCCCGCCTGCGCGCCGCCTTCGCCAGCCCGCCGACAGCCGCGCCGCCTCCGCCAGCGGAAGCGCCGCCCTTGGCGGCGAACGCGCCCGCCCGCCGCCCCGCCCGCGCCCGGTGCTCGCTGCCGTCCTCCCTTTCCTCGCCTCCGTCTGCGCAGCCGCCATAGCCGGATCCGCCCGACCTCGCCCGGCCCCATCTTCTTCCCCAACTCGGCGAACTTCTCCGGCGACCAGCGGATCGGGGCAGAATCCACCACTTCCTCCATCAAGCAGCCATGCCTCCGTCCCGATCTCGCCATCCCGCACCACTCCGTCCCGTTGACTTTTTGGAGGTAAAATCACAAGTCCCCGAAATTGTTGCATATTTGGTTGCATTTTCATCGCATCATAACTCTGCATCCTTAGCTCCGTTTAAATGCGTGTAATATGTCAAAATGTTCGTCTCGAAGAGTAGATCATTTCATCTCATTGCATCATTTTCATTTGAGCTCATCTTGATGCCTAAATGCTGTTAGAAGAGGCTATGTGATGTTAGTTTGATTCTTATCGAACATGCACTTTTGTCATTTTGCCATGATTGATGTGTGCACCCTATGAACTTGAGCCCTACATGTGTTTTGATCTATGCTATGTTTTCTTTACATTGGTGCTTGCTATGTATTTTGTGATCAATGTGGTGACTAGCACAAGCATGCAAACTAGGCTTCTGATGTTGCTGATTTCAGCCCTGTTTTCTTGATATTTTTATGCCATGTTAACTTGATGCTACAGAGAGATCCATGCATATTTTGAGATACTTCAGTAAGGATGTTTTGTTATACATGTCTTGCTCTATCCATCCATGCCCTTGTTTGAAATTATGGAGTGCCATAGCTTGAGTCAATCGAGCTCTACTTTTGCTATAAACTGTTTCCTGGCAGATTGTTTACATGTTATTCAATTTTGCCAAGGTTGTTGTTGTTGATCCGTGTATGTTATGATGTTGTTATTGCCATGTATAGCTTCTATGCCATGTCTTCTTACTGTGAGTTGCCTTGCCATGCAATGTATTGCTCTGTGGTGAGTGGTTCAAGCTCACCAACATGCCTACTTATCGTTGTTCCTGCCATGTTTAAATCTGTAATATAACTTGCCATGTTTACATGGGTGCCATCATATTTTCTGTTCCTTTTTGGCTTATGGTCAGTAAGGACTTTTGTTCTATGCATTTAGTAGATTCATGCCATGCCTTTGTTTGCCATGATAAGTCCCTGTAACATGTTGTTTGATAGCTCTAAACATTGCAACTTTGATGTTATTTACGCCAAAGTCTGGCTATTATTATTTGCAATCTTGCCATGTCATTTGAGCATGTTCTAGTGATTTCTGGAGATAGCTCAGTGTTCATGTTTTGTAATGCTTTACCTGTACATCATGCCCATGCCTTTTTTTTCATGTTAAGTTGCTGTAGCTTGTTGTTTTGATGCTTGCAATATGCCTACTTGCTGTTTTGGACAGATTGTTGTCATGACTTGTATAGGGTGTATGTGTTGAACCGTTGCTCCGTTTTGAGTGTGCTCTATATGAAACTTGCTTAGTTTTGCATGTAGTTTCATATAATCATGTTGCATCCTTGTTTTGAGGTTGTTTGCTTGATGTTTGTATGCATTTTGCATCAATGCCATGCTCAACTTGTTTTGCTCATATCTTCTAGGCCGTAGCTCCAAATCTAATGAACTTTATATGTAACTTGACTAGAATTTCGTGTAGATCGTCGTGGTGCATCTTAACTTGCTGTTTAACAACTTGAACATAAGGTTTATTCAGATCTGGACCAATTTCGAAATTTGCATATGAGGACTTACCGGAATTATTCTATGTTGTTTCCGGCCTCATTTAAACTTGCTTTGATGTGTTGCTCTTGTTTGCATCATCTCTTGCCATGAGTAGCTTCATGTAGATTTGTCAGGCATCATGTTTGTTGCGCATCTTGTCATGTTCATGTGTGGCGTGTTTACTATGTTGTGTGCTTCTTCTTGTTAGTTCCTGTTTCGTTGCGATCGTGAGGATTCGTTCGTCTACGCGTGGTTCGTCTTCGTGGCTTCATCTTCTTCATGGACTTGTTCTTCTTCCTTGCGGGATTTCAGGCAAGATGACCGCTACCCTGGATCTCACTACTATCATTGCTATGCTAGTTGCTTCGTTCTATCGCTATGTTGCGTTACCTATCACTTGCTGCTCAAGCCATCCCAAATTGCCATGAACCTCTAACCTTTTGCACCCTTCCTAGCAAACCGTTGTTTGGCTATGTTACCGCTTTGCTCAGCCCCTCTTATAGCGTTGTTAGTTGCAGGTGAAGATGAAGTTTTGTTCCTTGTTGGAACATGGAGATGTTGTTCCTTGTTGGAATATGTTTACTTGTTGGGATATCACAATATATCTTATTTAATTAATGCATCTATATACTTGGTAAAGGGTGGAAGGCTCGGCCTTATGCCTGGTGTTTTGTTCCACTCTTGCCGCTCTAGTTTCCGTCATATCGGTGTTATGTTCCCGGATTTTGCGTCCCTAACGGTCGGGTGATTTATGGGACCCCTTGACAGTTTGCTTTGAATAAGACTTTTCCAGCAAAGGCCCAACATTGGTTTTCATTTGCCTCACCACCACCTATATTTCCCTTGGGAGTAATTAACTTAAGGGTCATCTTTATTCAGCCCCGGGCCAATGCTTGTCTAAGTGTTGGTCCAAACTAGAAACACCGTCTTGGGACCATCCCTTGGCAACATGGGTTACGTCGGTTCTGTGCGCTCGCTTATCGGTGTTGCCACGAGCGAGATATGTGCAGCTCCTATCGGGATTGTCGGCATGTCGAGGCGGCTTTGCTGGTCTTGTTTTATTGCTGTCGAAATGTCTTGTGGCAGGATTCGAGACTGATCGGGTCTTCCGGGAGAAGGAATATCCTAGTTGATCGCGAGAGCTTATCATGGGCTAAGTTGGGACACCCTGCGAGGTATAAACTTTCGAGAGCCGTGCCATGATTATGTGGCAGATGGAATTTGTTGATATCGGTTGTAGTAAACTTGAAGCAAACTCTTCTAAAATACACCAACCGTGTGCGTGGTAATGGTGTCTCTTTTCGGGGTTGATCGAGAGGAGAACACGGTTTACGGGTTATGTCGGCGTAAGTAGGATTCAGGATCACTTCTTGATCATTACTAGTTGACGACCGTTCCTTTGTTTCTCTTCTCGCTCTCATTTGCGTATGTTAGCTACCATACATGCATAGTCGCTGATGCAACCTCACCACTTTACCCCTTCCTTTCCCATTGAGCTTTGCTAGTCTTGATACCCATGGTAATGGGATTGCTGAGTCCTCGTGGCTCACAGATTACTACACCACCGATTGCAGTACAGGTTAGCGATGATCATGGCGTGAGCGATGTTTGCTTGTCTTGGAGTTCTTCTTCCTTCTTCTTGATCGGGGATAGGTTCCAGGTCGGCAGCCCGGGCTAGCAGGGTGGATGTCGTTGAGCTTCTGTTTATGTTTCATCCATAGTCGGATGTTGATCTTATGTATGATGTTGATGTATTCTTGTGGCATTTGTGCCTTATGTATATATCCCCACTATTATGTAATGTTGATGTAATGATATCCACCTTGCAAAAGCGTTTCAATATGTGGGTCTATCCTTGGTGGGACCTTGAGTTCCTTTTGGATAGAGTGCATATTGGGAGTGACTACGTACTCCTCGGCGTTGGCCTAGCTTCAAGGAAGGCCAAAATATTCTGGACTTGAGGGCGAGTCAACTGGCGGGAGGCGGCCCAGCGTTGGTGCAAGGAAGCGGTCGTGGAGGAGCCATCCATGCAGGTGAGGGGCACTTGCAGCACCAGCGAGGACATCTTGCCATCAGCGGCGCAGGAGTGATCGTGTGCCGCAGGCACTGCTTGCAGGCGCGCCTCGTCGAGCAGGCGCATGCTGCTGGCAGTGCACCGGCACCGGCGCAGGCGTGCGTCGATTGCAGCGCATGGCATCTTGTTGGCAGGTGCAGGCGCGTGAAAGTCAGCGGGGACCTCGTGGAACCCCGTGGGATCAAGCTCGGCGACAATGTGTGGCTCCCAGCCCAACAATGCCACGAGGGATGGCCCTTGGCGTTGATCGAGGCGGCGGGAGCCAGGCAGGAGGCGGGGAGACAGGCGCGGCGTCTTCCTCAAGGCCAGTTCAAGCTGGTCCCAGCGCCTTATGTTCTTGAGACTCCGTGGTGTCTTCCTCGAAGCCCCTGGAACACCAAGGGCAGACCATCGTGATGTGGCATGGCGTCGTTTAGGTCGGGCTAGTTGGAGGTAGGCGATAGGAGAATCGGATAGGAAGAGAGAGGATTGTAGCGATACGGGTAGTGCGAGGTTGATTTTAAACTGCGGCACCGGCGACATTAAAAGTGGGAGCAGTTGGAGACGGCGGTGGGCGGAGCCTGGTCAAAGGCTCGCCTCCCGGTGAGTCATGCCAGTGATCTGCTCGCCGCCTCCCGACAGCGGCGCGATGGTCTGCTCTGCGCCTCCGTCGACTCACATGCTTGCTTGGGGACGGCACTGCCGATGAGTAGCAGGGACTCGTGGCGGCACGTAAACACCCATTGTTTCAATAATGAAAGCGTTTGCCTTAACGTGACAGGTCTTTGTTCCAAAATACCTTGGCTCTTCATTTGTGCAACTTGTCATAAGCAGCTTGTCTCGAATTGAAGAAAAAACTTACAAAGTAATATTTGTGCCATATCACGTGACCATGCTCAGTTTCAAGAATTTGTGCTCACTTTTGGATTTTCTGAAATTTAAGATCCAGGATTCGAAACAATATCATAACCTGCATCATGCAATAAATTTTCAAGCCGTACATCTGTCCTGTTGTATTTCTTAAGAAAGGATTTGGTCAAACATTTTGCTTAGTTAGACTTGAGACAAGTTATATATGCGAGTAAAGGATAATCCCTCCATACCAGTGCATTGCGATATATTAACTCAAGTACTAAAGCACGAACAAGCGGGCTCAATTATGTGCTCATCTGGTGTAGTAGTAGTAGTACTAGGCGATGTAGTTGACGAGTGACCTTGATGGCGGACGACGAGGAATTGAACCGTGCTCGACGGCGGTAGGTAACGTTGTCTAGTTACTAAAGCATCCCTCCGTTGTTCATCGATAGTCATTATGGACCGGGGACATGAGGGAATTTCCTAGGGCTGGAATCCTGGCGCGGATATTTCGACTTGAAACACGAGGCTCGACTGGTTGGGGTTGCCTAATGTGCGTACCACGCCGCGGCACACGAAGACACAGCTCGGTTTTTAGGATCAACACGAGCCAAGGTCTGGCTGATGCGCCGTTGGGTCCTACCATTCGAGAATATGAAAGGAACTTTTAAATTGCGAATGAATCTATGTGTATTACAATACCCATATTTTCCTTGCAAATACAAATCTCAACGTGGTAATTGATTTATGCGAGTTGTTGAATTAGAGTGAGTTTGTGATATAGTGATCTCAACGTGGATTTCACATTTCATGGTATCCTAGTAAGTTTTCCAATGCAGATTCAAATTTAAAAGATGAACAATATGGAGGTGATAAAACTTTGTATGTATCAAGCATATGACCACACACACACACACAGACACATACATACATACGAACACAACAACAATCCAATAAGTATAGTGCATCTATTTTCCAAACCATGCATGTATGACACGAATTCAAAATACTCCTTCTATTCCTAAATACTAGTCTTTTAGAGAGTTCAACAAGTGACTACATACGGAGCAAAATGAGTGAATCTAGACTCTAAAATATGTTTATATACATCCGTATGTGCCAGTCCATTTGAAGCCTCTAAAAAGACTAATATTTAGGAACGAAGGGAGTAAAATGTAAGACATCCATGGTCCTCAGTTCAATATTTAAAATGAACATGAAACTGAAACATGAATATTAAGTCTAGTACTACAATACATGCAAATGTTGTGTTTAGGCGGAGCTATGATTGTCGGGGGTCAACCCCTCGACCTTAGATAAAATTGTGGAGCTCTGTTTAGGGTTGTTTAGATTATATTTGTCCCCACCCTCCCAACCACCGATTGGTTGTGCACCCCCACCCCTCCTCCCGGGAGAATATCATGTGCCCCCATACCTTAGATGCTATATGCGTCTGAGTTGCTTGGAGCTTGTAGATCGAGATATAGCAGCTCACATGATGTGTCTTAATATTTTTGCAGGAAACCTTGATGAGTTTGAGAATTGCACACAATTTGTACAAAAACTACTTAGATGCCCTTTGATCCCATATCCAACGACCTCGAAGCTCGTATCACCGTAGCATCTAAGATGAAGGAGGACATCATATTCTCACATGTAAGAATATCATGTGCTACCACACCTTAGATGCTTTGGTGATACAAGCTCTTGGAGGCTGGATTTGTGACCCAACACCTCCTCGGTGGTTCGAATGGTTTTTGTGAAAAGCCCCAAAGAGTTAAGCCCTTGCTTACAAGCACAAAGACTGCTCGAGATGCCATTGGATCTCAGATCAAGCGACCTCCAAGCTCGTATCACCGTAGCATCCAAGCTGCGATAGCACCTTATGTTTTCTCGCATGGGAGAGTATGAGGTGCTCCCTTGCCGTAGATTCTATGGTGATCTGAGTCCATGAATCTAACGGCCCATAGTAGGAGGTTTGAATGTTTTTGCAATATATAGCTGATAGAGTTTGGGAAATGCTGAGAAAGTACAAGTACTACGCATGTGCCATCGATCATGATCATCGACCTAGATGCTCATATCACCGTAGTGGGTAATTAAGCTACGGGGCACCTAATATGAGCACCGGGGAGCCGTTGGATCGAAGATGCAGCGGCACACACTAAACCTGAATGTTTTATTTGCAAAAAAACCTTTGGAGAGTTTGGAAATTGCGCATAATTACAAAGACTACTCCCAAGCCATTGGATCTCACTTCCAGGTGTAAAACCCGTATCACCATAGTATCTAAGCTGCGGGGTGGATGTGATATTCTATGCTGCTGTCATTTTGTTAAGTAAACTTGCAAAATCGTGCAACTTCGTGTCGTTACTTGTCTAACCGCGCAAAGTGTTTGTTCAAAAAACCATCCTACACTGAAATATCGGAACAACACGGGGTCCCACTTGTCATTAATCAAATTTGGACCTAAAACTAACAAATCTGAAAGGCGAGATTCAAGCGGCAACCTAGACTACAAAGCGTAAATCGATAGCCTGAAAAAGCGAGCGGTTGTTGGCTTTGTCCCATAACTTGATTTTATACAGTACTTGCGTTGAGTAGAGTAGAGGGAGTTCCTCGTCAACACGTGCATGACCGTTGTCTCACTTCTTGGTGGGTCCCAGTCTGCGGTCTCAATCTCTTCTCTCCATCATCTAACCTTTGCGGGCACACACGAAGAAAGCGGCGCTAGCTTGCCGTGGTGTTATTACAACTAAAAAAAAGCTTGGAAAATAGAAGAATCGCCTAGAACAAGAGGCGTTGTGGCTGGTCGAGACGGAGTTAACCACATCTATCCTCCGTTACCACGTTTGCATGATGAAGCTGTGTGGCTAGTGGGGTGTTTTCGACCGACGGCTGGGTCGAGTCGAACCAAAGGTACTACGTCGATATGAGTATATTTTTCACACACATATTTTCCTCCGTGCGGGCGTGGCACACCCTACGCGTGGTTTGGGGTCCTCCCGGGTGGTGCCGCATATATTCTTCTGGCGTGGGGCGCCCTACGCGCGTTTTCTAGGTCCTCCTCGGTCGTGGCGCGAAGCAAGTAAATGAGTCGTCAAATCACGAAAGACCACCTTTCCGCCGAGTACATCGGTGAAGCACGGTGGCTAGCTAGTTAGGCTAGTTAAGACCGATTAGCTGAGCCGCCGCCACACGTTTGTTTTTCACCTTTTTATCTACTTGCGGCATGTCAATTTAAATATCCACCGCGGCGTTGCTTTGGTGTTTGTGCGGCAGGATTTTTAATTTTTGATTGGCGGGAAGCGGTAGCGGCAGGATTTTAAATTTTTGATTGGCGGAAGCGGTAGCGGCAGCAATTAGTCACGATGACTCCGCCTAAAACCCTTGCTCCCTAATGTGAGAAGTCGTGCGACGGTGTTTTACCATGGTGAAAACCAAAAGATTCCCGCTCCCTCCGCCTTCCGTAGATGCATTGCCTTTCAGCCATTTAGCCCCTTTGCTTCCTCTCCCCATTGCTTCTACGGTTCCATGGCGGCGGCGCGAATCCACGGAGTCGAGGTGGCGCTGACAGAGGCTCCATGCCAGGATCACGGAGCTCGGGGCCAGGGCGTGGGCTCCGTGAGCTCAAGGAGGAAGAGTGCCATGCTCCTCCGTTATGTGCAGGAGTTCACGGAGCTTCAAAAGCGGCGTCCACCACAAAGATGCTCGGCGTCGGCGGCGTTGCTGCAGAAAGCGGGGAGATCGATAGGCCGTCGGGGGCCGGCTGGAGGCGGCGGGCCGATCGTGGCGAGGTCCAGGATCGCCTCAGCTACTTGGTGAACCAAGTTGCCACGCACGTGTTGCGGCTGCGCGATGCCTACCGTCGTGCCCGCGCGACGATGCCGGCCATCGGGCTAAACCCGTTCGACCACCCGGTTGACTTCAATGAGCTGCGGCTTCCTGACCTGGTCTCCTTCTTCACCTATATCTCCGAGGAGCTGAGTCGTCTCCGTGCGATGGTGGGGGCTGAGCTGGACAAGGAGGGGTTGCGGGCAGCCGTCGCCGTTGTCGGGCGAATCCTTTCAGGGATCCCTCACCGGAATCCATTCGTGCCATTGGATGCCGTCTTTGACGAGCTGGCTCCCGTCGACCGGGAGCGGGCTCTGCAGGCGGTTGCACCTGCATCACCAATGTTGTGCGCCTCAAGAAGCAGAGGACTTGGTGGTGTTTAGGCGCCCTCTGCATGGGCATGTCCATGTCTCGGCATAACATGACCATTGGATCAAACTCAGGCGGTGCAGATCGATCCTTGTAGCACAAAGCGTGTGGGTGTGTTTGGTTGCATTCTCATCTCAATATAGTTGTTTCCTCTTCGTGTATTTTGTCAACCTACTAGTGTGGACTCCTGCACCTTCATGCACTCGCCAAACACCCAAAAGTGGGTCGAAAGGAACTTTTGCTCCCATCCGTGCACCCTTCATACACCTACCTAACACTATTCGTGCTTCATATGGTTCATGTTTCGTGGAGTACTGTAGCACCGTACTCTCCGTGTGCTATGGACCTAGTTCTGTTAACATTTATCTCACCGTTCATTCTCGGCCGGACAGTCGAAAAAGCGGTACTATGTTACATATAGGAGTAGTTGACATGCACACAACATCATTTGTTATTGTCATATCTTACTACACTAGCAACAAGATTGTGTAATCTGGCGTATGAACCTTGCACATCCTAGTAGTAGGAGCCTTGTGTATGTTCAAGTGGCTATATAGTGTTTCGCACTCCTCCGTCGTAAGAGTGGAAGCGCTTCTGTAATCATTTTTTCTTGAGAATGAAAAACAGTGGACACACTCTACCGTGCGGATCCTCCTCGCCATGCACTAAATTACTCACTTTCGCCGGCGTGTGGGACAGCCAGCACACAGGTCCACCAGCCATGCACTAAATTACTCCGTAGTAGAGTGACGGTGACTACCCGATCGAACCGCCGCAGTGATGTGCCCAATGAGCCATTGAATCACAAAACCCCTCCTTTCCAGCGATAAGTTGGATGGACGAAGCAACCATCATTTCACTCTTCTCTCTCAGCTTCCTCTCTTGAAAAAACCCCACTCACTTCGCTTCTCCCTCATCTCGTTCCTCCTTTCACTCTTCTCTCTCAGCTTCCTCTCTTGGATGGATGCGGAGCACCGCCCGACGTGATGTCTATGCCTCTGGCCAAAACCATCGAGGCTCATGAGTGCGAAGAAGCGCAAGCACCCTTGAGACTACATGAGACAAGCTCAAAGCCATCATACTGTCCAAGCCCCTCTCCGGGATCCCTCATTAAGCAAGTCGGTAATGTCTCTTGTTGTGATCTTTTCTCGATCTTGATCGTGTTTTTCATCTAACAAGCAGTACTAATCTTGGTAGTACAATTTTACAGGTGATCTTGCATGTGATTTTAGTGTGCCAAATAGCGGTTCTAAATTCCTCTTTTGACCAAAACATGCGAGAGGTTGACACTGATTTCTTATAGATTACTTTCAACTTCTCCCTCTGTCCCAAATTTCTTGTCTTAGATTTGTCTAGATACGGATGTATCAAATACTAAATGTGACTTGATACATCCGTATCTAGACAAATCTAAGACAAAAATTTTGAGACGGAGAAATACTATAATTTATCAATGCTACCTTTTAAGAGGTATATTTGCCTCATTAACTTGTGTTATGGATATTGCATGTAATCCCTCTGCGCTCATGCCTTTGAAGAAATGTTCTAGTGTCTTTGTTCACTCATTTCTGTGCGTATATGTAGTCATATATGGAGTACAATATCGAAAATCATCTTATATTTCTGAACGGAGGTAGTAATAAAATATGGTTTCTGTTTGAATTAGAACAAGGTCCGCGGTGGATATGAAGTTCTCAAAGTCATGTCGTGTGAACTGGAAGACCTGATGATGAGTTCTACTAATGAACTATCCAGCTGCTGTGTCCTTGTCGCCACGTGTCCTGAACTAGTGTTTTCCTGCAGCATTGTTGCCAGGCGTGTTCTCGAGGCTGTACTTGACCACAACAATTTCCTGGTTGTGCCTTCGATTCTGAAGGGTGTGGTCTTATAAGCTTCCCAACAAATCTGATGCGGCCTGTCTTCATCATCATGTTTATGAGTGGAAAGACCACTCTGTTAGGTTCTCAAGGTTGACAAGATGGTGATGGTGCATGTAGACATCTCACGAAGTCCATGGCCTAGTCGGTTATGCGGGTTTCATCCGTGGGTCGGTGGCAGAAATAGTGTGCAGAGTTTAGTTAGTGCAACTTTGCTTGTCGTAGTAAGTACTATTATTCAGATGCTTGATTTGTGTTTATGAACCTGTATTGTTTATTAATACTTGCCGCTTTTGGTGTGTGGTCAGTCCACGAGAGCGGTCTATGTTAATGTATGTCCGTCAATTCAATGCGTATATTTTGAAGTATCCAGATCATATTTTTTTGAGGATGGTTTATCAATTATGGTTCTTGTCGATTGTCAAAACCGGCGGATCTCGGAGTAGGGGGTTCGAGGCGTGCGTCTAGGCGGATGGTAACAGGAGACAAGGGACACGATGTTTTTACAGGTTGGGCCCTCTCGATGGAGGTAAACCCTACTCTGCTTGATTAATATTGATGATATGGGTAGTACAAGAGTAGATCTACCACGAGATCGAGAGGCTAAACCCTAGAAGCTAGCCTATGGTATGATTGTTGTTAGTCTATCGACTAGCATGGCCTCGATTTATATAATGCACGGAGGCCTAGGATAACAAGAGTCCTAGCTGAATCGCGGTGGGGAGAGTCCTTGTCTTGATCGCCAAGTCTTGTGGAATCTTCCTTGTATCTGCGTGCAGCTGTCGGACTGGCCCATGAGTATCTGACCATGGGGATCCTCGGCCCAATCAAGCTGATCGGGAGGCGGCGTGGTGAGTACCCCTAGTCCGGGACACCGTCGATGCCCCTGAACCGGTCTTCAAGTTGGGGCGCTCCTCGATTCTTCGAACTGTTCTTCATCTTGATTAAATCGGTCTTGAAAACTGGTTCAACAATCTTCTCATCTTGATCTTGAGGATCGCCTAAGTGCATCTGAAGCGTTCACCGTTGGGTATCGAGGCCTTTAAGTTTCTGGCCTTTATCAATGCCTTGTTATTTTATGCCACGCCTCGGGTTTGAAGTTATTCCGGGAGGCGTGTCCTCTTCGTCCGAGCTCTAGCCGGACTGCATTGAGTATCTTTGCAGGCGAGCACCAGCGCCAGGACTGCTTCCTAGCTCTATCGCGGACTATGTATCGAGCTCCAACACCGGACGGTATCCGAGCTCCAACGTCGGACTAAGTATCCGAGCTCCAACGCGGACTGTATCAAGGTGTAAGTAAATCACCTTGCTTCAAAAGAAGTTTGAAGGAGTTTAGCGAGCTTAATGCGGAAATGCCCTCTATGGAGCCAGCCACTAGCGTCAAAGCTTTATGCGGACTGCTTCGAGGTGGTGCACCACCCGAATGTGGGCGATTTTTGTCAATATTTTTATTGGTGCAATTTATTCTATGCCGAGATACATAGCTAGTAGCCCACAAGGTGTATATCGGTCTAAAACCGAGATGCACTGACGGATGACGTAAGACCGATCGATGGCGGCGATACTCGGGTTGATTTGCAAAATCGGCACGAGGATCAAGTCTAACTTCGGCGAGAATACTTGGGACACAAAAGCGGCGTGCTCGATCCTCAAGACTCGGGTTGGGTGCGGCGACCAACTTTGAGATCAAAATCTCCTCGGAAGCTATATTGCACTTAAAATGTTACGCATAGAGCGAGCAATCTGATATCCCGAGACACTGGTGGTGGCAACACGGATCGAGGATTGATGTGCTGCTAATATTTGTAAATAATAAGCCCGAAGCCCAGTAGCCCCGAGCCTTAATGCGGAGCACGGGTGGCGAATTAAGGATCGATATCCATAGTAAAATCACAAATTATGTGTAATGACTCAATGTATCCAAGTACTTTATGTCATTAATGCTCGGATCCGCATTGTACAAAACTTTGTTGACCGACCATCGGCTTCAACCTCCTCGGCGATGGCAGAGAGTGTTTATCCTACTTTATAAAGCCTTTATGAGGCAAAGATTTCACGACAAACAAGGCAATCTGGCCATACGGTTTTATAAATAAAGTGCGTAGAGAGATATGTTATATTCTTGTTTAACGGAAAATGTCTTCCAAAGAAAATAGTCCGCTATCGGTTCCTTTCTTTGGGTTGTCATGCTAAGCATGATCATGAAACCTCAGCTCAATGTAAGAGCAAAATATTGAGGATTTAGTTTGGGAGGCGATTACTAGCCCCGTAGTGTTGGCTGACGATCGAGGTCAAGCCGGAAACACTTGGCCAATTTTATAATGGCCCGTCATTTAATATAGTCATCGGATCGTGACCAGCTTACACCTATTGTGACGATCAGTTTTGGCTTTCTCCACGAGGTGCTTGACCATGCGGCTGGAAGCACAATCGCGATGGTTCTCCTTTGCACACCTAGCCGAACAAAGCGGGCGTAGGAGGCAAGCGGGGCGGCAGACAGCAGCAACTATTGACCGAAGACACAATTGAAGCCGATGCATATATAGCAATATCCGAGAATTTTTTGCGAATCACTAAAGGTGTCGGCGTTGCCTGCGAGACTTGTCTGAAAACACACAAATAGTTAAAAAGTGCCAAAAGCTTGGAAAACCAAAAACTGTCGGTAAAAACATGGCGTCCGAACAAGATCAAGTGTTGGTGCCAATCGAAAATTGGACTTTAGAAAAAAAAAGTACTGCCATGCTTTAACATGACACATCCTATCTCAAGGCGTCAAGCGGGTCAGCCTCGACGGTCTCCCATCCGGCGGAGTACTTCTCATTAGGCCAGTTTAGAAAACTAAACTCTAGCGGTTTTGAGAGAAATTAGGCTCCCGGCTAGTGACCTTTTTCGTGTCGAGAAAGGGTGATAAATAATAATAAAAACTCTGCAGCGACTAAGAAGAAAAACACTTATTATAAAAGCGGCTCAAATAAACATAAGAGCCCACAAGTGACTTGGGTAAAGAATGGTTCTATGTGCGAAGTACTTATATCATATCTATGTTCAACGAACTTTAAGCGTCTTAACCGACCGTCGGCTTCTCCCTCTTGATCGAGGACGAAAAGTGTTATATACTCCATCATCAAGAATATCGGCGGTGTTTCCAATAACCAGGCAATCAGGTCATAAAACATAACGAGACAAAGCGGCGCTCGGGGAACTTATGCTATATTCTTGATAAAGTGTAAGAAGCATCTTGAAGAAAATAGTACATCCACCGATACCTTCCTTGGTGCTCATTGTTAATATGGGACTTGTGCAATAGATTTTTGTACTCATGAGTTCCGTTGTGTGCCGACCATTATTGAAAACAGTAGGCGCTAGCTTCGGCTTCACCAGTCGAGGTCGGCTCGGGTGACCCGATCGTGACAATCGCAGAGGTGCTCCTTTACTCCCTAGCGAACAATCGGGAGCGTAGGGGTAAACACAGGAGCAAAGGCAACCCAGCTTGCAAATCACTTAAGTCAATATGGTGCATATTGTGGCATAATACGAACAAGGAGCGAAGCCGTACAAGTATAATCATATGCAAGAGGAAAAGCTCCAGAAGGGAGCCCCCAAGTGCAGGGGTATTTGAATTTGTCGTCACAAACAAAGTTTGGACAAAAAAATTACAAACAACATTTTCCAAAAAGTATAATGCTTGGTCGAGCCGAACACAAGTTAGAAATTAAAGCTTTGAGCATGAAAGCGACTTAGCTGGTTAATGTGTTGGTATTGATGGCAGTGATCCGAGCTTGATCTGGGACAAGGTTCCATCCCCAAGCCGGTCGAGGTGGCGGGCGAGAGCTCGACATGCGAAGTGGTGACATAGCGCAGTCGATGCAGACCCGGCGAGTGGCCTTGAAGTCCCGGATCATTTTCACATGCACAAAAATGGTGCAAACCGGAGATGATAGTAATAATGATAATTAAAAAATCGTTGCATAATAAATAATTTATGCAAAGTGAGTAATAAAAAATATGGCTGGCGCGAAGTCAATGTCGATCTGAGGCGTCGGCGTGATCTTGATAAAAGCGTGTAAAAGCCTGATTTCACGGTCGGTCGAGCTCGGATCGGCGTTAGCCGCACTATGTCTGAAACTGGTGAACCACCATCATTATCGTTAATCGGCCATTTTGATAGACCTGTGTACATATGATGGACAAACCAGAGTAATAATTCTTTGGGAAAAATTAACCCAAACAAGCAAAAATACTGGGATTAATAGCACCTGGTTTATTTGTTGTAGCAATCCGGAGGAAGGTGATTCCAAAATTGGGACTCGATCCGGCGCACCGTTGCACGATGGGCGATAAAGCAGCGGCATGGAAATCTTTAAAGGTTGGCCTTGAGGCAAAGCCCTCGGTCCAGCTAACGTGGCCGGGCTGGTCGGCTAGTGATGCTGAAGTGTCGGAGTAGGTTGATGAAGAGATGGCGGAGCCCGGTCCAGCGAGATGTCGAAGTAGGTCGGCGTGATGGACACCAACGAAGAAGCAATAGTGCGGCCTGCCGATGCGAGGTCGTGGCGTGGTCGATGCGGCTTGATGGGCGACGGCGCGGCGATGCGGTATGCCGCTCCGTGTAATCCGTGGGGCGGCGATGTTGGTGATGATTTATCCTTGGCGATGCGGGACTCTTGTTCGACTTGCCAGATGATGATCGAAGAAGTTGAGCTCGGCTCAACAAAGTGACGATAATGTCTAAGCGCGGAGTCGGCGGCCGTGGAGCAATATTGCGGACTGGTTTGACACCAGCATGATATTGAAGATCATGTTCAAAAGATTTTAAAGTTAGTAGGATGTGTTAGAGACAAAACACAATACCCCATACAAAACTTCCTTCAAAAGGATGTCAAAATCCCATTCATAAAAAGGCGAACACGGGTCGGATTCGTTTTGCGCGAAAACAGATCAAAAAGTGATGCACTAATCGGAAGGTTCACGGAGTTTGGGCGGTCGGATCGAGCTGAAATTTGAGGGTGGTAGATATAGGAATTCCGCAGCCGATCAGCGGTTGGATCTTCCAAAGGAAGTCCGAGCTAGAAGCTGGACACCACGCCCTAAACTTGTCCGGATTCTCGTCCAGATTCAATCGGCTCGGTATACGAGGAGATTGCGAAGATTCCTCCGCCAGAACTTCGGCGAAATTTTCCAGGGTTGTTGTAGACTCAATTCCGCACAATTCCACGAAGCAATCGTTAAAGCGACACTTGAGGAGGCGATGGCGGCGGACACAAGTCCGCTGTCGAGAAAAAATAATCTGATGCGCCCGAGGCAATGTTGACATTGAGCCCCGGGCTCCTGGATGATTCCTCCATGATCTTGATAGAGATCGGAGTTGATGTTGATGAGGCCCTCATCCGAACATGACGATCGGAGGTAGAGCGCAGCCCTTGGTGAACCAAGGTGACCAGTTGAGCTAGTAGCGAAGATGCGAAGTTGCGTTGATGCATAAGCGAGCCATCGACCTTTGCCAAACACTGCAGTGAACTCTCAATGAAAGCACCAATGTCGGTGTCAAAACCGGCGGATCTCGGGTAGGGGTCCCAGGCTGTGCGTCTAAGCGGATGGTAACAGGAGACAAGGGACGATGTTTTTACCCAGGTTGGGCCCTCTCGATGAAGGTAAAACCCTACTCTGCTTGATTAATATTGATGATATGGGTAGTACAAGAGTAGATCTACCACGAGATCAGAGGCAGGCTAAACCTAGAAGCTAGCCTATGGTATGATTGTTGTTCGTCTATCGACTAGCCTGGCCTCGGTTTATATAATGCACCAGAGGCCTAGGATAACAAGACCCCCTACCTGAGATCCGCCGGTTTTGACACCGACAGTTACCCTCGAATATCTGTATGCATTGCAGGGTTTATCGCACCACCAGGATTCCAGGTCCATGGATCTTGGTCCATACGATTTATCCACGACCTTTGGACTGTCACCTTGTGGGAGTGGCGGGGCCCCACATGCCACAGCGTGGTTAGACGATCAATCTTCTGTTTAGTACTTCAACATAGTGATTTCTGGTAAGGATTCGCTCGTGTCACATCAAGTAAATATAATTGATTTACTATCTAAATCTTGTTGATTTAATGTCATGTTTTCTTTCTTTTCCTAGAATTTTCTGATGCAGGTTTTGCCATGTGACATTCATCCGCAGAATAAACCGTTTGGTTTGCTCTCGATGGCTATTTTGCAGGTTTCACTTCTTATGTGGTGTCGATGTGAAGGCCTTCCATCACTTATATTCTGAAATAAATTGGATCGGTCATTTATGCGAGTACAAGCGAATCCCTATGATGAACTGCAGTTTGGTTTAATAAAAGCATACAATTATTCCTTCTCGCGTTTAAAAGAAATGAAGAAAAAAAGCTGGATCATGGTCACGGATCCTAGTCAAGTTAAAAGCTGATCATAGCAGACCAAACCACGATCGCGATGTCTCGCGAGATCGATCACGGCAGTTGCTCTAGCAGCAGCGGCAGCAACTCAATGATCCGGTGAGGATTGGGCACCGACCGCGTCGGTGAATGGTCGATCTACGGAGGATCGGGCATCGACGGCACCTGCTCGACACGGCACCAGCTCTACAAGGAGCACCATCTCCGGCAGCAGCGGCGGCTTCGGCACCTGCACCAAAACTTGCACTTGCATCGGCTCCGGCCGTGCGGTTGCACCGGCAACGATGGGCTGCGGTTAGCACTTCATATACCAAAGTCCTTACAAAAACCGACATGTCCACCTTCTTGGTAAGCATTGGCCGCCCAAGTGCTTCGTTCTTTTTCTTTCCATGTTGTTTCACATGATTCCTGTGTTGATCTAACTATTTGGGTATGTCTTCTTGTTTGCAAGCAGAGAATTCCTAGAGCAATGATGGAGTCGTTCAACAATCCAGGCGACCCAGCCAAGTTTCTCTTACCATGCGGCCTTGGTGTGAATGAACCTGCTCAATATACCGTAAGTACAAAAGATGGTGGCATGATGATTGATGCTAAAGGATGGTCAAGGTTCAAATCTAAATCATATCTTGCGGTGGGGATGATGTCAAAATCGAACTTTCTTGGCAAGGAGAGCTGGTCCAAATCAACTTTGAAATTCTTGATAGCACGCATAGCTGCGAACTGATCTATCCTCAGAGAGATTTTGATGTAATAATCGGCATGGTGAAACAAGTGTCACAATGTGTATAAGTAATGCTGACGGTATTATTTATCACATGGTATATCATTGATAGAACTGCAACTCGATTGCTGGTTAGGAAGCGTCATTCGATTTCATTCCAACAGCTGCCGTGCTTTATTCAATTTTGTGTATTAGCCTTGCGACAGCATCTAAAACCAGCGCCGTGCCAATAAACGCAATATGAAAAGCGCTAAGGTAGAACACATGGTCCCCCAAACATGCTTTGGTCGGCTGCGGCCCAAAGTCGAACGTGAGCCTATCTGGTATTATATTCTCAGCTGAACCCCAATTTGAACCCCATAATGCCGTGCGTTGCGAGAGGAATATATTTCTCGGCAAGGTGAGCATGTGCTATAAAAGATTTGTATATTTCTTTGACAGGAGGTATCTCTCTGTCAAAATATATATTTATGTGTAACTAGTTACTCATGTCTTTCTACTTCCTTTTGCGTGATATGTAACTGACAGCGGCAATGGGGTCCACGTGCCATATGCACAAATTAGAGTGCACAACTTCACGGTAGACACACCCGGTGGTAGCGCCCATGATAATGCCCAATGAATTTGACAAATCACAACCCCTTTCCAGCTTAAGCGATGAATTTGAGACCACGATATGCGACAATATTTCATTGGCTGAATCCCTTCTCCTCGTGCTGCTTGTTAGGAGAAAACCCCTCTCGGCGATTGCATAGGGTTTTCTCATGGAGAACCAGTGCAATTCTTCATCCATCCCGATAAATCCAAGTTCCTTGGTCGCGGGTAATCCTAGGATGCCAGCCGTTGATGCATTTTCTTCCTCTTGAATCTAGTGTGTTTCATTTGCGATTGCCCAAAGTGCGAGTACCCTCAGGTTTATGCGCCCTCGTGAGCGCCCACCTTGTTCCTTCTCATCCTAACACAACATTTTGAAACATGCACAGTATGTTCCTAGAATCCTCTTTTCTACCGGGAGGGTGGGGTTTTTTGAACATCTTTGTGTTCTCATATTATTTTTCTGCGGTGTATTATTTGCTCTGCGGAACACATGTACTCAAGATGCTCGGCCTTGCCATAACTGAATACACTAGTTTAATGGTCACAGTGAAGACAAGCCATGGATATAAGTTCGAGTTGGGTTCATGAACGAAGAAGATCGCTGCTTTTTTATGGCGAACTTGGATAAACTTTCTCAAGTGTTACGTCTTGAAAGTTGGGCGCACGAATGTTGATGGAAATAGCAGAACCTGGTCTCATCTTCCTGCGATCTTCCACCCGACGTTGTTCAATTGTTCATCCATGTTAGTTTTGTATCTGGTTCTTGCTTGTTGCCTCGATTACTTCTTAATCCACCTATTACATCTAACTAATCACAATTTAACTTTAGAAGTAGCAGAATCTCTCACGAAGATGCTACTTCTAACTAATATTCTTATAATTGGTGGCACATGTAGGTTTTTCAGAGTTAAGCGGTCTGCTCATTTGTTACTCTGTAATAACAGGCTGTTACTAATGGCTTTGAAGTTGGCTGGATCGACATCCACAAGTTCCTACACTTTATTGATCGTCTTGAGGTCCTTGTGGGCGTTTAAATGGTGGAAGGCCACGTGGGATATGTGTGCCCTTTGCTGCACTCGTTGAACAGGTCCAAGCGTGTTGAGAAACTTATGATACGAGATGTTTTACATTGTATATGTTGTTCATAAACTATTGCTTATACACAGTTTTACAGCTGTGATCTTCTTGAAACAAGGCTGCGAGTTCTATTGTTCCTATCTGGATGCGACCATGGTGGGTCAGACTTAGCGCTTGGTCACAACATGATGTTTATGTCGACCTACTCAATTCCCTTGGAGGTGAAAATATACTTATTCATGGGTGGTCTCAAATAATGAAGGCCCGTCCATCTTGGAGAATAGGACAGAAGATTATGTTCATGCTTTTCCATGGCTCTAAGCGAATATCCTGTTTATTGACCACGTTGCGAGATGAAGCCGCTTCGAGAAGGTTGTGGATCGTGAGGTGGCGCTGGGCCTTGTCACAGGGCTTGGCGGCCTCACCTTAGTTAGCTTGTAGGCAAAGTAGCCTTTGTTGGCGTGCTTTATGCAGTTGAACCTGTATAAGTACTCATACTGCTTTCAGCTTTGGTTGTTAAGTGCCCTGCTGGTTTAGTTAAGGTTGTTAAGTACTCCTGCTGCTTTTCTGATGCTGTCGTGTTTCTTGATCTGTCTTCCTCCGGCAGCCAAAACCAAACCAGCGCCCGGCGAGGGCCTTTACTTCCGCCTCCCACGGTTGGCCTCGCCTCGGCGCTTCGCCGCCCACACGTCTCCTAAATCGTTAACGCCCGGCGTCCTCCGCGGCGCTTTGAGTGCGCTCGCCCATGGCGCCGCCCTCTCGCGTTGTCAACATGGTCAACAAACAACATGAATCGGCGAGAAGTATGTGGAAGAATGACGGTGAGGGCCCACCTCATCGGCGTATGGAAAAATAAATGCTTCCTCCTAGTGTTTTCGACATACAGGACCCACGACATTGTGGCGTATATAGCCAATAGACAAAGAGAACAGCACAAGATCGGTGACACAGGGATGTAGCTACTCAAGCAGTATTTTTTTGTTTGGTATTGTTGAGGCGGACAGGGGTTTGAGCCGGGTTGTGGCCCGTCTAGCCCAGGCTTATATTTTATGTTCACCATGTGACCAGCCAACTATTTTTCTTTGTGAAAATGAGCCCAGTTTATTTTTTCGAAGAATACCCAATCCAGGCCTACTTATTTTCTACATACGATGGGCTGCAACTCTTTCAAAAGCACGCAAATCTTGAAAGTAATATGAAATGGGTTATAAATATAAAAACTGATGACAAATTGGCAATTACTTTATAATTTTTGATTTTTTCACATTTTCAGTTTCCTATTTCACTGGCATTAACCTAATTTAAATATATCTTCAAAGTACTTTAAATCTGGCTCGACATTTCGGTATTAAAATAGTTTGGAACCCAGAAATATCGAAATTGGCTAGCCAACCAAAAAAGCGGCGCAATAAATTGCATAAGAAGTTGCCATGAGCTATATATAAATTATTAAAAAAGAGGAGTGGTCTGACTTGTGGGCCTGTTTAGTTGGGCGTATGCAAGATTTTTTTAGTTATTATATCGTTAACAAATGATTCTAGCAGTGTAGCCGTTGGATGTCAATCCAACGGCCGTCGTCAATTCTTCAATCTCGATCTTCTTGCTCCGGCCCGTAAGCGGCGCCCGGCGGGACCGCTGCTCCGCCTCCGTGGCGGTTGTGCTTGCCGCGAGCCTCGGCGCCCCTACTACTCCCACCGCTGGCGGGGCATCCATCTACTCACCCACCCCTGTTATTCTGCTTGGCGGCAGCCTCACACCATGGCCGAACGGTGAATCCTCGCCTCCTCTCGCCGCGGGCTTCCTTGCGGCGTCTTCCCGGCTCCGTCGTCCCTTCCTAGGCCTCGCTGTCGTCCACCGCTGTGGTGCTCTCAAGCGGCGTGGTCAATGTGGTCGATGACCAACTTGCATCGGAAGAAATCTTGTCGTGGAGAGGGCGACGACTGGGTCTATTGGAAATATGCCTAGAGGCAATAATAAAAGGATTATTATTATTTCCTTGTTCATGATAATTGTCTTTTATTCATGCTATAATTGTATTATCCGGAAATCGTAATACGCGTGTGAATACATAGACCTGTCGTCCCTAGTAAGCCTCTAGTTGACTAGCTCGTTGGTCAGCAGATAGTCATGGTTTCGACTATGGACATCGGATGTCATTGACAACGGGTTGGCGTCTTTAGGAGAATAGCGTGATGGACAAGACCCAATCCTAAGCATAGCACAAGATCGTGTGAGTTCGTTTTGCTAGAGCTTTTTCAATGTCAAGTATCTCTTCCTTAGACCAAGAGATCGTGTAACTCCCGGATCTAGTAGGAGTGCTTTGGCTGTACCAAAGCGTCACAGCGTAGCGGGTGACTATAAAGGAGCACTACGGTATCTCCGAAAGTGTGCATTGGGTTGACGGCGGATCGAGACTGGGATTTGTCACTCCATTATGACGGAGAGGTATCTCTGGGCCCTTTCATAATGCATCATCATAATGAGCTCAAAGTGACCAAGTGTTTGGTCACGGGATCATCACATTCTGATCTGAGTAAAGTGACTTGCGTGATGCTTGGACTGAGCGGTATTGGGATACAAGCGATCGAGTCTCGGGCTTATAATACCTTAGAATGACAAAGGGAATAGTATCTGAGGTTGCTTGAATCCTCGACATCGTGGTTCATCCGATGACATCATCGAGGAGCATGTGGGAGCCAACATGGGTATCGGATCCGGCTGTTGGTTATTGACACGAGGCCGTCTCGGTCATGTCTCGTGTCTCCCAGAACCGTAGGGGTCTACACATAAGGTTCGGTGGCGCTAGGGTTATTAGGAAGACTTGTATGTGATTGCAGATGTTGTTGGTCCGGATGAGATCCCGGACGTCACGAGGAGTACAGGAATGGTCGGGAGTAAAGATTTATATATGGGAAGCTGTCATATGGACACGAAGGTTTGAGGTATATCGGTCGGTGTTATGTCGGGGCCCATAGGAAGGAGTTCGGGGGTCCAGGGAGGCCACCCCTCGGGAAACCCATGGGCTGCGTGGGGCAGGATCCAGCCCCAGGAGGCTGGGCGCCCCTGGGCCCATGCGCCTAGGGTTGGGGGAACCTAGAGGCGCCCCCCTTGCTGAGGTGAAGTCCCCCTACATGCCGCCCCTTCTAGATCCCATCTAGAGGGGGCCGGCTGAAGGAAATATGCCCTAGAGGCAATAATAAAGTTATTATTTATTTCCTTATATCATGATAAATGTTTATTATTCATGCTAGAATTGTATTAACGGAAACATAATACATGTGTGAATACATAGACAAGCAGTGTCACTAGTATGCCTCTACTAGACTAGCTTGTTAATCAAAGATGGTTAAGTTTCCTAACCATAGACAAAGGAGTTGTCATTTGATTAACAAGGTCACATCATTAGTTGAATGATCTGATTGACATGACCCATTCCATTAGCAGCACCCGATCGTTTAGTATGTTGCTATTGCTTTTATCCATGACTTATACATGTTCACCTTAACTATGAGATTATGCAACTCCGTTTACGGAGGAACACTTTGGGTGCTACCAAGCGTCCTAGCGTAACTGGGCGATTATAAAGAATTACTACAGGTGTCTCAAAGGTACATGTTGGGTTGGCGTATTTGAGATTAGGTTTTGTCACTCCGATTGTGGGAGAGGTATCTCTGAGCCCTCTCG